>JAHLSL010000062.1:9229694-9245831 GCA_025920805.1 Petroica traversi | reverse complement strand
GGTGCCCGGCGCGGAGTCCCCGGAAAGGAGCGGCCGGCGCGGCGCTCGCCCCGGAGTGGAAGCGGCTTTTCAGCAAGTGCGGCGCTCCGCCGAGGCTTCTCTCGTGCTTTTACTATTATTTATAGTCTTGTAAAGAAGCCCTGCTAATGTGGGCACTTTAAAACAACTGTCTTGTCCTACCTTTCATCTTCAAAAGGGTTTTAAAGACAGTCGTTCAGATTTATTATTTTCTATCCTGAAGGCAACTCGTACTCGAAACCTGCTGCTAATAATTGTCAGCCCGGCAGTACACATCCACCCCCCCGTACATTGTGAAAATGAAGTTTTTCAGCATTTTACAGAAATAGTGCAGAGGACAAGGAAGACGGGTAGAGGAAAAGAGGTAGCGACGACTGAATCTTCTCTTCCCCTCGGCCCCCCCCCCCAGCCCCCCCGAAATGAAGCAAGTTTCTATTTACTTGTTTTGAGGTGTGGTTTCGGCGGAAAGCATATTTCCCCGTAGACACAGGACGGTGAGCTAAGCTACCGCATGTTTCGATGAAGCAGAAAAAAAAGGAGGTCCTTTCGTGCAACACCGACCAGCTCACATCGTGTGGGAAAAGTACAGCATGTAGTGGAGCTTTGGGAAAAAAGCACAAACTTTCCACCTTTCTCCCAGCCCTGTCAGCTCTGTGCCTTCGGTTTGCAGGGAGAGAGTCTGGGAATCCACAGAAATGTTGGCAACCTCCCCCTCCCCGTATTTATCCCCTATCATTTACAGACAAGGTTGTTTTTTAAAATGTAAAAACAGCATTTTTTTTCTGGTCAACCTGGCACTCCTCCCCTTTGCCGCCCAGTCCACACGAGTAGGATGTCTCAGAGCCCGTATGCAGAAAGCTAATTACAGAACCAGGGAAGAGCTCAGCATAACATTTCTTTACACGAACTGTCTGTTTAGCAATATGTAGCCGCTTGATGCTTGTTATTACTAACGTAGATCCGGCTACTCCCGTCAGCGCAGCATTTAAAGCCGTGCAGGCTCATTTCCATCCGACACCAACACGCAGTCCCGTTTAGGCAATATGCAACTTCAGTGTCCTTTACTTGAAAATTCATGGCTGGCATTTCTTTCCCCACTCAGGATTAGGAACAGGTTGTTTAAGCAATTTTAGAATCTTGTCTTTTTTTTTTTTTTGTGTGTGTGTGAATGCCCTTCATGTAGTCCTAGTTTAGGGTTAAACTTCAAACTACGCTTTTTTAATACCTGACACGTTCCCTATGTCAATCCTGTTAGGCTTCAAACCATGTTTTTGACCATCTGAAAGGACAAGTTTAATATGAATTGCTCTCTAACAGCTTTCAAAATGCAAAAATAGCAATACTACACTATGCTGTCTGGAAACAAGTTGTTCTAGAACAGGCACAACATAGGACTAGGCAGCATCTGATGTCGTGCATGAACTGGTAACTTTCAGATATTTATATGAATTCTGTGGCTGTAGTTACTGAAGTGTTTCTGAGACTTGCATACCTTACTTGCATGTTTTCCCTTCATCTGATTAAATGAATGATAAACGGATAATTTCAAAAGGGGTTTGTTGTTGGTTTTTGGTTTTGTTTGTTGGTTGTTTTTTTTTGTTCATTTGTTTTGCTTTGTTTTATATATATCCATTTATAAAGGGCCTGCCCTGGCAAAAGCTTTGACAGGTTAATTAGAGTGGTATCACTGAGTAGAGGTCTGTGTGTACTTTAAACATTTTTCAGAAGTATATCTGAATGTGGTTTAATTTTTTTAGAAACGATGTAATTAAGTCTGAACTGCAGATAAATAAATCCAATCTCATCGTCATGTTTTTGTGCTACTGATGGTCTAGGTCCTACAGTCTTTTGTCTAGCAACCATCAGTGGAAGATGATTAAAGACTATATAATTTTTAAAAAGCAATTTTTAGTTTTAGCTTTTCTTCTATCACTAACAATTAAACAAGAAAGTCAGATAGACGCTTGTTCCTGCTCAGGTTCACTGCTTATCTGACCTATATAGTGCTGCACTGTTTAGTTTACAGATAGTCTAAATGCACTTTTAGATCCAGACAGAAAAATTATTTGATAGGCCATTTCAAGAATTCCTATTGTTACTAGATTTTACAGTTCTCGGAACAAATAATTTTTATTTACAAATTTAAAGTCAATAATAAGCTGCCAACTAATGTCATCTCCTAAATTAAATTGAAATGAGAGTTTGTTCATCATGAAAAAAAAGGAGTTTACAGGTATAATAATTTCAGAATGTTTCTACTTCTTCACTGATTTTGCAGTCTGAGGTAGAAATGAGTTTACACCTTAACAGACAAGTTTTTAGCAGAAAACCGAGTAAGCTGTTTTCAACCCAGCACAGCCCTGTTTGTGTAAGTAAGACTTCAGGCAGGTATGTTTAGTAGTTATGGTAAGCTATCATTCTTCTGCAACACAAGTCCCTGGGCATCTTTTAAAAATGACAGTTCAAGGTCTTTAGTTACTGTCCTGCAGAGCAAAACAAAAGGAGGAATAAGGCATTGATTGGTAAGCACCTAGAGCTAAGTATGTGAAAGACACTTTCAGTGTCCATGGTCACTGGCAAAAGAAGTGCAAGACTGCGCTCGAAAGAGCATTAACAGGTTCAGGGGAAAAGGGTTAAACTTTCTGAAACTATGTCAATGCTGCAGGTTCTGAGCGGGCAAGGATCCAGGCTTTCTGAATGAATGTAGACTCAATTACTTTGAACTCTCTTGTTCTGTACATTCCTATTCGCTTAGTAGTGCTATGCCCATTAGGGGAGACAGGAGAAAACAAGAACAAATGTCAAGTCCTGGGCGGTTGGGAGCTTGGCAGTGGAGGAGCAGAGCACTGCCTTGTGGGAGTGGGCTTGGGAGCAAAGGAGTTCAGCGTGGGGGCCAGGATGGAGACAGGCTCTCTGCTTTCCTAACTCATTGCTCCACAAGACATACCTCTTAGGAAAGGTACTTGTGTCTACTGTCCAGCTGGCAAGAGTAGGGCCAGAGTTACGGGGACCTGCACTGTGTTGTTTGGAGGTGTAGGGAAGGACTGGAAAGACATGGACAAGTTGTTTCATAATGATGAGGTGAGGGAAAACCAAGGACCTCAGCTGAACTATGCCAGGCTTGAAAGCCACGGGAAGATGTCTGATCATAATTTCAGAATCTTTTAGCACATAGAGAGGCCTGTTCTGATTCAGCAAATACCCATCTCATTTTTTCACGTACATTTACTAGAGAAGTGGGCATGAACTTTCTTCTTGCAGAATAGTAGGAGTCTGTATTTTTGGCCACTCATTAGAAGCCATCTCCCTAAGGGAAAGAAATGGTTGCTCATTTTGTATCTAACTTTCAAAAGTGAGCCAGCACAATCCTTTTACTTTAAGAAAGTCATTATTTTTCTCATGCTAACTTTCCTCTGAAGATAGGATTGCACCAGCCACGAGGTACCATCTTAACTCATGACAGGCCTTGTGAATGCCACTCGCGCTATATAATCCAGCACCACCACACTGAGGAATGTAGCAGGGTGACTTTCTGCTAAAGTGAATGTGGGAAATCATGAAATGACATTCTATTCCTGTGTACCTTTATCTCTTGCTGTTTTAGGATTAGTTTACTGAGGTGTTCCTTTTGCTTATGAAAGGCAAGCCCACTTCCAGTTTTTTATTTCACTTTACCAGAAATATGGTGATAGACCATATGGAGAGAAGGATAATCCTGCTGAAATAACAAAAGGCATTCCTTAATTATTTCAGCCTGGCATTTGAGTAAAACCACATTTCATCCTGACTTTCCCCTCTTGACATTTCAGTAGTCATACTGTTCCACCTCTGCTCTAGTGTGCAAAGCTTTGCAATCAGGAAAATACCTTTAGTTCCCCTTGGACATGGCTTTGTTTTGAAGGATGTACAGAAAGTGAGTGTTTTGCCAACCTCCTTGTATTCCCCAGGGGACAGTTGTGTCAAACCTTCCCATATCCAGTGGAGTTCCTCAAGCTTTCTTTGCTGCTCTGCTGGTAGTGAAGTGTGTACCTTCCTGAACTAGCTTGGCATTTTTGCTAATGGAATTGAACTGGCACGTCACATCAGGTAGAAACCTCCTCAACAGAGTGACTCCAGAATCAGAGAAGCAAATTTGACAGTTTTTTAGGATATAAAGACTATAAAAAACCCGCAAAAAGAAATTTTTCCTTTATTCTACATTCTCAGGGAGAGTCATCATTGCAAAACTTGGTGCAGACCAAGTATAAATTGAGAGGTGGATGCAAGGTTTTATTTCTCACAGTTAAAAATTAAGCAAACTTTTAAAGTTATGTTTGAAGTTTGCTGAGATACTAAAAGCACGCAGATGCAGTTGTACTTGTGGTTTGTTTTTATCCTTTAGCTAAACATATTTTTCTTCCACTGTAAGACGAGTAAGTTAAAATAGCAGTGAAGGTTTGTGACAACTAAATAAAGGTATGTAAACTTACCCACAAACAATCTTTGAAAAAACTTTTTGCAGCGACAGGTAAAGATCCTACCATGTCTGCATTTTCTGTGTTTTGACCTGAGTCAGTCTGCACTGTACAAAGCCTAATTACAGATTAATTATATAAATCTGTCTATGCAGAGGTCTGTTCAAGTATTTTCCCTCAAGTTTAACTTGAGCTTGTGTGTATACACTTGCATGCATCAGTCTGATTTGCTATTTATCAAGGCCAGTGCTGACTTGGCGGAACAGATGTTTTAAGATGGAAACTTCAACTGCTCATTACTTGAATTCTTGGATTAAGAATCATCAACCTGTCTGGAGGGAACAAGACATCTTACTCAGTAGCTCAACTCAATCTTTAGTCGGATTTTAAGAAGTCTTAGCTTTGGGTAAACAGCCTCATATTACTTAGGCTTCAGGTAGAGTTCAAATATTTCCAGCCCATCTGACAAGAAAAGCTACAGAAAAATCTTTTCTTGTTACCAGTTTATTTATTTTTTTTTTTTGCCTCTTTAGGTTCAGTGTATGTCTGAACAGGAGGCTGTTTATTACAACAGGTATTTTTGAGAACAACAGGTCACTGACTCAGCTTTAGGAGATGAGTCTTTCCTGTATTTTCATCCATTGTCATACAGCTGCTCGGCTCTGACTTGTTGCACAGTAGGGCCAGAAATGACAATGACATTCTCCTTCAGCATGTCATTTAATTATTTATGTACTATTAGAGCAGATGGAGGTCTGTACATGTGAGGTAATTACTCAAGATTAATTAAGATGCTAATGCACTTAGAAAATAACATCCACAATTTTTGGAAAAGTGGTTTGCCCATCACTTGGAAGTTTAGTGGGAGCCACCACCATTCTTTTCTTCCACCTCCCCTCCCCAATGCAGAGGCTGCTTGCTTTAGAAGAGCAAATGGTGTTGGCAATGCTTGTTAGCTATGGGTGGTCTTATATGGTGCTTTAACTGCTTGAATATACGAGACAAACCCACATTTTTTACTACTAAAGAAAGCACTTCTTGGCTCCAGAATGTTTATGCTGAGGATCTGCTAACAAACACTAACTGTAAAGCTGCCATAATTGCGTATTTTGTCTGAAATCTCCTGATTAGAGAAATAATGTAGTAGAGAGTGGTTTGGGTCTTGTGAAATACTGGTCTGCCAGGTGGGAGATGGAGCCTATACAGGCTTGGACATGGCAGAGGGGATGGTCTGGCTGGACAAGCTAGAAGGGCACTAAAGCAATAAGCTACTAGTTTAACAATCCCTAGTAGCATAATGAGGTAGGGTGATCAATGCTCATTTGGGCCTAAATCCTGATGTTGAGAGCAAAAATAATTAAGGGATGGGGTTGGAAAAAATTCCTTCACCTCTTATTCTGTGTCCTTTCAGGTAAGGAAAGAAAGGATAAGCACCTCAGTCAGTGCCTGTGAGGTGCACAAAGATCCTGGGGCCCTTAGAGCCCCATATCTGCAGGGCACAGTGCTGCTCACTGTGATCCTAGAGTAGTGCAGAGGCCCTGAGAGAGTTTTGGCTGTCTAGAGGAGCTAACCAGCCTGTGTGGTTGTGTTCCCTGTGGGACCTGAACTGCCCCACTCAGAGAAGTGTAGAAACCTAAATTTCAGTGTGCCATGGAGCTCTACACTTAAGAGTGAGGCAGGAGAGTTCATGCTGTCACTGCCAATGTCCGCATAGTTCCTAAAACTAAGCCATATCTGTACTCAAACAGTCTTGCATCCAGGGTAGGTGAATTTTGCATTAGACAGAGCTGAAATAAACTGTAGGCTGAGTGAGGGGAGTACAGCCTTGAAAGTCTACAATCCCATGGAAATCAAAACACCTCTTCCTCAAAAGAACAGCCCCTTTCCTTCTGCCTCTTTAGAGGGCATTTTGTAAAGCAGTTATAATTATAACCACTCAACAGCTGGGAAAAGAACTAGTAACAGCAAATATAACTTTGATGGCAGTGATTATGGAAAAATAACACGGAGAAAGAAAGATGACTAAGAAATCAGTGACCCGCATTGAAAAAAAAAAACATTTTAAAAAGGTCCATGAAATGTATTAAGAACTCTAACAACTGTCTGGTTTTAGATAAATGATGTAAAATAGTTGATAAGCAAAGTGAAAAAAACCCTGCTAAGCATTTCTGTGCTGCATTTGGGAAAGAGAAGGAAATATATTTGTATCATATAAGGACAAAATACTTTTCATTTCAAAAGTAATTCAAGAGCATATTAACCCAGCTACTATTTCCGGTCTAAGATGAGCATGTCTGGAAAACTTCACACCAAGAATTTTAAAAGACATGGTCAGTGAGCTTTCAGGATTGATATTCAGTAATTGTTTGATTAGACATGTTCCAGAATACTGGTAAGAAAGTTAGAACCAATACTTAGAAAATGTAAATTAAATGATGTAGCTAATTATAAACTTGGACTGTGATATTAATTTGAGCAGCTTAATATGAACAGTCAGTATGTGAATCTATTAAAATAGATAATATAATTTATGACACTCAGGATATGCTAATGAAAAAGAAGATTTTGTTGAATTACCTTCGGATAAAGCCGGTCACAAAATATAACATAGTTCATGAAAAACACATTTTTTCAAAGTATATCATCGGATTCAGCTCAGCATTTTTGACTGAAAGTCCTAACTGACAAGTCTCTTTTTTTTTTTTCAAATGGAATATTGCCAGGTTGGTGTATAAGGTCTCACATGGGAAGACTGATTGTTTTCTAACAACAGGCTGTTTACCTTTCTAAAAGGAAACATAATAGTTGATCAATTTGATTGAGATTAAGTGTGGAGGAAAAATAAATATTGAAGGTGTGAAATCTGTCTACTGAAACAAGAAATCCATAGATTTCTTGATATGTGGGATACTTCTAAACTATACATATTTCAGTAGAGATATAAATGAAAAGGCTTAATTACGGCTAGCTAGCTGCATTCCTCGGATGGCCAAGAAAGAGGAGAATCTTAGGTGCCTGAACATCTAAGGTGAACCTTGTAACTGGCAGGGGGCATTCACTGAAGTGCTCAATCTTTTCCAGCATCCACAGCTCAAGTTGGGGTGCAGTCAGTCCCTCACCCTTGGTTGCTGAACCTGCACACACTTGCAGTGTCCATTGGAATATTTGTTGTGTAGCCAGTGGAGAGAGCTGCACCTCGAGATGGAGGCAGACACCTGAATTTTGGATGGACCCTGCAGCAAACTGAGGTGCTCATTTTAAGAATGCAGTTTTCAGTCTTTCTGACTTATGACCCCCTCTTTCTACCACCTTTTGTTACTTGGTAAATAATAATAATAATTAAAAAAAACCCCAAGACAAAAACTTGTATAAATAATTTAAACTTAGCACCAGCAAACTTGTTTTTCTGTTAGATTTTGAGAAGTCCTAGTAGTTCAAGAGCAGTCTCACAGACTCACCTGTTTAGAAGGACTTTTACAGCACACACTGAAAACTTATGTGCAGTATGGATGCCTATATAGAGCAGAAACTGAAAATGGATTCTTTGAGCTATCGTATAAAGATCTACTGAGACTGGTGGTTGAATGACTGGAGTTAAATCTAGACAATTTCAATCTTGATCAGACTCCCGTGGTGAGGCTGCTTCACTATCATTGTTTGTGGTCTGATGGATCTTCCTTGTTAGTGTTTGTGAATCACTCAGATGCAGCTTACAGAGCACTGATGGCATGTGCAGCATGGCTCAGGAATTCTCAATTAAAGTAACTGGGTAATGCAGTTTTGTTGCTCCATTTCCATGATCTGTGCAGAGGAGCCACCCCAGCTCAAAGAGCAGAAAGAATTAGGTAGCATCTTCTGTCTATCTAAACAGTCTGCACTTGGGGAAAAAAACCCCCAGCAACTGGCAGGAACCAGCTTTTCTGCAATCAGAAACAGCTGCTGCAGCAGCAAAAGCAGGATTTTCAGTCAATCAGAGGATACTAAAATTACCATAGAGTTCTTCCTTGCTTAATAATAAGGGTAATAACTCAGGTGACCATTATAATTTTTCAACACATCATGGTAACTCGATTGGCATATTTTGAATAAACAAGAAGTTTAGGAACAAGCAAGTAATTTAAAAAACCTGTCAATAGCAAGTACTGTTTTTCTATGCATCTGCCTCAAGACTGAGGTTTGACACATTAAACATCTTTCCGTAAGTGAGATGGCTAACTGGATGTCACTTGTCAGGAGGGATAACAGCAAAACAGAGATTACAAAAAACATACCTGAGGTTGCAGTGGAGTCAGGAGTTTGAATGATCCTTCCCAAGGAAATTTACGAAGCTGTGCTTGATTTTTTACCCCAGACACTCCACAGAAGAGGATTTACAGTACACACTTAACATTTTGAGATAAAAATGTTTAAAATGATGATCATCAAAACTCCAGAAATCAGAGAATGTACCTAGACTCACTACTGAAGCTAAAAACTCATCAGAATATTTGTTGTGTTTAGTGGCCATCACAAGCCGACCAGTAAGAAAGATGAATGAACCAAAGGCTGCCAACATCAGCGACTTCAGTCCTTCACTACAAGGAAGTTGATCAGCCTTGATAAAATGTGGCTGCACATGAGTCTTATCTCCTGTTCACTTGGGGACTTGCAGAATTGGTGACAACATTCATGTTGTCTGTATTTCTGACTGCGTAGGGTAATGAAAAGGCACAGCTGCATCCCCCTTCAGGGTTTCTATTTGCCTCATGATGAACTCATTCCAGCAAGGAAGCAACTACCTCCACACAGTTTGTTTAGTTTCATTTACAAGGCATAGTCAAGAAATGACAGATTTGCCAGCACTGCAACAATTTAGAAATAAGATGATAGGTGAAAAATGACAGCGGCTATCGGTGATGGCTCGGAGGTCTATTCACAGTAGGGACTTAGAAGTGACATATATCTATCAAAATGCTGGCACTCAGAAATATCTCTCTGCTCAAATAAGTCACATAAGATGTTCATTAAAAATGAAGTGAAATCAAATGTTACAGGAGAGGAAATATCTAATGACCTAGGACAGTATTACATATCTTACCCTAGTGTTGCTAGCTGTACTATTCCAGGAACTGCAGATGCATTCAGAGTCTTTTAGAATGTTTTTAAATTCTCAGAGATATTTTAAGTAATAGATGATGGTAAATAATATTCAACATAGTTAAACAGTTAGTTAATACAATGTTGCTTTCCCCCCCCCTCATTATTTTTTGCTTTTCTGAAAATATTTAGAACCTGATTAATAGAAATAAATAATTTTTTGGGGTGAAAAACATAAAACACTTTGTAAACATATTGGCACATATAGCTTCAGCTTCAAGTGTCAGACTATTTTCTACAAAACATGCTGGAAAAGCATGCAACAAAATATTCACTGTAATACTCAATACAGCTTTATTCTACACCTAGTTTTAGGATATAAATTTATTTAGGTAATAAAGAATAGTCTCTTTCAAAATGAGACTTATAATTTACAATACTGTGTTACAATCAGCTTAGCTAGTTTCCAGTAATACTTTTCTACAAGTTTTTTTCATAATTACTTTTTGAAAATGCTTTTTTAATTATTAAAAAATAAAATAAATAAAAAGAAATGCTTTCAGAACAAGAGACCAGTATAAAAACCTTTCCCCTTCTTAATGACGCTTTGTTAATTTTTTTTTTTTAACTGGAACAGCTCTAGATAAAAAAAATATTTATGTTTCAGGATGTTCACATTTGAGACCTACAAGCAGTCTTCTTGCTGGGTGACTTAATGGAAGTTTGGTGCATGCCTATTGTGTTGTGGTATGGAAAACTGCTGTTCATGAATGTACAGCTCATTTCAAACGCGTTGACCTGACCGGTTCACAACATGCTTAGTTAAGCTACAGAGCCCGCTTACGCACGAACTCGGAGGCAATGTGGCAAGTGGGATGAGGCAAGACTTAAACAACATGTCTTAATCCCTGTGCTGCCTGAAAGATATAAATAAGATAAAGGAGAGGAAAAGTTGATTCAATCTTTTAACAAAACAAGGCTTCTTTCTTTCTAGATTGCATATTGATAACTTTGTAGAGTAACAAAATACAAAGCTTCTTTTAATGATTAGAAAACCTTGTTTCTGTGCACTTCGAGAGTAGGGAGTAATGATTCATAAATCTTGCAGACAGTATTGGGTACAAATCAGCAGGAGATACGACATAACTACATGTAACATGGAAAAAAAATCTGCATTTTAGTGCACAGGAGAGACAAACTCGTTTTAAAACAAGAATTTAGTGTGGACCAAGATAAATATCTTGTTCTACATGTTTTAAAGTGTTTTACCATGCAGTGTTACAGTTTTTCAAATTTTATATTTTGCGTTCAGATATGACTTCACTGACAAATGAAAGAAGTAAAAGTGGAAGGGACAAAGGAATGACCTCTTTTCCTTTTGCTTCGCATTGTTTTTCTTTTGCTTCACAGGCCAGGCTATGTGAATAGAGCAGGTTGCAAATGCACAAACTGTCTTTCATCAATACCATCTTTATCCATCACAGCTGCTTTAAATCTTACGTTAAAACAATTATTTGAAGATAGTGAAATTCACGCATGAGATAATTAATCACAGTAGGTTAGACCAGCTTGGTCCACTGTGTTCTATCAACAGAAGCATTTTGCAATGATCCATTGCAGCACTTCCAATCCAGGTGACGTTATTTATAGTTTGAAGCAGTAGCAATACGCCTTCCTGGTATCTAATTTCAGAATATCAAAACCAGCTCCATGTTCTTTATCCCAAGGACATTGTGGTACTATTAAACTAGTGTTTCTCTCAAAAATACCACTCTGAAACACGGTGTGATGTAATGTCCACTTCCCTCCACTCTAAATTCAGGAGTGAAAACAGTGCTCACAGAAAGCTAAGTAATAACCAAACAGCAAAAGTTGGATGTTCACATTGAATTATGCAACTTAAGGAATTCCCCTCTACAATTAGTTGAACATTAAAACATTGAATTTTTAAAATATCCACTCTCCATCAAATGCAAAGGCCTTAATTTGTTTTATTGGATTAAATAACTGGCAACATACAGCTGGTAAGTTTACTTTTGGCAAAGTCAAGTGCATTAGTAGTCACAGTATTCATACTCGCTAATATTTGCCAAAGGTTTCTTACTATTTCATAGTTGGGTGCTTAAGAATGGGAGAAATAAAAACTAGGAATCTGGTATTTTTAAATAGACATCAGAAAATGAAGAAGGAAGAGGCATATATTAATTTCATTTTGTAACTGTGCTGAGGAGCTTTATGCCGTCTGTAGAAGGTGCCTCAAGCCAATAGACTGGAAACTCAGAATGTTGTCTTGGCAGTTTCTTTCCAAAGCTGAAGGTCACTCCTTTCTTCAGACATGTCCCTATCATCATCTTACCCAAAGTGAACTTCTGTGAACACTCAGCAGGGATGATCACATTAAATCTCAGCCACCTCCTAAGGAAAACACACCTAAGGTACATACTCAGTTTCCTATGGAAGCAGTATAACAGCTATAAAGCACTGCTAGGCCAATAGCCTTGCCAGGTTTGTTCAGATGGAGTTCCAGCTTTTGCTCCAAAAAAAATCTATGTTCAGGATCACACTTGTTCCTATTCCAAACCCAACAATTAGTATTTCCTAGCTGTTAGAGCTCTCTGTATAGAGCAGGACTTTGCTGTGTCATGAGTAGGACAAGATAAGGTGATTCCTGAGAATGCCAGCATATCTCTGCTTTTGGTACTTCTGTGGCTGAGGGACACCCAAGCAGGAGAATCTTACAGCTACATATTTATGTTTTCAGAAATTACATAGAACTGGTAAGAATATAGAACACAGAAAACCTCTTACATGAAAGAGTAACAGCAAACAAAGGTTAGAAGGAGCATCAGGTTTCCAGAAAACATCCAGTGAATCTGGAAGCTTACATATAAAAGATACTGTATATTTTTATGAAAATCAGGACTGTCATTTAAACCAGTAAATGTGATGCTGTCCAGTGTTGGTCCATGGAGAACTGGCACCTTTCTGTTATATGTCTGACAAGTCTTGGAGCCAGTACAGTAGATCAGACAAGACCATGAACATTACGTAATCAAGAAACATATTTTAAAATAAAATTAATTTCAGTATACTTTACTGGTATCTAACTTATGACCAGAAGCACCCTAAACATGGATATTCACAGAATAATGTTTTGCTTTGTATTAAAAATAGTTAAACCAAAATAATTTAACTTCTTATGTTAAAAATATATAAGTGTTTATACACAGTATTTCAGTTCACAGCTACAAAATACTAGTGAATTTTGAAAGCTTCTTGATATTGCTGCAGCTGGAAACGAGCTGGAACTTTAAATAGTTTGTTTCTTTGCAGTTTCACATAGTTTAATGGATTGGAAATACTCTGTACTTGTTTTTAAAACACTCAGCTATCTCAGAATCACTATCATGTTGTAAATCTATTTGACAAAGGTTTCAGCCTGCACAGATGTGAAATGGTGCGTCAGAATGAAAAACCGCTATATTTCATAGGATTGGGTATTTGGCTTTCTTGGACAAGAGATCTAATCAGCTCACTCAGGTTTCCCTAAGGGAGGTTTCAGACAGTCCCCATTGTGTAGGAGGGCACCCTGGCTGTGCACTGAGATTAGCCTGCACAGATTTCATGGAGTTGAGAAAGAAAGGTAAGCTCCCTCCTGCTGCTGGTAAACACTGTTATTGTTCTCCATTCCCTGCTGAATGGCACAAATGCAATTCTGCAACGTTAATTACTGCAATAATGAAAGAAATGACACAAAATGACAAGGAATGTGCTAATTCAGTAAGGCTCAAGTCATTGACATATTAGTCCCTTTATTGCTTGTTGTTACTTTCAGGCACGTACTCCTTTACTCATAAATACTGAGTGGATTCTGGGGACTTAGTATTCAAATAATGAATTAGTAAGATAAAGATTAATGTGTAAGAAGTGGTGCCCAACGATCTTTTAGAAGCTGTCTGGTCAGTACCTGAACACAGAACATGTCTTATGAAGTATATGAAAAAAGAACCTAGCCACCCTTGCAGGACTTGCAAGTGGCTTCCTTTTCAGTGCCTAAAAATGAAGACTTGCTAGAATGTCATTTATATGCTAACCAGGAAGGAAAAAGTAGCAAGTGAATAGGCTGCACCAAACTATTGCGTTTTTCTCTTCCTTGGACTTCCCACAGTACCATGAAGTAGATGAGTGATATTAGTTTTTTTTGTGAACCTCTTACACGTAGCTGTGGATGACAACGTGTGAATCTGTGTTTACACTGCTTGGAAACCACAGTCCTGTGAAACACAGAGTGACAGGTCTCTCGTATCTGTGGCCTTGTACCGGCAGTGGGGAGCACAAGAAAGCTTGGGCACAGAATCAACCCTCTCTCAAGGTCTCAGAGAGAACTCAGTGGGAATATTTTCAGCTCTTTCTTCCAAAAAGGACCACTGCACTTTGGTAACAATCCTGTTAAAACCCACATATTCACTGCATATGTAAATTCCTTTGCAGAGTCAGGCACTATCTAACAATAATGCACAAAGAAACAAATTCTTCTAAAGAACTGAATAAGAAAGCAAAAGAGTCTTGCATGCCACAATATGTATCTCTAAAATCACAAAAAACAGGACCACTGGGAATTGCTAACGGTTTCAGCTGCAACACTGAATAATCTAAGTAATCCTTTTTCTATTGAACCAAAAGGAAAAATGAAAAGACTTTCATTGAAATACAGTCATAAATTCCATCCATAAGACTTTTCCTGCAATTAAGTTACATTTACTGATCCACTACTCCCTTAAAAGGAGCATTAACACAAAGACTTCAATTATTCATGGTCAAACAAAGTTGATTCTATTGCTTCAGTCAAAGCGGCATTCTCTTTTACTGTGGTTATTTCTGTAGTATCTTCAGAAAGGGCACATAGTCTGTGAAAACATGTAAGTTTTTGAGTAAAAGCTGTTTCCATGATCAATCCCAACTTCTTACATTTAATACTTCTGCCATTTGCTTCTTTCAGGAGGATGAAATTTGCTGGAAGCTTTTGTCCCCTTCATCCTTTAAAGGGTAAGCTGATAGAAAGACACCATTTTTTTAAACCTAGTTCAAATGCCCTGGGAAAAAGAAGTCTTTCTCTCTCTAAAAGAAAAACCAAGAAACAAAAACCACAGGTATTTACTGTTGTGGAAAACTTATCAGTGAGGAAAAAAACACAGGGAACTCCACAAAATGAACTCTGTGGAAGAAAGCTTGTGGTTCTCGTGCTGTCAGCAGAGGGCTTAAAAGAGCTGCAGAGGGTCTAACATCTATGAAGAGCCGTACCTACTACTTCTCCTGCTAAAAAAGCTTCTGCAGCACTCGCCACTCGCTCTTCCACAATTCCCAAGTGCTGCCCATTTCCGCTCATGATGCCGTCCCCGAGAGCTGGCACCCTCTGCTGCTGCCGATGGCTGCCCAGCTCCAGTCTGAAATACCCCAAGTGTAACCGCCTTAATTAAGCTGCGGAAGCATGCGTTTTAAAGGTCAAGAGTTCCCAATCAATCCTAGGAATTTAAGAAGGGGATAATATTGCCCAAAGACACTAAGCAAAACTTGATCTTCTGCAGATACTTGTTTCATTTTCAAAGGTCGAGAATGAATACAGATTCTCGATATTCTTTGGTATAAGAAAATACCAGGGATACATTTCTTCGACTCAGTAAGAAGTCTAGCATATGATCTATTAAATGTAATGTTAACAGGGAGAGAAATGCTTTCCTCAGTAGACCTCCCTAACAAGCACAATCCTGAAAGATGACAGGATGTTACAGACTCAAACTGTTGTGTATAAATCTGTTTTCATGTAAATGTGCTACAGACTGACAATTGATTGAGATACATATACATGATAACATAAAATACTTCTTCAAAAGGTAGTAATTTGTTTCTACAGTGTCATACTCTCTCTGAGTCACGTCTTTCAAAGCCATGGAAGTTAATGAATGCTTACCAGGAGTAAAAGAATTCTGCCTGACCATCTTGGAGATGTCAGAGATTTAATAGATTTAAGTGTTCCTTGTTTCTTGCTGGAACTTGGTATCATAAAAAGGTGTAACTGAAAGAGAAAATAACAGCTAATGTGTAAGAGGTAGGAAATTGCATCCCAGAAATACTGACAAATACTCAATTGATATTTGAATTTACAGATGTTCTTCCTTTAAATGTTTCATCACTTTTTTTGTACAGAAAGTCTTAAATGGAATGAAGACTAAAAATTCAAAAGGCATATTGTTTCTTTGTACAGCAAATATTTAGAAACTACAGTGCTAGTGAGTTATGACCATAGGACTGAGTAGTAAGCTTTAAAAGTTTAGGTCCTTACTAAAAAAGCAATTATGTTTTCATTTTTTCCTCAAGCAAGAGATTACCTTGATGCACTACAGCTTCTCAGCTTCAGACAAGGGACAGAAAGGTGAGAAAGCAATTAGAGTGTTAAAAAACCCCCAAATCATAACCTGTTCTAAAGAATTGTCTTTCTTTTTATTTCTCTCCCTTTCTTTTTCTTTCTCTTTCTTTTTTCTTTCTCTTTCTTTCTTTCTTTCTTTCTTTCTTTCTTTCTTTCTTTCTTTCT
>JAHLSL010000062.1:9124501-9229684 GCA_025920805.1 Petroica traversi | reverse complement strand
TCTTTCTTTCTTTCTTTCTTTCTTTCTTTCTTTCTTTCTTTCTTTCTTTCTTTCCTCTTCAACTCATGTATTTACAAAACTCATCACTTAAGTAACACCTACTTAATGTACCAAGAAATATAATAGTGGATAGATTTTTTTTTGGCTCTGCTCCCTTCGGTTTGAAAAAGAGGAACTGAAGATGATTATGTGGGTTGGGCACTTCAGTCACAAGCTGCTTACATGCATGACTACCCTTAGAAATTTCTCTTCATTATTTTTGACTCACACATCATTGACACATGGCCTGTGACAATCAGAGACTGCAAAGACCATGAAGAAGCATTTTGGAATAATTCATCTGACAACTATGTTTGTGGGAAAGAACATCAGTAAAAGTGCTGTACAGGTACTGCAACTGAGCCTCTTCATTACATAAAGAGCAAAAAGCTCTTCATTAATTTTTGCTGTAGGGCATCTCACGTTTGAATAGTTATATTTAAGTGACATTCTAGCTTTCTCATGAGAAGCTTAGAAGGTCTCCTCCTAGATAATTAATTATAGCCTTGGAGTCCAGTGAACTAAAAAAAAAACCCAACGTAGTAAGAAGATTTACACAAGGACTAAATATATTACAATAATTTACCAACAGCATTGTGTGTTATCAGTATATTCTAGTAAATTACTTTTATTTTGCACATTTGAAGATGGACCTTGTTAGTAATTACATAAAACCCCACAACTATTTAACAGAGTAAGCCCCTGTCATCTGAAGAACTGTTTAAATGTCAATAAAATTTCACCACAAAATCAGTGTAATTTTCTGTCAGCCTTCTTAGAAAATCAGGCTGCCTGGGAGGACACAGAAATTTACAATGCACAGTTATTCTTTGAGAGCAAAAATGTTCCTGTGTACTGCATTTCCATTAAAGAATTAAACAGAATTTTGCCTTTTGGATGGTACAAATTAAATTAATGTCACTATCTGATATAAATTTATTTAGGAATAACACCACAGAGTAATTTAATTGGATTCTGAAAATCAGTCATCTAGTCCAACTCAAAGTCAGGTCCAATTATACCAGTTTGCTCAGGAGTTTGTTGAGTTCTAACAACTCCAAGGATGAAGATTCCACCACCTGTCTGGGTAACCTGTTCCATTATTTGACCACCCTTACAGTAAAAGCATTTTTCATAATGGAGTTAACGAGTTTTCTAGTGCTCCATCTGGTGTCCATTGTCTCTCATGCTATTGCTGTGCATCTCTGAGAGGAGTCAGGCTCTGTTGTCTCTGTACCATCCCATTGGTTGGAGACTATAAGTTCCTCCTGCAAGTCCTCTAATATTAAGGCTGTACAAGTCTAGTTCTTTCAACTTTCCTTTCTACATCTTGGCGCACCTCTGCTGGACTCACTGCAATGTCAATACCTTTCTTGAACAAACCCCAAACTGGATGCATGTGACCTCCCATGTTCCAAACAGAAGAGAAGGATCACTCCCCTGCATCTGCTGGCTATCCTGTTGGTAATAACCACCCAGGATATGGCTGGCTGGGAAATTACTGACTCATATTCCGTGTGTTGTCCACTGGGACCTTAAGGTCTGTTTCTGTCAAGCTGCTTTGCAGCAGTATTGGCACATTCCATCCTGGATGTGGGACTGCACTTGCTTTCGCAGAACTTCATTCAGTTCTGTTGACCAAATTCCCAGCCTGCTGAGATCCTCTGAGACCTTTCTCTCCAGTCTATAGACTACTCCCTGAAATCTGGTATTGCCTGTGAATTTGCTGAGGGATGACACTATTCCACCTGGACACGGCATTGCTGATCATGTTTTGTTCGGGTGTGTGTGTCACTCACAGTCTGTATCTCACCAATTTGTCTATAAAGATACCTTAGGAAAACAAATTGTAAACACTTAGGATTCCAACTTGTATCTTGCCTAAAATAGCTCACAGTCCCTCTAGATAAAACAATTTATTAATTATTCATTGATAACAGACAAACAGAATAGTATAGGAAGTTCAGTTGCAGACTGAATCATGTAAAGTATCTATTACAATCTAAAAAATTAGTATCTGCACACGGGAGCTGTTTCATAGGAAAAAGAAGTTAAGGATTCTAGTCACATGAAAATATATGTTAGATAAAACCTAGACGTCAGGAAACCAGTAATTCAGAAATTACTGTACACATAAGTTTGTGAGCCCAAAGTCTGAGTGATTTTTTTCCCCAATGAACAGCAGTTAGTCTAATAAAAGATGATTACCTCTGTTTACATACTTTGCCTCCCTCACTCACAGAATGATAATTTTAAACCTGTAATGGTGAATTGCCATCATTTTTACCTTGCTCTCTCAGAACAAGAGAAGAAGGAAACTGAAGCTTTCCTGGAGCAGAGGAGATATTACTGTGCTTCAGCTGTTGTTTGGAAAATGAAGAAAAGTGTATCTGAGAATCATAAATAAGCTTGATATAGCTCCATATTACATAGTAAACAATTACTGTTCATGTCCAGATTAGAAAAAAATAATCAATTTAAGAGATATTGTTAAGGAAAAAGGAGCTAGGAAGAAGGTGCTAACAAGAAGAAGCTTTCTCTTAAATGAAATCTGAGCATTATTTTCAGTATGCAGTACTTAAAAGATCTGTATTTGTTATACTCAGAAACATACCATATACAGTCAAGAATGCTTTGAAAAATCAGAGACTTTTGTATAGTCAGAATAGATGATGGAGTGGAAGAAACAAGTGGAATGAGTTCTTGGACTTTGGGGCTTATTTTCATACAATTAAGTATGGCAAATTACCCATTTCCCCATTACACACTACAAACCTCACCCATCATAGTTCTATTTTTATTAATATATTGATGTAACTACTCTACTCTCTAGCTCATTTAGTATCAGTGCTGATAATCAAGATGGATTTTATTGCTTCTTTAAAGTATTTTTAATGCCTGTTTGGTTGTACAAATGATATCAAGTAATAAACTAGAAATCAAGGCCAGTAAGAATTTTTTTTTTCCAGATGACATGAATTTCCTTCATAGAAAGTACGACATAGTTTGACACTAATGCATGTCTATTTTGAAAATTTCCATTAGCCAGAATAGTTGCAAGGAAGGTGGCATGAAACACAGGGCCTAGGAAAAAAGAATATAAAAAGACTGAAACATGCATTAATTTGAACACTCGGAATAACACGCCCTTTAACTGCTCCGATTTTAATGTGTACAACACACTAGTGTTTATTTATCTTTTAAAATTCAAATATGTTAGTAAAATTATTGCATGCATCATTTCCACACATTTTATTCACATGACAGATCTAGAAATTATTTTATGAAGCGTAAGATCATTTGACAGTTAAAAAAGAAACATTTAAAACCAAAACAGTTATTTGCTTTTATAGTAAAATAGGCATCATAAGGGTGAAAATAACTTTCTTTAATGACAGGCTCCCCAAAGGATAATTTTGAATAATTTTGGAAAAATACTATGGTGATGTTTTCTTCTGCAGTTTCTGGTACCATACGGGTGCCTCTTTATTTGTCTGTAAAATAAAGAATATTTAGTTGTGAGACAGTGAACACCAGAAGAAAAATATACTATCTACACAAGTCTCCCTCCTTTCTATGTAGTTCACAGTTGAGTTCTTTGCTTAAATGCAAATGTTAAAAATAAGACTATGCATTTAAAGTTAATATTACAACATACCAGTATTAAAATCTCCCAATTTCCAGGTTGTAAAAAGCAGATTATATGGTAAAAATGAAATTTTTTTAAAAAAATACCTGTCACAATGAAAAAAAGTATCAACTATGCCATAAATAATTTTCATTTGAAATAACATCATCTGAGTTTTCTGGCTGAGAAAAGAATGGATCTTAGAGAAGAGATCTTAGGTGTGCCAAAACTGACCAACACTTCATGCAGAAATATAGTTCTTAAAAATTATAATTTAAAATAAAATGCAGTGCTTTCTGACTCTGTAGAAGGTATTTTAATTGCAGAGAATTTTCTGTGAGCAACTTTTCCTTGCCTTCATGGCCCTATGGGATACTGCTACACAGTAAGGATTGCTTGTAGCAAATTCAGTGCTGGTTTGTATAAAATAAAATAGTTTAAGTTTTAATAGAAATAAAACTAACCAAGTGGAGGTGGAACAAGGTAAGAACTATTCTGCTTCCAGGGTTAGGTATAATATCAGAGTTAGTGAGCACTATCTCAGTCTGATGTTCGTAAACTTGTTCCTTTCTAGTTCCCTTTTCTGACTGCTCTCTATCCATTCTTTCCTCCAAGACTTAAAAAGCGTTCAATTTAAAAATCTGCTTTATTAATTTTGAAGATTTCTGTTACAAAAACAGATCTACTCTATTTGTGCAAGCTCTTAGAATTCAGAAATTGATGTAAATGGCAGGATTTTCACAGGACTACTGATTTCCTATCTAAGAAGAAAACCCGTGGCATCTGCCAATTTTCAGCTGCCTACTCCAAGTCTTGAGTTTTTCACAGAGAAAATTGTTACAATTTCTAAATGTAAATGCAGTTCTTCTGGACTCTGGATTCTATGTCCCTAAGTAAGACAGGACAGATTATGCACTCAAACTCCGGATCATCTACACAAACTGTTTGCTTATGTTTTGGATCCCTGAATAGCTACATCAAAAACAAAGTTTGGCAGTATGATTTAGCACTACCAAAAGGACTATGGATGAGACAGCACTGGATAAGCCTGTGTTTAGTCTAATAATACTATTCAAGCAAATTCTGAACTCCTAAAATCCCCAATGTCCTCACATCAATGGAGATGCTACCATTTCCTACTTTCTATGTTATAAACCCAGTACATGGTGTCCTGTAATACAAACCTCATATAATTTAAGACTCTAAATGTTAATGTCTCCACCAGGAAAAAAAAAGAAAAAAGAGAAAAAGAAAAGAAGTTCCCTTTGGATCAAATCAGCACACACGCTATGCAGTGCGGATACACCCAGTCTACCCCAGAGAAAAATAGTATCATCAAGTTTGTAAGTAAGAGTCATGACTTGTTTTGTGATTCAGCATTGCAGCTTGGCTGTCTTGAATCTGTCAGTTCAGACACAGCCATAGACAGAAACTTCTAAACCATTTTCATGAAGCTTTCCAATGCCAGAGGCACTAAATCTGAAATGGGCCATCTCAAATATTAAAATCCAAGCTTTTAGTTTCTGAAGGAATAAAACAGGGTGTTATAATGGTTTTATAACATCAGGCATCCTTAGTAACAGAAGTGATATCAATACTGATGTTCTGTTTTTAATATATATTTAGATATATATGTACATACACATTAATATACGTGAATATAAGTATACAGAAATACACCTATTTCTCTCTCCTGCTTCTCAATATAGATATGCACAAACTCCACTTATACACAATCACGGTAGATTTAAATTAGTATAAATTGTCTGTGAATCCCTATAACTACTAAAATTTTGCTAGCCACTCACTGTTGTAATATAACAATGGTATTTTTTTTAATTGCTGCAAAATTAAACTGTAGAAAGAAAACTAATAGCTAAAAAAATCACAAACTCTAATTTTTCTCCTCGACATTGAATATTTCCATAAAGAGCTGCAAGTATTTAGTTGAATTAATTATACATCTCCCTGAAGGATGAATCCACTTTTATTTTTTAAAAAAGTGAGGAGAACCATCAGAAGTTTTGGCACTTACTCTTATCATAGTACTTACAAACAACGTCGGCTGAGGTGTAAATACATTTTCTTCTTCATCTTCTGGCAGCAGTTTTACCAAAGGGTTTAATTTTTTTCCAGTTGCACTTTTTAGATCAATGTGAGACTGAGGTAGATTTTGTTCACAGCGTTTAGCATGTAGAGTAACTATAATCTGCTTCATTGTGGCTAGTTCCTATAAAACCACAAAAGAACAATGCTAAGTTATTCAGTTAAATTACATTTGAACCTGTAAATATTTATTTGCTAATAATAAATTTATATTCATCAAACATGGATCAGTAAATGTAAAAAAGAACATATATTTGCTATCATTAATAAGATTACTACTTAAACTGTAGCAAAGTAAGAAAATAAAATAGGCACAGAGGTTTTATACAACTCAAATTTTGTATTGCTTAAAGGCTATAAAAAAGAACATTTACAGTGTAGTAAGAAGCACATTATCTCTTTTAACTTAGACTTCCAGTTCACTTAAAATAATTCTTTTGCATTTATTTTTCAGCCTGAGGAAGTGTACAAATCTAATTTGAACGACTGTAACAACTTCTTTTGAGCACTAGGTCTTGCACAAAAGTTTTATAAATACATTGTTAGAAATATTTCTTAATATCCAGATTAGAAAAGAAAAATCAATGAAGAACCTTTAGAGGATGTACAGCAAAAAGAGGATCAGAATGGAAAAGAAGTTCTGTGAAAAATGGACGTTATAGTGTGGAAAAAGGAATAAGAACATTTAGAAATGCAGCCTTTTTTTGAATTTGCTTTGAAAACACTTTGAATTAAAAATGTAATCTTTCCTTAATACTTGGCAGAACAAAAGCAATTATTCAAAATGTACAGTAGAGTGTGAAAGGAAAAAACATAGCATTTTCTGATTTTAACTGGACCTCTTTTCTCATCTTTCACCACACCTGCTGCCTAATGTTCCCCCTCCACCCCACGTAATGGGTATGATTCTATAAAAAAAGTTACAGAATTTAAAGCATTAATTTTTATTATTACTACCAGCAGTATTATTTAGAACGTTCATTACTGCAGAATTAGAAAAGCAAGATCAGTAAAAAAGCTCTTCAATGTAAATTTTAGGACAATTTTACATGGTTTTTTTACAATTTTTACATGTTTTAAAATACTAATGTTTTTGTTTGCTTCCTTTTTACAAATGGTTTTCCTTCAATAAGCAACATTGTTACAGTATTAGCCTTATATACAATTAACATTCTCTTATCTCTCAACCAGAAAAGAGTAATTCGTGTTTATAGCAGAATGACAAGCATTTGTTATATCTTACCTATTTAACACTTGCCAGAAAATTACATTGATGCACATTCTATTTTCACTGAATTATTAGTAATGAGTTAAAAAAAAACCTTTTAAAATACTCCTGCCATATACCTTCTCTGTTCACTGCTGCCTTTAATAGAAGAAACAAAGTCAAAAGAAACATGCTGAAGCCTTTAAATTGTCAAACACTAACTCAGTTACATGAATGGAAGTTACACTCCACAGACCAGCTTTATCGAGTGTACAAATTGTTCTTGTATCTCAGTCATTTAATATTAACTATTTGCATAATTCAGCCATGTGTGGTGGCATGTTGAAACAGCATGACTGCAGAGCAGCTGTTTAAAAGGACTGCATAGCTGATGCCAACATGTTTTTCAAAGTTGTAAACTCTGCAAAGATGTTGCCAAAGCAACACATAGACAGAATTTCTTGATGAAAATAACTCAAGCAAGTATACAGCAAATAAATACACCATCACAGGAGATTAAATTGTACATAAACAATATTTTGACACTAGCAAATGGTGTTCCTATACTTAAACTGTGTTATTCTGTGGACCAAATAGCTGCACGTTTGAACAAGGCAAAACCCAAAAACTGTCACACAGATTTATTTCAGAAACAGAGTTGAAACTTGTATGTGTAGGGTCAAATTCTCTTGTGTCAAGATCCACTTGGCAGTTTAAAGCCTTCTCTACTTAACAGAATCTGTCCTGTACTTGACAGCACTGTCTGTTTTCAGACTTGGAATAGGCTGTGGAGAGTTAGCTCTCACACAAGCTTCCCTTGTGACAGCAGGATTCTCTAATGTGAAGCTATAGGAAGGAATGACAGGGAGTGGGGATGAAAAATTAGTCCACAACGAAGAAGCTATTTTGACATCACAGCCAAATTTATCATGAGGATTTAGCTAAGGCTGCCCTAATGTTTGCTCTAAACCCCCTCCACATTTAGCAGTAAAGACCTTAAGAAACTTGGCAAAATAAAAAAAAAAAATAGCACAAGAAACACTGAATCCAGTAGAATTACTGGTATGTGTCTGCTAAACAAGGAAAGAAAATTGGTCCAACATATTTGCAAGAGATTTGCTGTTTTCAACAAAGGAAATACTGAAAACAAAACTGTCTTGAACTGCAGTATTTTTAACCATCTCTTTAGATTTCTCTGCTCCTGAACACAATTTTAATTTTAACCTTCATTTTTAAGTTCCAAACAAACAGTCATGAGTACCTGCTACTGCTGGCATGCTACCTTGATTCTATGAATATTATTTTCCAATCCTAAAACCCAGCAAGTTCGTCTAGAAAGCTAGGAAGGAAAAAGCCACTCTGGAGATTGTACTTAGAAGAAATATGTGAACTTGTTCCAGTGGGAACAAGACCTTATGAAAGAAGGGGAAAGTAGGTAGAGGGTTCAAAGGAGATGGGAAGAATCTTTTGTGAGAAGGACACGTACTAGTTTCAGGATAAGCTAAGTAAAGGAAAATGTGAATAGAAATCGATGGTTAAAATTTTTCTGTTTTTTCCTGCGTCCATGTTTCTATGTCTAGGCAGAGCTGGGCAAATTGTTTACTTACAACACTCCCTTCAGTTACTCAGTGCATTGTAGAAAACAGTGTTGCTAAAGCTCTTCATTTCCCAATTTCTCAGGGGAAGTATTTGGTCTTTGCCACGCTGGCTCCTGGACATATAAGCCATGCTATGCAAGCTGTTTGTCGCTGTGTTGAGGCTTCCAGGTCTGAGGGCTTTGGCTTTGGAGAGCCAGACAGCAATCCTTCTTGGGAGGATTATGAGTACCAACACCTCTGATTGGCTTCACCCAGCTCCTCCCTGGGCTGGCTTCACACCTTTGGTCTCACTGTCACAAACTACGGGAACACAAGCACCCACTCACCAAATATGCAACATTCCGTGGGGACGTGGCAGTGTGGATACAAGGAAAACAATGCAGTTGGCAAAAAAAAGTGGGTTAGGATGACACAAGGAAAAAATTAACCTATGCAGCTGGCACAAAAACAGTGCTTATGTACAATTAGTGTCACCCATATAAACAAATATCAGGACTATATTATTAAATCTTTTGAAAGTCTGTCCACTGCAACCTGATGAATTTTTGTTAAGGATGCTGCTCAGTGTACCAGCAAAAATCAAAGTAATGAGCTATGAGACATATTAAGTGGGATTTCACTTCATCTTAAAACACCTAAATTGCTGTATCTAAACATAGGTATCAAACCACGAGCTAAGAATCTATTTTTCCATTACGGGCAATGTAGCTTGGAAAGTGACTCCATTCCGAAGTGGGACACTATTGGTGTTGTAACATTAACCTTGCTGATTAGGCTGCTGTTAACTATAAAGCACAGAAAGAACCTCACTGCAGACACTTTCATTTTGATACCTAAATTTATTTGTGATAAGCTGAATCTACTCACCTCACTCTTTCATTTACTTCTCTCAGGCTTCTACTTCACCTAAACAAACTTTCATCCTGAATAGCTAATATGCAATCATAATTCCCCTTGCACATATATTTGAACTATCAAATTACTGTCTTAAAAAGAACTGTGATTTTAGAAAAAGCTTTCACACCATAGATTATCTACTTGGTAATTTTTCCAAAACATACAGAGATTCATACTTTAGGACAATCTAACAGTCTGTCTTCCACATATGCATATTAATTCATATTTAATAAAGATTACTTGAACTATAGAAGAATACTTGAAAATTCTGCATACATAACCAGAAATGAGCTGGAATTCAAGTGATTGAAATGAATGGACTGAGGACACGGAGTGATGAGGAAGGAGGTGAAGTAAGGTAACATGTATTGCATTGTAAATAGTATCAGAAGAAGCTACTTGCTTATTTCCATTTATTTTTGGTAAGTTATGTCCAACAACCTTAGTTATAAATAGCAAAAGCAATTTTGTGTGCCAATGTACAAACAGAGAAGGAGATACAAAGGTTGGACTCAATGATCTTAGGGGTCTTTTCCAGCTTTAGCGTTTCTGTGACTCTTTATTTAGGTACAGACAAAGGATATACAGCAGTCTTTTCCACAGTGTCCATTAATTAAAATGTTTTCTGGTTTGGCATATTTCCCTAATTCTTGCTAATTTATTAGGCTACATGCTAATTAGGCTACATGCTATCAGTGCTGGTGTTGTGGAACTAACTGAAAATCATCATGCTTTAAAATAGTGTTAAAAGAATCAAAGAAGTGTAAGTCATTTTTAAAAAATGAAGTAGAAAAGGGTATTACCTGCTCATATTACTCATACTTCAGAAAATTCAGAGACTTTTAAAAGATGTTTGAGCTTAAAGTAAAAGTAAAAATAAACTGTATTTTATTTAAAAT
This sequence comes from Petroica traversi, assembly GCA_025920805.1. NCBI lineage: Eukaryota > Metazoa > Chordata > Aves > Passeriformes > Petroicidae > Petroica > Petroica traversi. The sequence goes on along the minus strand of JAHLSL010000062.1, from coordinate 9,219,310 downwards.
AGATTTTACCTATCTATTGTGGATAATTGAAATAGTACCTAGAAAAATAGAGACTGAAGATTAGTTTTGGAATATAAAGGATAAAATTTGATTCCTTCTACTAGCAATGCAACTAGAAGATACACAAATGCAAAAATAAGGCATGCAGCCATATAAAATATAAATGTATTTTGAATTATAGATGCTATAAAGGGAACCCTAATAACTTTGGTTTTGATATCCTTGAAACACACTCAAACAGACACATACCAGAAGAGCAGCTTACATCTTCCTTCTTCAAAATTAATAAAATATTAAGTATTATAACAAAACCATGACTTACATCATCAAAGCAAAAGGAAAAATAACTGTCTCATATGGGAAATGACTGAGGCATAAAAAGGTGCTCTTTTGTCATGTAATTATATAATGAAGTATGTGAAAGAATTGCCTACATTAAGCACTGTAATCAAGTATTCATTTTTTTTCAGTGAATTGTCAACAGTATAAATTTTTTTTCTTTCTGTCTCTGTCATGTAAAAGAAGAAAGAATCCGCTGTGTGCTCTCAAAAGCTTGCAAAAGCACTTAACATTATCTATGTGTCTATGTAGTTATAATAACTATGTAAATTTATATAGGCAGTTAATGAGACATATCTGTATATCATAATCTAGAAACAGATGCAAAATAACAGTTTCAAGAAAAAGTAACTGGCTAACAGGAATCAATCCCATTCATGCAAATTCTTAGGTTCTTACAGAAGGAAGGTTTTGTACCTCAAATAATTTCCATACAGTATCTTGAAAAGCAGCTTTACATACATCAAACCACACAGTTGGAAAACCTCAGTAGGAAGAGACATTTACCTATTTGGTCTCAAGATAGCTCATTCTGATGGTAAATTTAATGGCCTTTTCCTGTCACTAAAATCATACAAGAAGCCAATGGGTCTCAGATCCATCTGACTGTTTCCTCATGCAGTAAAGCCCATGGTTACAGTACTCAGGTAAATGTCCTGAGTATGTACAGTTAACTGAACCTTTATCATGACAAGTGGCATTCTACTTTTAGCTCAGCATATAGAATTTAGGAGTTCTATATGCAAGTTACAATTGCATATATTTATGAATTTACAATTGCAAACTTCACCTTAGATTATAACTCCATTTTGAAGCAGACAACTTGTGGAAGCTGAATAAGAGATTTCTGCCATAGAAAATGTCTCTGGCAGAACCACTGAATTTTGATGACTGACAAGTGTTCCCGGAGAAGAACACAGCATAAAAGAATAGCACAGAAAACCAATGTCACTGTCAAAATCAGAAAAACCAGATGAAAGAGGAATAAAACTGAGGTCTCCTTCCTCAGGCCCGCTGATCAAAAATTAGGGTCTCTCAAAATTTGTGAATTAAGTACTAACGTGATGATTTTAGATGTGTATTCTCACTCCCAATCCTTAAATCTCCTGTATTGTGAGAGCAAAGCATGTATGGTCAGGACCTCCTTTGGAAAGCTGGTATTCTTCACTTTAACTGCCATATGGTCCCCATGTGGTTAAACTATAACTCAAAATAAAATATGTATCCAGTCTGGAGGTTGACTGTACATCCCCCATGCATGGAAGGGATTGAACAAAAACTGCTTCACAAAAAGACTTAGTGCACCATAACTTGAGTCCAGAGACTGGACCCTTCTCAATGTGGAAGCCAAATAGCAGCTTTGAATGCAGCAGCCTGGTGACTGTTACGGCTGCATTAACTTCTAAAATAACATTAGTAACAAAAACAATAAATATATTAGAACATACAGCTGAGGGAAGATAGCTATACTGGGATGAAAAACATGTTCATGGCAAGTCAGCGCAATAATATTTCACATGCATGTTTAATCTTATTTATGCAGCTATTGTAGTCTCCAAACAAGTCTGCACAGGGAAAAGCAGAGTTCAGAAATTGAGGCTACTATGCTAAAGAATACTGATTTAAGAAATTTAAACCAGCATTTAAGAATGTTATACCCATTTGGCAGTGTTATGTAAAGAGCATATTCTGGATTGATTTCTCAGTCTCTCAAGAATTAAAAGTTCATGTTCAATATACAAATGTTCATGAGAGGATTCAGAGAAAAAAATTTATACTTCCTATATCTCCTTCTTGAGGGAAAATGATTGTAATCTAGAAAAAGGCAGGGCAGGGTGGTTCAGAAGAAAGCATCTTCACAATTGTCTTTTTCAAGGTGTTCACTAGGGTCAAGCTTAATGAGCAGATCAGGTGATGGTAGGGAAAATACTAAGGATACTGCCCTCTATGAAGTCCTGTGCAGTTCCTTACTTGAATCTCTCTTAGACTCCCACTGTAAATTTGTGAAAGTAAAGATATGTTGAAAATAAAATTGCATCATTTAATCACTAATCCTAAGGAGAGGGATCTTTCTGAGAACTCTGATTGCAGTTTGGCTTTGGAACATGTGACTGGATATTTGGTTGGATTTCCTCACATGCACCTTTAGATATCTTCAGTAATAATATTTAAACCTAGAGAAACTAGCTTGTCTGATTCCTCTATATTGCTGTTGGTGAGAAAGTCAAAGGTAATATTAATTTTGCTTATTTTAAATGAAGTTATGGTAAATCACACCATAATAGTGCCTGTTTTTCTTTCTGACTGAAAATCCCTAGATGATTCTCAGATGTAGATACTTAACACCATAGATTTTTAAAATTAGGCAAGATCCATCTCTGCTACTTTGTCACTTGACAAGCAGCTTCTCAGATCATCTTTACACTGGCAGTACTCTTTAACAGCACTGGAGTGTACCAGTTAAAATGGACATAAACAAATGAAGCTCACTGTATGGATTCTTGGCATAAACATATTTCTGCACAACAACAGACCAGACGACTGATACAGAACCTGGTCCTACCTTTCAACATAGGCAATGACTTGCATACAGCACTTTTTAGTTTGAGTATGGTACTCAAACTTTGGAGTGCACTAGAGAAAGGAGACATATGTGTCATTATCAAGGAATGAGACTCTCAAGCAAAAGTAATACCTACAATGTCTCCAGAAGTGCTGACAATTCACACAAAGAACTATTTTAGAACTGTCCTTCAGGGGTTTCTTTTCTGCTAGAGACACACTGCAGAAGACAGCCTAGCCTGGAATGAATTATCTGTTCCCTTTTTTTTGGCTGGAAGTGGAAAAAAGACAACACCATTAGCATGAATTCACAACACTGGACAGTAACATTAACAATTACAAGTTGTGAAGTAGGACAAAGACACTGCAGGAGCTCCAATTTCACATGACAGCAAAATGAAGAAAATGGTCAGACAATCCATTCCCCTGGTTAAGACTGCAGATGGATAGGAAGGAGTGGCACAACTGGTGCTTCAACACTGTAACTGCTTGAGCTTCTGCCTATCAGGAATAGAATCTACATCTATAACAGAGCTCAAAGAAGATTTTAACAATCGCCTATAAAATCAAGAAAACATTGTAAGTCATTGTTCAATCTTTCAAGTAAGGCAGAGTGTATTTGAACTTAGTTGTTTCCTAATTGCAGCTGTGCTGGAAATATGAGAAGTCAGCAAGAATTCTGGTGTGAGAATTGCACATATGGTCATCTAAGGCACATGGATACACGCTGTAAAGCTGGAAACTGGAAGACAGCATGAAATGTCCGATCAAACAAATGAACCTGATAACTGGGTGGTGGAAAGATGCCAGACCATATGCAGGATGTTGATAGCTTCTCTGTACTAGACTTAATTCACGAGTTCTCTATATCCCAGCGCATATAAAACCCTTAAAATGAACTGGCTGATCTGTGACTATATGGATCTACAAACTACTTCCAGTTTTATAAGGTGAATGTACTAGAACTGTGGCAACAATAAAATGTCCCAGTCACTGCAGAGAACAGCTTCTGTCTCTTTATATACACAAAAATCTCTGCCTATTTCTGCTGTGTCTTAAATTTGTTCTTAAGTTTAATCTTTCTAACTTCCTAACAAAAATAGGAAATAATTTGACTCATAATTTAGACCTAGCCTGTCAAATTCTTAAGGTTTTTTCACTTTTGTATTGTAAATCAGAAGTATATTTATAATTGTAACTAGGACTAATTCTACAAATACCTTTTTTCCTTTTTCCTGAGCATTTGTGACATTCATTTACTCAACATTTAATAAAAAGTATGCTTCCTTGCTTTTCTGTAAGTTCACTTAACTTAATGGAAATGGATGCTAACATGCTAACATGTTAAAACAGCCTTATTTTCATAAATCACTATGTGGAAGTTACTGTATTTTCTGAAATGGTAATATTCTCCCTGTCTTTTAAATTATCCCATATTATTTCTTACAGAGTATTTAAATTCACTTTCCACTTATTAATAGTCAAATGCTACCATGAAATGAACAAAAGCAAAAATTTTACACAGTCAAGATGTAACATGGGTTACATGTTGAGAAAAGCTGAATAATTTCAGATTGATCAAAAATTAACTATTTCTTGTTTAAAAGTTTATCACTTTAATTGATTCTGGCTCTCTCAAAACCATAAAATTTAAAATAAACATGCCAATTCCATACCATAATCCATATATTTGTTGCTTTTTGCCTATGAAACCTCCTATTTAGTACACAGCTGCTTACTGTATACCACTGTGAACAGAAAGATAATTCTTGCAAGAATATATATATAAAAACAGTAACACATTCTGAATAAAATAGCTCAAAGAAAAGAATCAGTGCTGTTAAGTCCTTCCTCTTCCTAAATTCAGTACTATTTGGAATTCAATTTTTATTAAAGCTTGACAGCAACAAAATAGATAACAAAAAGATGAGAAATACTTCTTAGGAGCATATTTTTCTTCATAAAAAATGAGCCAGAAACTTCTCTACACTCGTTTAGCAATGTAAATGTCACTTTGTTTCTCCAAGCTTAAAGCTGAGAATAGCTCCGGGGCTTACTTGTGATGCAGAAATGTCCCTGTAATCTACTTAGAAAACATGCAGAACATTAATAGAAACTAGAATCTTGGAACATAAACGTAGCATAAGAAAAATGATAATTACTCTGTGGCTTAACATTTAAAAAGAGAGCTAAGCATTGTACATCAGCATTTTTTTTATATAAAACAAGTTGCAGCACATAGATGAGCAGGAAGTCGTTCACTTTAGAAACACAAATAATTTTGACATTATCGTGTACAATCTTTTTACACAGAAAAGAGGGGGAAGAGGCAGAGATTGAGATTGTTTGAAGGCACCTGTTACCAATCACATCTTTTCATTCGTGTCTTCCCAACCCCTGCAGATACCCCTTCCTTCCCCTCTCCCCAACAAAGCAGTTTCCTCCTTTTATCCACTAAGCTTCCATCCCTGATTAAACACGTACTGCCCTCCCCCTACGACTCCAAAGCTTTTTATGGGCGTCTGAACTTCTCTCCACCTCTGTTTTTTGCAGATGGCAGCTGTTGCTACTCTCCAGGTTCCTAAATCCAACATATTGGCTTTCTGTCCTAGGTTATTCCTAGTCAATCTTCTTCAGCATAACTTAATTACAGCTAAGGATAGTATTAGCCAGACTTTAAAGTATGACTAATAATGAAATGCTGAAAACTCATCTGGAATTCTCAAGGTCATTGCTGAGATGGAATTAAACTCGAGCACAGAGAATTCAGCAGTGAGGGGCAGTCCCCAAGGGCAATATGAAAGTAAGAAAGACAAACATGGTAATATAGAAGTGACTGGTCAAAGTAGAGATAAAGCAGAGAAACTTCAGGACACCTTGCTTTTCCGCAAAAGAGGAAGGAAAAGAATAAAAACATCTGACTTTTGTTTCCCTCTTGTGGGCAAAAAACCTGGATAATTATCAAGAAGTACCAGGATTTTGTGCAGGATATTGACATAAGATGAATGCAAGCACAGAGTCTACTATATTCTCAAACACTGTGAACATTAACATTTTGGAACAATGTAATGGAATTCTGAAATTCATATGGCTATGTTTAAAGCCTAACATTCATAAGCTTTTACCTAAATCCTTGGAAGCCTTAGCCTGACAATTTACAGAAGCTCTGAAAAAACTTTTAGAGGTTTTCACAAACTATGCATATCCTAATATGACTAATTAGCAACTGTTTCACCTCTTGATCACATGGATTCTCTCCAATCTTAAACACACTTGGAAAATGCATCTGGCAACCATTTAACAAAAACTAAGTAATATTTTTTACATTTTAAAGACAACAAAATAACTGTTTTCTGTTCTTAGCTTCATTTTTCTCACCTGTTCTTTTTGTCTATTCTTACTTATTACCTACACAATATTGCCTTATGTTTATCTCCTTTTCTTGCATTCCACCATATCATCCATTCCACAGATCAAATAAAACCTTTTTTAAATTCACATTTTAAGTTTTTAAGATTTAATCTTTAAGAGACTGGCAGGACATTGGAAATCACCTTTTTCAGGAGATTCAAAAGTGAATGTAAGTTCTCAAAATGATACAAAGTGAAAATGTAATTGTTTGTGAAACTACTTCCAAAATGCAATCAGTTCCTATGTAAGAAGATGACTTAGAGAAAAGTGTTAATTTGTGTCTAGTTAGGAAAAGTAAACACTAAGGAGATTTTCTTTTCAGGCTTTTGAACTGAAGCATGTAGGAAACAAAAAAATGGCTGTGATTAAGATACTGCATTAGGACACATGAACTCTTAACCTCTTCTCAAATGGAGAAGTTTCGGACAAAACTTCTTTTATTTTGATTATTGTTTCTGCAAAATGGGGATAGTAATGGTTTTCTGCTTAACTTGTCGATATAATATTTGTGAGACAGGCATTCAGTTACAGAAGGCCACAGATATATTCAGTTAATAAACAGGATTATTTTCACATATTGATAAGAAACTGTGAAAACCTGGGAAGGGGAAAGAGTTATATGGTTTTAAAGGAAAAGCATTAGGTTTACTCATAAATGGTGAGTTATACAAACAGATGTGGAATGCTCCTCACATGCAATTGTAAAGTAAGTTCAACATAATAATCACTTAGGCAATTAGCATTTTAATATTAACCTGGCAGAAGGTTGCATTTAGCAAGAACAGCTCAGTAAAAGCTTTTTATACTTTAATATGTTTTAAATAGAATAAGAGCTTGCAATGGTTAACTGAAATAAATTTAAACCCGATCTAGTTGAAGATTCCTACCAATTTATGTACACATATTTAGAGAGATTTAACACTCAATTTGAGTGACACGACAATTTACTGATATAAGCCAACTGGATTTCAGTAAACAAACAGCAGTCGAACTCCATGTGTCTGTAGCCATTTAATTGATTGACATAAAATAGGTTTATTTAAACTACTACTACATGTTTTCTACTTTGTCCCCTAGCAGACAGCCAGAGCCTGGTTTCTGGTTGCTAACTTCACTTGAAGAGCTTTGGCACAGTAACACATGAATGTGTCAATAAGACAGGTGACTAGTTCAGCAAGTTTACATTCTATCACTTGTATGCACAGCTGCTGATGTACTGTGAGTGCACAGATGTGTAAAGCAGATAAAATATCAGCAGCTTGTCATATCTTCTTACCTGGTATATAATATTCATGTGCTGATAACAAATAATGTCTGCATAAACAATTGCACTGTAGGAAATTAATGGCTATTGTAAATAGCCTGAATTTGCAGCATTTATCTCACGTTACCTTTTGTTTCTTAGGACAATGATTTCATAGTATTAGTTTTACATTTATAGGCTAAAAATTACCATATTGCCAGAGTGCATCACATACTGATTTCAAGCAGTTAAAAAATTAGTGTAAATGAAGTCCTTTACATTCATGAAACAGAAACTGATCTTAGCACTTGGAGGAACACCTATTAAGTCTTCTATTGGTCTCTTACACCACTGTCTCATGTTTTAAGTTCTCCTACAGTATTTCTATTTGAAACATAAAAAGAACTTCTCCATTTGCTCTGCTTTATTTTATCCCAAAACCCAGTGGATTGTGAACTCCACATTAAAAATATAAACCCCAGCTAGTTAATTTTCAAGATTTTAGAACTCAGTTTCTACACTCTGTTTGAATTAGAAAAGCTAAAACAGATTTAATTGCGCAGATTATTAGTTTTCTTTTTTATGACACATCTGCATCTTAAATTTCTGAAGAAATAGTACAATGCCATACATCAAAGCATAGCAAATTTATAACCTCTTAAATTTAACCTCAGGAAATTATTACTAAAACTTCTTGCCAAACATCTGAGTGCTGACAGACTGCCCTTCCAAGTTTTCATCTGAAGTTTGAAAGCCAATGGATAACTTCTGATGTTACAAAACACTATCAACTGCATCAAGCATGAAAGGTGATGGAATTGCCAGTATCACAGAGCTCATGGTAAATATTTCCTTTACTCAAAGGCTGACTGTTGGAAAGAAAAAAACAAATCAACAAACTAGATGGAAGGAATCATGTATCAAGAACTTCAGCAAAACGATGGGTTCATCCCACTTAACTTTAGCACTTAAGAGAGAACTGCACTTCAGTGCCTCTAACTTATAGGTGCCCATTATAAGCACAAAAGGATAAAGTCTGAATGCAGACAAAGGATGGCACTAAAGCTGGTGTTCTATACTCTACAGTTTTGGACACAAAATGCCCTTTCTATCACAGGTAAGTAATGCTGATATATAAATATTTTTACTTGTTTTTTTTCTTTGCTGGACTCTTTTCAAAGAATGATCTTTCCAAGATCATTTAACTTGCTAACTTAACAGAGAGCAAATACACTTTTGTAGGGTTTTTATTGGCCAGGTTAGGTTTCTGTTTAGTGATTTGAATTGTCCTACGGCAGCATTAGAAATGTGTCAGCTGGTGCAACAGGAGGAGGGAGGAGGAGAATCAGGAGCAAACTTGTAAGGCAGTGTTATGGCTATTGGGTCAACTCAGACATGATGTATAATTTCACCTGGATTTATGCTTTGAAGAAACATCTTTCTTACTCGTTCTTCCCTGATTGTACATGGGCAATAAGTTCCAAATAAGGGGACAGGTCATGCAGTTAATCAGTGGGAAAAATCAAAACTACAAGTTGGCGTTGGTGTGGTTTGGTTATTCAAGTTAAGAATGTCAACAGTGTTCAGCTGATTAAAAGGAGAAGAGAGACTACAAATAATAATGCCAAAAACCAAATTAATCTGGAGATCTGAAATATCTTTTCTTAGAAAAAAACTCCAATATTTACTGCAAGGTTATTAATGGGAGACCCAATTGTTCCTCCAAACAATGTTTTATGCTTTTCTGATGGATCTGGAAAAACAATTCAATTATAATACCTTGAAAAAACATATAAAATATCTTATTCTAAAATCAACTGAAAAATTTGGCTGCATTAACTTGCCGTCTTGCACTAAGAGGTTTACAAATGGCATCAGAATACTGTGCACCCCAGACCTTTTTGAGAGCTCAAAGAAGACAGGGGCACTGGAAAGGCTTTATTATGAACTTCCAGCATGATCTCAGCATCATCCTAGATACTGATCATGCATGATAATGCCACTGAACTTCCTCTAAGAGGGAAGCTTACATTTAACCATAGGAAAAACACAAGAAATTTTATCCCACAGCCGATTCTCAGTGATCTAAATAAAAAAACAGATTAAAAGGTTTTCCACATTCCTTTACTAAATAATTCAGACAAAAAAAGTAAGCAACAGGCCAAGAAACAATACAGAATTTGGGACAAGAATATAGTCTCCTTCAAGGGTGGACAGAAGCTTTTAAGGGTTTACATAATCAAATACCTGGTTTTCACTTTGATTTCCCAAGCAAAATATGAGAATCATCATCAAATTAGATGTCTACATAATTTGAAATAATGAACTATTTTATGACATTAACATTTAGTGTAAATTTTTCCTGTAATAAAAGAGCTAATGTAACAATCCTACAGAAATTCTTCCAAGATTCAAAGTACAATTTTCAACTTTCTTCTTCTAAAATTAAAATCTGTGAGAAGAGAGGATTAATAATGAATGTAAGTTCTTTATTTAAAAAGTGTATAAAATACTGTAATTGCCTCCAAAGCAGCATTATGAATGTTGCTGATATCACAAAGAGATAAAAATAAAAAAACTTCCAACCCCTCAAACTCTAACATTCCATTAAAAAGAGTTAATAGAGTCTAAGACCACACAGGCTGGAATACCTTAAGTCAAAACTGTACACTTATTGAAAAACATAGCTGGAAGACAGCAATAACATTGTTTTGGCATTTTGCTTGTACTTTTAGCACTGACTTTTAACATTCCTAAACTTAATTTTATCTTAACTATGAATATCTTTGGTTTATCTATTCAAGAATTCTGATGTTTCTTCTTGCAAACATGAGAGCAACAAGGTAATTCCTAACAAGACATGACAGTTTAGTATGTGCAATGACTAAACAAGGCTGATAGTAACCCTGTTACATGATAGCACATACCAAACACATAAATCCATAATCATCCTTCTTTTTTCCAAATTGTATGAATCTGTATTTACAGGTTGCATGTCAGTTTTATTTAAAAACACAAACTGTTTAAATGCAGTTAACTCTTCACTAACCTGAATTGAGAAACTTTGTATTCTTTATTTCTGTCAGCAAGGATAATTACTGAAAAATTGTGATGTTAATGCAAATTTAAATATTTTATTAAGACAGCAAAGAAGTATAGTCAAAAACTATCTCACTATCCTGTAAAGGATTTCAATATATAAGATAATTTCCTTTTAGAGAAATTCAGAAAGTATAAAACTACTGGAAGAAGTTTGCATTAGAAGTAAAAAATAAAAGGCTGCATTAGGAATTAACAGAAGTGACAGAAGTTAAACCTACACACAAACACAAAAGCTACTTGTTCTTTTCAAACATTTTCCTGAAACAATTTTAGCTTATATTTTGTTTCTTAGGGGTTTGTTTTTTTTGTGTGTTGTACTGGCATTTCATAATTTTCTTCCCTCAAACATTCAACTTCTAATGTTTCTTTTTCAGTATTTATATCCTTTTCTGCAGAGGTATCTTTAAAAAACCATTATCACTGTTTGACAGAACCAGTATGACACATATATCCTATTTTTAAGAGATGTAAAAGGAATTTGAGAAAACAGTAATAATTTTGGAAATATTTGTTCAATTTCTTAACATTCAGGGTATGAGGAACATTGAAGAAGTCTGTTTCGGACTCAAGTATTTGCTTTTCTTTTTCAATCCAGCCTCCTTCTCCCAGCCTTCCTTGATTGTTTGACATAGTTTAAAAATTTGAAATGGTAAAATGACACAAAGAAGCAAACTGCTGCATATCAGAATAGTTTATGAGGGTACTTACAGGGTCTAATGTAGTTTGGATGCAAAAAATGTGTCACAGCTTTCAGTTAGAAATGTTATAGTTTTCTTAGAAAACATTGAAAAAATTTTCTTTTATCACTTTTTACCGTTTTTAATCAGCTGCAATGCGTGCTCATTGACATGACACTACTAAAACGAGACACCCAAGGTGTGACTACTTTGCAAGCATAACTAGTTAGCAGCATCCCTGCTTGGGAAAGAAAGAGTAGAAACACGAAATTTTGAAAGAAATTAATTTGGAATTAGGCCAAGGGCCTATCATATTGGAAAAAAAAAAACAAACCCTACATATTTATACAATTAAGTCATGTTTCCTCAGAGTATTTTTCATATCATTAATATAAGGATATGAAAAAGCATGAATATAATGATAAGGTTTATAAACTATCTAGAAGTGTTTAAATCATAGATTAGTTTGGGTTGGAACACAGCAAATAGAATTAGTTGTTTTCATCTAAGTTGAGGCTCACTTGGACTCAGCTGTCAGTGAAACTGTTTTGTTTTGGTTCTAACAAAAAGTAGCTTTTTAAGTGCTTGCAAGAGACAAACTAGTTTAGACCCATTCAAGACAGGGATTTTGGTTTACTGATCTAAGAATGGAATTTGATGAATACTAGGAAAAGGAGATGAGGGAAAGCAATTTTGGAGGTGGAATGAGACTTCAGGAGGTGGATAGTCAGTTTTCCATGAAAATAATATATAAAATGAGTGATAATCCAATCTCTGACAGGATAATTACAGCTGTAGCTTCCTTGAAAGGAATCTCACCCTCTTTTCTCTTACCAGTAAGAGATTTGAAAGATATTGGCAAAGAACTATTGATACACCTCTATGATCACTTTCTGAACAGATAACTGGGTAGCTAGGTCCCCTCACTCTGTATATATAATTTGCACTGCTTTTTCCTCATATTCATAATTCCTGATTTGTTTATGTTGTATTTTCTCTGAATATCCTTGCCAAATCATTCAGCAGCTTTGGGAGAAGATTTAATAGCTGCTTAGGTCACCTTTTGGTTTTATATCTTCAGTACTCTTTAGCTTCAGCAAATTCTGTGACATTCATATTCTCAGATTCCTGCAGTGAACTTCATTTGTTTTCATCCTTTGTTTCAGACATTTAATCTCAGATTTTTTCTCATATGCCATGACATATTAGTCTCTTAAGATTGTTTAGATAAAAATCTTGAAGAGAGCCTTTAGGGTTCCCTAAATGGCTCAAAAGAATGCTTTTAGATCTGAGAGTGTATTCCAGCTCAGTAGCAGCTGATCCTTGCTCAGATGAAACTCAGGTTAAGTACATAAAAAAGGATGCTGACTCTTCTCAGAAACCTGTGTAACTATTCTTGTTTCCTCTCCCCAACTCCTACTTTGGAGTTGAAAAGAAATTCAGAAGTGTGTATTAGAAATGAATTGAAAAATGCTTTGGTCCAGTGTTTGGCTGCAAGAATTAGGGAGCACAGAGAGATCCCGGGGCACACTGTGGCACATGTAGACCTTGCAGATTACATGTGTATCAATTTCATTGTCTTTATCCAGACTCCTGTTAAGTGCTTGCAATCACCAAACACTTTGCAAGGCAAAAGAAAAGAAAGAACAGAGACACTGAGTCATCAGAGAGAATTGAGCAGCTGAGAGTACAACTGAGACCCTCCCCAGTACTCGACAGGCACGGTCACTGGTGATGCTGAAAATGACACAGACAAGAAAACCCAAATAATCAAACCAAAGTAAACCATTTTTTCTCCCTGGTTTAAGGGCCAGTAGCAAAAAAGTGCAATAATGGTAGTAATAATAAGAGAGGAAGATTACCTCACGGTCATTTAGAAGTCTCTCCAAATCTGCTGCCATTTGATTCTTGACACGCAGCAAAGCTGTCTTTTCTTTATTTAAAACACTGGTAAAAAGAGGATAGGAAATGCAGTAATAGCAGCAGATAATCTCTTTTAATCTTGTATTCTGGCTGAAACATGCATTTTCTAAAGCTAAATACTGGCAACAATAACAATCTGCTCAAGGAATTGTATCAAATGATCCTTCTCTATATTCAAGCACTGACATTTTCATAAATGGGCCCAAATGTATTGATACACACTACTACTTATTTTAATCAAACAGAAAAAACTATTCAAAGCCTTCATAAAATGCTTTTGGTTTAATTTTTTTTTCTCTGAAGGGTAATTTAAATGATCAGAATCTTCTATTATCATTTCTTGGTTTCTTATAGGCAAAATGAGATTATTTTATAAGCAAAGTAAGACTTCTTGTATCTAGACTTCCATATCAAAATGTGAATTTCTTTGTTGTATTAGTCACTAATAGTAGCATACTGTACAAACTCTTTTTATACTATTGTATTTAGAATTCTGAAAATAGCAAACACAAAGAAGAAAATCACCCAGCTCTTCCCCTTTTAGTTGTGTAGTTTCTGCAAAAATTGAAAATAGATTTTTGTTATTTTTAATTTTTTTTTATTCCAGAGTAATGCATGGGATCAAGGTTGACCTATGAACTAAGTATGAAAACTAATTTAGCATTAAGGCATGCTTTTATAGCAGAATTACAGTTTAATCATTCTTTGTCTTCGTAGTTACAGAACATGAACATTTGAAATGTTCAGCATACACACTGTGATTCCAGGCAGCAGTTCTATAATAATTAAATGTATTTTCATATTTAGCCCCAGCATCAGTTTCTAACATTAAACTCCAGACTAATGCATGTATAACACCAGTTTATGATCTAGTTTTTTAACACAGCCACAGAGATTTTCTTGGAAGACCTGTTATATATGCCATTAGCATGACTTAACCAAATAGGCTGTACAACGTAAACTGCAACATAAATCAACAACTATGAAAAATGCAATTCTGCATGGAATGCAAATATGTAACACTGAAAAAAGGTCAGAAGTTCAAAAGCAAATATATTAACATTTTATAAATGGAGCAATTACATATGTTGCAAACACAAATTATTTAATATTTCCAGTATTTGATCCAGAAATGATCTACAAAATAAATCAATCTTTAATTGGCCTCATATCATCCGCTTGTTTCAAATAAGCAACATCATCCTTTGCCCCAGAGATTTTCTGGCAGTTCCTTCCAAGTCCTGTATTGTAAATTATGACTGTCAGTTCCTTCTAGGCATTCATTAATTCTCAGAAAAATATGTATGCTTCTGCCAAATTACTCAGTTATTTCAACTATTTAAAAGGAAAGTAATAATATTTTTAAAACTATAAAAATATTTTAATATTCTCAAGAGTTTTATTTTCTGTCACATTTTTAATCATGATAAAATTACTATACTTTCTTTTTCTTGAGTTCATGTGTTGTAACTTACATGTCTCTTTTTCTTGGATTTCTGTATTTCCTAAGAACATAAACTAATCCTTCTAGAGGCTCACAAAATTATTGGAGAATCAATAATAGAAGTTTCTCTATGACTTTAGTAGTGTACTGAATAAGCATAAGCATCATTGGTCTTGACTGAACCAGAAGTTCATGTTTGATGTTCATTGTCATCTATAGAAGAGGAGCTATTCTACTTATACTAGTTACATCCTTCTGAAACATTATGACGTGAGTGATCCACGTAGAGCAGTTCTAATTTTCTTTGTTTACAGTCAAATACAAGACACTGTATCATTCAGTAGCACTTGATGTGTTTTCTGCCACACATATTGATATAGAATTACCAAAGCATGTGCAGACTTTAGATTTGGTAGTTTTGCAATACTTGTGCTTTTTCATCATTGCAGATAGAAGGGAATAATTCATGTACTTATGAGAATATTGCAATACATATTTAACAGAGCACATACAAATTTAACAGAGCAAGAAAGCAATTACCAACCAGAATGATAATATTCGACAAGGTTAAACAGAAATACCTTGAAAAGTTCCATCTTGGGAAGAAGACAGGCCATTTCAGTTCAGTTCAAATGTTCTGAATCAACATCTTGTCTATCAGCAAAGAGGTTCTAGCTTTAACCTACCTTACACTCCCATGGCAGAGTAGTTTAACCAAGTCCAGTTTTAACTGGCAGCGTAACAAATCAGTGAGCAGCTTTACAATTTGTTTTAGCTGACCTAAGTAAGAACTTCTGTGGAAGAATTATCCTTCCCTCGCCACATCCTGGGAACCTACTCTTTCTGTTGGTACTAGACAATTTATGACCACATAAGAAGGTCCCTTCACTGATCTGAATGGACACTGGAGTCTCTTTAAAGATAATATTTCATTGGATCCCCAAAATAACTTGATTTACCATGTACGGTGGAGACCTACAGCTAAAGGCAAGGATGAGCCTGCTCCATTTGGTGATGGAGCGCCTCAAGTGTCTTGCTATGATTCTGAAACCACCATCTATGAGTCTAGGCTAACAGTTTCTCACACTGGAGCTCAAAGGTTGTAACTTTCATCTAAAAAGATGGGACCTTGATGTGCTCCACAGTCCTGGTCACTCATGGCCTCACCCCAAGTGTGGAGAATGTGCCCATTGTGAGATGTCAAATAACTGTGGCCCCTGAAGTCCAGGTTAGAGAACTAACTAAAAAACAGTGCAAATCCTGCTTTCTCTGTGAGCTTTTCCAGAAGAAACCAAATTGTCTGGGAGGACATCCAGTTTCATACCATCATGCTTTAAAGCCTAGCCAGGTATGAATCCAGGTACTAGGAATGCAGGGCTTACCATAAAATACACTTGTCATAAGCATACACATTGCTCATAGCAACCTCTGGCTTGTTTTGTCTTGTTTTATTCAGGACCTAAAGCCAAGGTAGCTTGGATATCGTATGCAAGACATTTTTAGGTGACATGATTCTTCTGGAGAATGAATGCTAACATTGCCCAGTTTCAGCCTTATAAACTCTTTTCAATTCGGGCAACTAAACCAACTCTAATGTTTAAGTATAAATATACTAGTTCCTGTTCAGAGGCTTCCATAATTAGATATTCTGAATAATATGTTTATGCTGGACACACAAAATAAATATGGGTTTATATAGTACTGGATTTTATTATTACTTCTATTCAGTTTGAAAAAAAAGTAGGTTTTTTTTCTTCAGTGAACTATATACTCTTTTATATACTCCTATACTGCTGTAAGAAATAAGAATTGTGCCTTTCTGTTAACTTGCCCTTACAGCATGAAGTTGAATAGTCCAATACTGATTTTTTTTTTTTTTGTATTTTATATTCAGATACAATATTACCACTGGAAAACCCAAATACAAATAGTATATATAAAGGTTCTGTACATATAACTGAATATATAATATAGCCATATAACGAAGCTATCCCTTGTCTGTAAATTACTGCTGAAGAGCTCAAAGTAGTCAGTTAATTATTACTCTAGGTCAAATTTTGTTCTTAAGTCTCATAGTTAGAAAGGGACGTATAAGATGTTTAGCAAACAAAAGTGCTTTTGACAAATCAGGGATCTCTCATTGTGCAGCTAAATAACCCCAGCTCAGGTTTTTAAAAGATTTAACAGAGTATTGCTTAATGATTTTAACTGGAATGCTTCAGGAGGCTTAAAATACTGTCCATGAAGTGCCCAAATTACAATTACTTTTTCAAATTGTAAGAAAACAGAACAAAAAAACCCAAAAACAACAACTCCCAAACAACTTTTTAGAAGCAGTATTACAGGTCAGCAAATGTATAAAAAAGGACAAATTTCTACAAATTTTGCTTGGATCATTTCTCAGGTAAGCCGCAGTATTTTTGGACTAGATGGTACATATTTCACAGAATGGTTATGTTCTCACAAATAGCTCATTGCCCATTTTTTGATGGGAAAAACTCATCTAACACTCTATGCTGAGCTTTATGTTTGGATGGCAATTAGAGAACCCAAAATGTTTAGGTAAGGAACATTTCAGTACAAAGCTTCTTAGTGAGCAAAATCCTTATATGGCTTCTGGATTTGCCACACAGTTAAGGCTTTTGAGTAGTACTTTTGGGTAAGTGAACCTCTTTTAAAACCAGGCATTGGTACAGAGAAATTTGAGTAACTGCATTTAAAATAAATACCCTCTCTTTATGAATGAAGTCCTTTTAGCATCTCCAGTTATTTATAAACCTAGATGTTTTTAGCAGAAAATTATGTACTGAAACTACAATTACTTCACTACACACATAAGAATGAAACTCAGAGATTTGTTTTCCCACAGCATGACATAGTTGCAAGCATTTAATTTCAAAAGGAGTGCTAAATGTGATGTTTTCATTTCTGGCTAAAGAACTGTATGCTAGAGAGATTTCTTTATAGTAGCAAGGAGTCATCCTCACACATAGCACTCTCATTAATAAAAGTCAATACTGATGGTTAATAAGAGCAGTGCTATGTGGTCTAATATAAATAAAAGTTACTTAACAGAGTGTTTTGAGATATGCAGACCACCTATAAATTCACCCTGCAGACGCCCTGTCACTCAAGACCAAGGTTTTGTATCCGAAACACATCTGCAGGTGCATGGCTCAGTTCACAAGCACATGAACTGTTCTGCTTCCAGAGCCAAGTTCTCCTTGAGGCCAAGTGCCAGCACAGCCTATGGCCTGCCTGGGAGAATCCTAAAGGCATGGGAACACCATGTGGGCAACACCTGACAGAGCCTCCCCTAAACAACCTCTCTTCCTCTTGTAGGGGTGAATGCTTGTGCCTTCACACTTGAACCTCAGCAGTGGTATCAGCACACCTTTAATAACCTGGCAGTGGGTCCCTAAGCTGTTCATGCAAATCACAGCAGTGGCAGCAGCCCAGCTAAACATTTACCCCAAGCACA
The DNA here is from genome assembly GCA_025920805.1 of Petroica traversi. NCBI lineage: Eukaryota > Metazoa > Chordata > Aves > Passeriformes > Petroicidae > Petroica > Petroica traversi. Next base: position 9,201,128 of record JAHLSL010000062.1, on the reverse strand, counting down.
ATAGCTCTTGCAGCTCTTTTGAAGGTATGGCTAAGGACTCATAGAGCTCTGTGAAAGATGTCCAGAACAGACACAATTCTCAGCAAACCAACAAAGTATCTCCAGATCTGCTAGACATACTGCTTTAAGACTTTAATTCTATCTGCTAAGTATTCTGACTGTTTCTCTCCTTTCAGTGAGAAGCTGAATGGGGCTTAAAGCAACCTGATCTAGTGGAAGCTGTTTTTACCCATGGCAGGGGGGTGGAACTACAATGATCTTTAAAGGTCCCTTCCAATCCAAACCACACTGATTGCGTCTGACAGCTACTGACAAAGGCAACCTTGAGCTCCACGGAATAGTCCTTACAAATGAGGAAGACATGTTGATATGAAGGGTCTGAAAGACAGCCTTAGCACTAGAGGTGTGACACTTAAAGATGAAGGCAGGTAACCTGCTCTGGTTAAAATGAACTTCGAAGAATATGTTGGGAAGAGATTTCGATGGATCTGCAGGACTTGTCAAAAATATTATATCAAAATGATCTGCCTGAATCTTTTCCATTCCTCTTGCAGAAATAACTGCTGCCAGAAATGATACTTTAATAGAATTATGCGTGTGGAGAACCCTAAACACATCTGCTGCCTGTTAAGGGACCATTATATATAAAGTGATTTTAGGCCATTTTGTGAGAAATTGATGAAGATATAGCCCAAGAACATCCAAAATGACATTTCTGTCATAGATAGCCTTCCTCTTGTGCTGATTCTACAACAGCCTATTTCGTCACAGAATCAAACTCACATCCAGTAGCAATGAACAAACTTCTCAATAGACATGGAAATACAAAGAGCTGCAGGTTGCTGCAAAACATTTACAGGTTGCAAGAAACTACTGACTCATCATCCTGGGAAATCTTCTGGAACCTAATCACCTCAGGAATATGTTCCAAAAAGACTATTGGCCACGACCACTGTGTACAGAAGGCAATTAAGGATTAAGACTAAAAAAGTAAATTCACTTGCAAATAAGTCCTTGCTGATCCCTCCACACTCAAGTTAAGTGGGAGGTGATAGAGAACATTGGTACTGGTAACACAGATGTGCCTGTTCTGCTTGGGGAATCCATGATTTACATAATGCAGAACCATCTCTCTTGATGAGCAGATGAGTCAAAAACACAACACGAAAAGAACATCCCTCCACCATGGAATCTGCACACCGAACAAGAAGGAAGGAAAATTATGATCAAGCACAGAGCAGCTGTAAGGATAAATTAAGTATTCTGTCTTGATTCTCAGGGTGCAGGCATATCAACACTTAATTTGTCTCAAATATGAGATTTAAAAGAAAAGTATCCAAAAAAATCACTAGTATTTTTAAAGGTCTGTCTGAAAACAGGAATTCAAGCTCTATTTTTCTTTTAGCTGGTTCTTGTGAAATTGTTATTTAGAAGTAAACTAATGCATTATTGTACTTAAAATTTTAAAAAATAACGTACCTTGTGTAACTGTATCACAATTAAACCTCAATTTAGAGGCTGCTGCAGAACTGCAGTATTAACTAATAATCATAGGTAATGGTTGAACAATTTGATTTTGAAATGTTTTACAAATTTTAAAATTTTCCTTTAGCTCTGAGATACCAAGAAATCAGGCTTCATCAACCATGTTTAACATTTTCTTGCTACTTTTCAAATAGCACCAATATTATCTGTAGAATTTAAGGCCCTCCTTGAGGAGCGTTAATTCTCTGAACTCATCCTCTCAAAAATATTCTACACACAAACTAACAAAATGCTGTTTAATAAACTAAGAGGGATAGGAATAGTGGGCTAAATCTTTTGATCCAGCAGAGCTTCACTTGGCATATATTTGCTAGGGATTATCATTAACTTACTTAAATCCCATTCTGATTCAGTTCTGGAATAGCTGGGAGTAATCTGAAATCACCTAAGGGGTATTTTAATTTAAAACTGTCATCAACAGATTCCAAAAGGTTATCCTCATGATAAAAAATTTCTTGAATTTAATGGTTCTCTTGCTAGAAATCCCTTCCTCTAGTCTTCCTCTCACTTATGGGAAAGCAAAGGACCAACATTATCAGTTTTATCCCAGACTGTGATTTCTCATGAGTGCCAGGGAATACCAGCTAACAATTTAGGACCTTTGTTTTAACTGTGGAGTTATGAATAGCAAAGTTAGGGACTACTAATATGCACCAAAGCCCTAACACATTAGGCTGTTCCCAAGAATTTTTCTGGCCTATGAAACTAGGCAAACTTGTGATAGTGGAGTAAAAGCTATTTTTAGTTTACAAGGAATATTGGAAACTACAGGAAAATAAGTCTTACCAAAATATTTGATGTGCAAAGTAAGTGTAACTTTTTTTTGCTATAATATTTTTTGTCAGGCCACACTTTCATTTATAGAAACATGGACTTAGTAGTGAGCACACCTCAGCTCCTCACAGTGGAGTATGCTGGTATGTTTACCATGAGTGCTCACACTGTGGGGCACATCCATTTTCTTTCTTAACCTGAGGCCCTTTGAGATGCAAAAAATTTCCTTTACATTTAATGGAGAGTAATAAGCATCTCTAGGAAATTACTCACTCCACCCAATATAAGAATTTCTTTTTGGAGATGTCACTTCCTCCATGAACTACTAAGGAAAGTTGACCTAAGTCTCTAATTTAGGTACCTTAATTTGTAGGCTAAATTGAAGAAGAATATCTGAGCATACAGATTATTGTCGATGAGCCATTTAACTCAAGAGAATCAATGTTAATAATATACTTAAACTTTTTTAGATTTTAAAGCATGAAACATATTCTTTCAGAAATTACCTCACCTGTTTACTCCTTTCTATCTTCCTTTCGAGAAACTTTTAGACTCCTTTGTGCATAATGAAGTCATTGCATTATTATTGCCACAGTCTAAAAATTTAACTTGCTAGTGCCCAATTCTTTGATATTTTTCACAATTGGAAAGTAAGACACTGTATATAGAGAACACGGTAATTTTTAATTTCCTGGAAAAGTATAATTTATCTTTGAAGTGTTTCTTATAATGAAACAAGTCTAGGAAAATATTAAAAACATTTGATTCTGGAATGAAAAAAATATTTGTTCTTACTGAATCAAAGTTAAGCCCGGTAAGATATGTTGTCAGGAAGTATGAATTAGTATTTCAGTTCATTGATAAAATTATTGATTAATATACAGATTTTCTTGGATAATAAGCATTTTAGGTAGTGCTCAAAGCATAACAAATACTATCCCAAACCATCAAAACACTCTGAATAGATACATATATAAGACAGTATGTAAGATTAAGTATTAGCTAGGGTGAACCCTGTATTTTTTAATTGATTCAGTTGATTAGTTGGAAAACCCTGAATTTTTCATGTCATTGCTTCATAATACAATCACATTAATGCCTCCTAATAGTTACTGTTTGCTTTTCCTAAACCAAGACACCACACAAACACCTAATACTTAAAATGCTAGTTCTTTTGTAGAGCAGTGGGACTGGGCCATCAACTTCCTCAAAAATATTCTTAGGTGGAAAGGACTCACAAAGATCATCAACTCTTAAGTGAATGGCCCATGCAGGAATTGAACCACAACCTTGGTGATATTAGCATCATGATCTAACCAAATCAAGTGACATACTATTTTGTAACAGCTTACCAGGGACTTAGATGTTAGGGAAGTTTCCAGGAATTTGATGCTGGGAAGTTGGCTCAGTGATCAGAGAGCTCAGACAGATGGATACAGAAGCAAATCAGAGTCTCTACTAGAGAATATGCTCTGATTTTGGCTGAAATAGCCTTTGCTGGCAACTACCCTATTATTTTTCTCTGATTTTTTTCCTTTATTTTTACTGTTATATAGCTGGTGGGCCATTCTTTCCATTTACTCTTTTGAACTCTTCTCTACCTCATGACAGCTCTTCTCCAAACTCACTTTAAACCTGACACAACTACTTTTACAAACCCAAAGTTCCCTTTTCTGACATTATGAGAGGAATCACAAGTGCTACAGTTCCAGCACTAAGACTGGAGTTGGTCAATAATGGAGTGCTAACCTCAACTTCGTGGACAATAGTCTAATTTTTTTATAATGATAAAAATATACATGATTTTACCTTCAGTTTAAGAAAAAGTAAAACAAGAATCAGTTATTTTAATTACCTGACATCTTTTTCAAGTTGAGTAATATGTTCTTTCTGTAGACTTATTTGAGAATCTCTCTGTTGCACACTTTCAATGAGGTATTTGTATGGCTGTTGTGCTTGGTTCAACAAAGAATTTGCTCTGTCGAGCTGAAAAAATAAAGGTATTAGTATTATAAATTTTATAACTTATAAAGCACAATTGCTTGATTATTACTGAATTATTATTGGATCTTACTGATTTTTACCAAGTGCATATTAATATAAACTCCAAACCTGTTATTACACATACAAAAAAGGAAAGAGACCACCTTCAAATTGATAACTACTACATTATCTTCTCACTTTTCTCTTCTAATTGTGTGCTATTTTCGCAGCAATAATGTTACCACTCTCTACAATTCCCTAATGTGCATTTTCAGGAGTTTTAATGTAACAGCTTCTGTTGATTAAAAAAGAATAAGTAGAGTCAATGCTTCTGTTTGTGGTCTTATTGACTTACTGTGGTCTTTCCCTCCCTCTCTTGAAAAGCTGAAAAAGTTGTATCATAAATACTGCACTTCAGTAGCAGCATTTGAGTCAAGTTCAAAAGAAAAGCTGATAAAATTACTTTTGCATCAGCTTTTTATCCATATTCTAGATTTCATCTAGATGACTGAACTATCTATCAGTCAAAAGAATAGTAACGGGCTACTTAAGCATGCTGTAGTCTACAGGATCTCTGGTTTGTTTTTAAATGTAAAAAAAAAACAAGAAAGAAAATATCTTGGAGTAAAAATTATGTAAAGACAGCATAGAGAAGTTCTGAAACTTTACATAAAAAAGCAATGCTTAACTTTGTTCTGAATTGTATTCTGATTTAAACTACACAATTATGTGATAAAAGATCAAAAATTTATTGGCAGGATAAAACTGAGCCGAAGATGTTCCTGTAGAACTTTGCAGGAATTTGAACTAAGGTCACTGATACTGAATCTTTCATCAGTAATCTAGAAGCAAATATTAAAAACCAATGTGGGTAAGAAATGTACTGAAAAGAAATCCAGAAAGGTTTAAGATAAAAAGTAGTGATATGGAAGAATACCAAGCATAACAATGGATTCAATAATTCCCTGATATCTTCAAGTGAGAACCTGACAGAATGTGTTTCAGTCAAATAGAAATTTCCATGATAATACCTAAGAATACACAACAAATTAAAATATTGGGTAAAAAATCCCCCAAACTCCCCTGTTCATATATCTTTCACTGAAATAATCTATATAATCAAATATATATATATATATATATATATATATATATATATATATATATAAAATTTATAAAATTAATGTAATTTAAAAATTTATAGAAATCCAAGTATTTGCAACTCTGTGAAGTACTTGGATGTAGTAATTCTAATTTACTGTGGCTTTAGTTAAACACATTCCTGAAATAGTAAGCCTACAAATTCCATATGGTGGCAACATCTAAGAGCAATCCTAGTTTAATTTCTCCTTTTAATTTCTCGGAGAAAAATTAAAAGACAACCTTAAAATTTATTTTTTTTAAATTAGTTTGCCTTAATTCTGGGACATTTCAAGCTGAGGTTTGTTAAATATCTTCTAAAATGATTTAAGAGAAGAGCTGTGTAAAAAGTAGTGATGCATTCATTAAACAAGTAAGTATCAAACAGAACAAACTAGCTTGGCTGGCTGTACTTCTGTTCAGAAATCAAAACGTTGTCTGTCTGGCTCACATTCTTGTTTAGCCTGTAAAGTAATCCTTTTTTCAATATTAGTTGCAAAACACAATATAAACTTCTTTCAAAACTTCTATCATGGAGTTTTAGTTAATTATGAGGCCAGTTTTTAAACATCAAGTAGATAATAAACACTGTTTAGAAAATATTTCATTTTATGAACAGCTGCTCCACAATGTTTCTACAGATTTGAATTTTTGTGTAATAATGAGTTACCTCTTGTGAAATCTGTGTTACTTGTTCCTTCTGATGTTCCAGATCTTTTACAAGCAATGAGTTTTGCTTTTCTAGCTGCAGTAATCTTCTTGCCAAGTGAACACTGTGCCAACAAAAAGCAAGCTCGATTTCAATTTTTTCCAAAATTGGCAAAAGAAATTCTCAGATTTATATTTCAGGACTTGATTGTCTTAATTTTTCACCAATGCTTAAATATTTAAATACATAAACTACACAGTCAAATATGCTGCACAGTCAAAGTTAGAAAAACAGTGAAAATACTAAAAATAGCATTCCCACAGTTATGCTATTGTAATATTTTATACAAAATAATTACCTATACAATTTGTCCAATACTACATAACAGCAGTAATAATGTCAAAACCCTTCAACTAATTATGATTATTTACTTCTTAGCAACTTCACAGAATCACTTTAATTCTAACTTAAATAATTGTATAAAAATGCACATTAACATATGTTTTACAGTAAAACACTGAAAAATGTAGTATTTTATCACTTTCCAAAGAGAGGCAAAATTGGTTTGTCTGACATTTAATATGCTAAATAATGAAATGTTATTGCCAAGTTTTTAAATCAACTCTTACGTAGAGCCACAGATTAACTTTGAAGAGAAAAGATTACTGAGTTAATTAAACAACCTAGTTAAAAAATTAGAGCCTCTATCTCTTGCAAGCTTCCTGTCCAGAATCAGAGTTTATTATCCATTCAAGAGCATGGGTCCACAGGCAGCAATGGGAAGATTCAATATGCACTGCAGAGCCTAAAAACAGACATCTAACCTGGTCTTATGAATCTCAAAATGGGCAAGGTTGGAAGGGACCACAGTGGTCATCTGGTCCAGAGCACGTTGTGCAGGGATGCATCCAGGTGGTTCTTGGGTAATTCCAAAAACAGTTCCTGACCATGATACAGAATCTATGAGAGGGTAAGTGGTCTAAAGCAGACTGACAGGGAGAGTATATTTATCCTGAAGTTCAAGCTTAGAGTGAGTAAATCTAGATGAGTGTACAAAGTTTGTCTGAAATTAGACCGGTCAAAACTCCATCTCTTCCTCAGTAAAAAGGAATGCACTTTTAGATTTGGCAGAAGTCTTAATAATCTTTATCTGTGTTATAAACATACTCTTTCATGCAGAAATCTCATCTAGTATAAAAGAGAAAGGAATCACTTCTTTGACTAGTAGCTAGTACAGTGTAAGGGAAAACTTGGATACCTTCCCATGGCAACTTTAGGAATGCAGCCCACTGTAATTTTCCCAGCTACAAACTTTCAGTGAACTTTACCTGAATTTGCAAATATTTAAGGGAAACACAAGTACATCTTTCAAGTGTACTTGTCAGTATGTTTTTAGTTTAAATTTATAGCAAAGAGACGAAGGGAATGATGTGCAAAGACATCATATGCTGGAAACATTTGATTCCAACTATACCAGAAAATTATGTGGTGCTCAAGAATGCGATAATTCTTTGTTAGCAAAACACTAAGGTCATCCTGGTAGTATTCTACATTCTCTCATTGACACATCCCAAACAGTTCCTAGGCATAGCATAGCATGGGCAAGCAATTGATTGCCAATACATTGTTCCCATGTAGCTTAACCTACACTGAGAATTGTTTTATGGCCTGTTTAATTTAGTACTATAGGTGTACAATGCCTACATCTGAAATATTGAAAGAGTTGTTCCTGGCAAGTGGAACAAAGAGGTGTAGACCCCACACTGCCTGAGAAGGTGGGTTTTGTACAAACTTTCAGAGACTGAAGTGCATGATGTGACTTTAAAAGAGCTCTTAATTTAGGATCCCATATGTCTGGGATTAAAGAGCAGGTAGTGGACTCCGGAAAGATTATTCACATTTATAATGGATTGTCTTTCCTTAAGCAACTCTATAGAGCAGAAAACTTATCTGTGCTTCTGTAATGGCTCTAAACATAGAGGATCATGTCAGAGTCTTTGCTTTTAAAAACTTTGGCAGCCAAAGGCATCATACACATTTTCTGCATGGCAGTTTCCTAGAATCAAAACAGTAGGTAAACCATACTCAGTCTTTAATGGCTTTTAAAATCTTTTTAATTCTAAAAAATAAAGGAAGTCTATGAAGTCTCCAACAATATTATGAAGGATTAAGTCAGTTTATTAGTCAATGCCTATTGGAACAAAAGTGGAGTATATGAGTCATTCTGACAGAGCTGCTTCTGAGCTCAGAAAGAGTCTTCCAAGCATATCTGAAATCCTGGCCTGATCATCAGATTCAGTATTCAAAGGATATTTAACAGGGTTTTAATATATGTAAATAATTTAAACTGAATCTAATAAGGTGGGGAAAAAGAAGGATTGATGCAGAAACTCACTCAGAAAAGTGCCAAAACTATTGACAAAAGAGGAATAAACTGAAACTTTAGGAAATGGATATACTGAACTCTCAACAGTTTTCTAAACCAGATGTTCAACAGGGTTATAGAAGTCTTTTGCATACTCCTCACCTTCCAGGGATGGTGACTCCACCACCTTCCTGGGCAGCCTATTCCAACTGCTTCTGTGAAGAAACTGCCCAACCTGAACCTCTCCTGGCAAGCTTGAAGTCATTTCCTTTTACTCTATTGTTAGTTGTGTGGGTGAAGTGAGTCACAGCCACAATACACAGGCTCACAATGAGCCATTCAAATGTCACTACTATTTCTTAAAGAAAATGTGTAATATAAATTTATTAGTTCAAAATGATTATGATCAAGAGGTATGTTTTTCACCTATGCATCATTTTAGTCTATTGATCAAATTTACAAATTGGCCAAACCAGAGCAAACTGAAAAAAAAATGCAAGTGCAATCAGATCCTGTATTAGTGAAGACAAAATAGTGATGCTCTGAAACACTGTCCTTCTTAATATCCAGATATGTTTTGTTTACTATTAAATACAATAAGTTTTAGGGTATTAATAATGCATATCCTATTATATAAACGTAAACAGTGTAACTAATCTGTTTTCATAGCTGCTTAGTTTTACACAATTATAATTAATCTTTCTGAAAGTCAATGAGAAGAGATCTTAAAATGACCTAGAAAAATATGTATAAGCTCATTTATATGCATCAACCACATTAACAGGTCCTAGTCCTTAATCTATTCCTGTATACTTAAGTCACTAAAAAAACCCTCTTGTTAATCAAACTGGCTGGATTCTAAGATAAAACATAATGCACGTATCTTCACTTAGTTTATCTTGAACAAGTAAATTCATGAGGTACTTTTTTTTTACCTTTGCTTTAGTCGTCTTTTGGCTGTTGTAGGAACATTAGCACCATATCCATATGAGAAGAGAACTCTTTCAGCTTCAACTTCATCTTCCACTGCAAAAAATTGCAGAAAGGTGCTGCTGAAGAACAGTGCCAGAACTTATAAGCTTCTAAGCAGTTCTATTTACAACTCACCATGCAAAAACATTTTTCTAGTAGCCAAATTTTCAGTTGGTGTAACCTTCTGGACTTGAGTGGAACAGTTATTTTCACCATTATAGTGCCATACTTACACCACTTTTATTTTTATGATTAATATAAGACTTATGCTATAAGAAAGTAAAGGAAAATTGTTCAGTTGCCTTTGAATATTCATACTGTTGGTATGGTCACAAAATACATAATACTGGTATAAGTTTAATTCAGCAGTAGAAGGTTAGGTTGCTTAAGTTTTTCATCAAAAGAATTAATTTTTTGTGCATATATGAGAATGTAGAGGAACGTAAAATTAGGGAGTGTTTAAGGTGACAGGACATAACCACATCCATGGGACCAGAAGGGACATATGTGATGCTCTTAAGAGAGCTGATATCACAGTGAGGCTGCTCACTGTGGTTTGTGAAAGGTTGTGATGATCAGAAATTTCACCACACTTGATGAAAACAAATGCCATCCATTTCTTCAGAGAAGGGCAAAAAAGGGATTCCTATCTATAGGCAAAGTAGAAATATTAAAAATAATCTCTGCCTCCACAGATGATTGATTTCTGAAAACGCATTTCTAAGGATTTTAAACAGATTATAATCGCTTTGTAAAGAAATCCCAATAGCAGCAAGATTAAAATGTATATATTCATATTTCAGGTTCCGAAATGCAGTTTTTCTCTTTCCTATAAGATACATAGAGAGGGCCAGAAAGAAAAAAAAAAAAAAAGAAAGAAAAGAAAAAGTATGTGTGTGTGAAGTAGTCAGGGGCATAGAGAGAGGGACAGAGAGAAGGGTCAAAGGGGGACAATGAGAAAAAATGGGAGTGGCAGGGGTGTGAGAGGAGGGAGAACAAGTGAACACCAGCCCAGGCACCACACAAAAGCTTTGATGAATCAAATAGTTGGTAACAGGAGAAACAAATGTAGGAAATTATGTGAGTCCTATCTGACTCATCTTAATGCTCAAGTGCCTTAAAATCAGAAATATTTTCATTTCTCATCAACTTGCAAAATGCTATGACTTCTGTTCTCCCTTGTAAAGCTATTTTAAACAAGGATTCTTAAAACACATTTAGAAACAGAAAAGCCTCTAGAAGAGCACCTGTGGTAAGTCACATATCTAATTACATTAAAAACAATATAGAGATTTCGGTAAGTATGACAGAAAAAGTTTTCTAATGTGGCACTACAAAGACACCATCACTTCAGAGCTGTCTTAAATACGACAGGAAATTCTTCAGTTCTGTAAACACTTCTGGTTTAGAAAAACATAAAGAATACTTCAACCTGCCTTTGTTAATACCCTTCTTTTTGATTACATATTCTGTGTCATATGTCTCAGAAAACTGTCACTAAGATCCTGTCCTGTAAATTCAGATCTGTCAGTGGTGTCCAGTAAATGTCACATCATGAAGACAAACACAAAAGAAACTGGAAATGTTGTGGGTATCAAAATAATGTGTGCCTCTCCTCTCCTCTCCTCTCTTCTCCTCTCCTCTCCTCTCCTCTCCTCTCCTCATTCCAAGCTCTTCACCTGACTTAATGACAGTTTCTTATGAAACTCAGCAAAGATGTGCCATTCTGGGATATAGATAGGTTCAATCCTTTCCTTAGAAAGATACTAACCAACAGAATCAAGAAAAATCTACAACAAAAATACCCTAATGTGAAGATTTTACCCTGAAAAGGAAGAATACACAAATGGCAAGGAAATTTATTATTGTTATTCATGTGGAAACTTCTCAGGCACTGTAAGAAGTGGCTCTATAAATTCTTGATATCTTCCTGAATAGGCTGTTTCATGTCATTTCAATATTAATAACGTGAGGCATAATGATTGGAGAGTCACAGTAAAAATTCAGTGATCTCTTCCATATGCATATTTTCCAAAGGAGAACATTTAAAAAATATATATATATAAAATTTATATATTATATGAGAAAAGCCATCTTGCATGTGTAAATAAATACACGGTTTATAAAAAAGTCCAGAGAATCCAACACCCACTGGCATTCCCAAATACCGTAAAACAGCAGAGGCTTCACGACTCAGGATGAACAGAAAACATTTATATGCTATTTAAATATAAAGGCATGACCATAGGAATGAAGATTAATCCTTTTTATCAGTAAAGTTTGTAGAAAACTCTAATTGTCTTCCACATAATGCTTCAGTCTAAATTATATTCCCCAAAAGACAGACTGAAGTATTTCTATAACACATTCAATTTGAAAAATAACTATATTTCCTTTTAGTTGTTTTTCTGTCTCCAGCTATTTATGACAAGTAACTATCAGGGCATAATTTGAGACACAGGATGAAGTTTATCTGCCTTCTCCTTCAATGTGTTTTTTTTTTTTTAATACTTTTTTTCTTCTGATTTCCGTAAGATACTAGACTTAACCAGTATTAATCTTAACTTTCTATATAAATTGTGCTGAAATAGCAAGTTCATTATTAAATAGAAAGTATGTTGAAATAGTATTAGGCTATAACTCCTTTTTTTTTCTCCAAGGAAATCAGAAAATAAAATAATTATACTTTAAAAGAACAGTTCATTTGAAAACTTTCCTTTCTTTAGCATTCTGTAGCATAGAATGTAAATTGTAATTAAAACAGATATTTAAGAAGAAGTTAAGAATGATCTGGTAATTACTGCTGTCCCAAGATGCAGAAGAAAATGTAAACAAACAGTGTAAAAAAAAAAAAACAGTGTTCTGAACTCTCCCTTCTCCTTGGAGAAAATGAAGGTAAGGTCCAGAAATTCTGTGTTAATACATTAATGCTCCTTAGGCAAGTTTATATATAGACACACTTCAAAAACATGTTACCGACTAAAACAGAAGCATGTATACAGTAAATACGCTGTATGTTTGGAACCTCTGGGTAGCCAGGCCATTCCAAGTACAGGCTGCAGTGCACAAAATCAATAAAGCATGTGCAGTCTGATTACTAAAGATACCCTAACATCACTGCATCTTGGTAATGCACACTTTGCTATACACTGCTGCTTATATATAAAGCTTATGCAATAATCTTCTGCCTGGGATACTTTATAAACTGTGACTATTTTTTGAAGAAGGAAAGAAAAAGAAAAGGAGAAGGACACAGTTGAATTAGTCTGAAACCTTAGAATATCCGACTCTGTTTATGCACAGGCTAAAAGATTTCAAGATTAGAGTCAGAGTTTCAAATTAGGAATTACTTGCTTTTTGGATTGATTTAGGCTGAGAACAAAATGAATAGATATTTTATACAAATTTTGCTGTGTTTGGGAACATTTTAATTTTTGCTAATGAGAGACAAAAATTTTCAAGAGTAATCAGGTATGACTTTAATCCATGGTTTAGTACTTGGAACAGACTGAGCTGCCACAAGCAACTACTTAGTGTCTAATTATTATTAATTCAACAGAAGGAAGAGTTTTTCCCCCCTTCCTATTAGTTAAAGAATTCACATTAATCACTGTACTGAAATATAAAACCTGTATTTGCTTGTCAACAAAGAGGGCTTCCTGACATTTAAAATGTACTTAAATAATAGAAGAATCCTAAAGACTGTATCTAATTATAATGGCTTATTAGAATAAGGAATAAAGAAATGACAGAATATTGAGATGATTTTCAATAAGCACAAACTTAGGCATATGGATGTTTGATACACATTTACAAGGACATTTAGAAATCTGCCATTAATATTTTCTATTAAAATAATTACTGCCTTTTACTTGTCAGGCATAATGAAGAAGAATGACAGGCACTGTAATACTTTCCAAGTGTCATGAGAAAAAAGGTATTCTAATGCCAAAAATACCTACAGATAAAATATAACTTGTGACAGAACTTACTTTCTGCTGAGTGCAGTATTATCTCATCAAGCTCTTTTTCAAGTTTTTCGTAAGTATCTAGTCTTACTTGAAACTCAGAATTCTGTGCTTGAAGCTCAATAATGCGGCTTTCACTAGAAGACTGAAGACTATAAAATTCCTTCGTAAGCACCTGTGAGAATGAATAATGGAAAGATCAGGGATTCAGCATTACAGCTACTTTTGAAAGAAGCAAAATATAATACATTTAAAATGTGTAGCAGTATGATACTAAATATTTGATATAAGTTTTGTATAGTAAAGATTAACATACGTTAAAAAGTTATTTAAAAAGTTATTCTTTCAGTAATATTATCTTGCACACATTAAGCTCTCAGGTCTTAGGCCTATCTGCTGAAGCCTTAGTAATTCTAACAAGCTGTCTGAAAAAGCTGCAAGAATTTTAAACGAAATTAAGAAGAAGCAAGGTGACAACTAAAAAAAAAGCTCACACACAGCAGTCAAAATGCAGTAATTTAAAAATAGCGTAAATGCAATAATTTTAGTTGCTTTAACTGGATTCCGATTTCAGTTGCCAACTTATGAAGATTCCTTTGCAGAATGTAAATATAAATAATATAGATAAATATAAATTATTTAAATATAAAAATTTGCCACCAAGGCTATACCAGTCTTATTAATTATTTATTAATAAAATATAATATGCCATCAACATTCAAGACTAATGTAAACACTTAATCCACTAAGCTTAAACAAAAGGCTCTCATATTCAAAAGTAAAAGCTATGAAGGCCTGTATAATAATTTACGTTTGATGTAGTGCCTGATAATAGGAAACAACATTGAGCAAATAAATACATACCAAACTGGAATAAGAAAATCCTTGGTATGTAAAGTAGCAATCTACATATTTTGTGGAAAAAATCCCACCAAACAGGTAAAGTAATAACCAAGTGGTACTACTGCTAAATTTCATACTAACTTCCTAAGTAAAAATCATAGACTTTCAGAAGACAAGTGAATACAGACTTTGATACACAGAAAATATATGCACAGTGTGCAGAGCAGTAATATCAGAGTCAGTGTCGAAACCATGAAAGAATACACAATCCTTAAAGAAACAAGCCACTTTGAATATAAAAAACTCAGTCTAGTGTCACAGAAGAAATAAATGTATAGGTTAAAACTGGGCAGCATGTAAACCATCTATTTCCTGGTTTAGCAAGAGAAACTAAATAAAAGCAAGAATTAGTCCAGGAAGCTGCAGCTGAGCCACAAGATATTAGTGCCTACTCTGTTAATAAAGATCAACATCCTGTAATGGTAGGGAAAAAATGTAAGTACATTCATGCTATATACAAGGAAGAAAATTTAAAAAACCCAAGAATTCAGTCAAAAGGAACGAAAATAAAAGCTTCAGACATCAAACATTTAAATTCTGCAAGAATATTCCTTAATGAAAGAGCACTTAAGTGCATATTTCTTAATGAAAGAATTTAAAAGTATCTCTCTAAAGAGTAAAAGAAGTGCCAAAAGTGTTAGTAGAATTGGATGCCAAATATTTGAGCTATTATCAGATCAAAAAATTTCCACAAAGAAAATTAAAATATAACTCAAACTGAACTACATTCTCCAAGTTCAGACATGTCTGTGCAATTAAAAATCTATTTAGCAACCTCTAAGTTTAGCAAAACTGGCACTCCCAGTGCTTGTGACCACAACTAACCTCATCAGCCAGGATCTGAATGTCCCAATACGGACAAAACAAGAAATTACATTCTATCTGAAACTCTCTAATTTTGTTTCCACTCTATAGTTCCTTTTCATAAACAACTTAGGCAGGTTCAGCACTAGAAATGTGGGGAGCTGAAGACTGGCATCCTTCTCCAAAAAACAAAGGCTTTCATAGATGTCACTTTCTTCTGTCCTGTCTGGTTTGTATCCTGGCATTTGTTGGAAACGTAAAACTGCCAATCACATTTAAATCTCGTAACTAGGACTCTGTGATATGATTTTGAGACTAACTTTGGACAGGTGAAGAAATTTTGTTTAAAAGCGAGTTTTCTCTGTGGAATACCCACACTTCCAAGATTAAAATAAGCGAACAAGATATGTTATGTATGTTTGAAAGATAATGAATTCTAAGCTTGTAGAGACGAACAGGCCCAAGCAGTTAAAGCCCACATTGACAGGCGCATTGGCTGCAGGTGCCCAGGCTGTGTCTCTCAGCCAAGGACAACGCACCTCAAGAAAACTGTATTTAATAAAGGACAAAAATGCTGAGGGAAAAAAGCAAGAGAGAGCCATGGTGCTGACATCACAGTGAGAGAAGGAAGGAGGAGGTGCTCCAGGTGCCAGAGCAGAGACCCCCGTGCAGCCCATGGTGAAGCAGGTTGCCTGCCTGCAGACCATGAAAGACCACAGCAATGCAGATGTCCACACACAGCCCATACAGGACCCCATGCTGGAGCAGGTGGACATCCTCAGAAGGCACTGCAACCTGTGGAGAGCCCAAACAGGAGATTTTCTCCTGAAGGAAGCAGCAGAGCATGGAGGATCCACAATGGAGAGGCATAAAAAAGTGTGAGGAGGAAAAATCATCACAGAGGAGCTATTATGGACCGACTCAAACCCCTATTTCCCATTCCTCCCTGCATTGCTCTGGAAGGGGGAGATACAGGAGTCAGAAATGAATGAGTGAAGTGAAAATAAAAGACAGCAGAGTGGGGGAAGATGTTTTACTTTTTCTCTTTGTTTCTCACCATCCAACCTATGTCAATGGGTATTAAGTGAAATTAGTTTTCCCCAGGACAAATCTGTTTTGCCCATGATGATCCCAATCTGTATCAAGCCATGCTCTTTATAAGCTTATTTATCCCACTCCCCTCCTCTTCAGGAGGAGGAGTGAGTGACTGGGAGAGTGTCTGGCACCCCAGACACCCATGGTGGTGCCTACCAAGGTAATCCACCATGCTAGGACTAGCAAGGTCTTTTCAGTGCTGTATACACCATGCTCACCTTGGCTTTTTTAGCTGTAAAAATTTACTCCAGCATTGTATAACAATAAAAAGTACTTTATTATGTAACAATGCTATTACAGATCCTAGTTGCAAATAATGATACTGAATTCACTGTACTTGTTCTAGTGAAACTGTCTTCCTCTCTTCCTCTCACACAGACTGACATAAGCAGTTTTGTGACACAAGCAAATAAATTTACTCCACATGAATGAGGTACTGTCTTTAACATCTTTCCATGAGAGATTGTCTTGCTTTTTCCTCTTCCCATCGTCTTGTATTCCATTAAACTGACCAAACTTAGTAAGCTTTCTCATTTGACCCTGCTTCTGCAGAATTTGGTGGAGATACTAATCCAGCCATGCCATGTTGTTACTTTTTCTCCAAGCTATTGAAAACAACTATGTAATGTCCCGTAAAGTGGCCCTTTATATAACATACCTCCAGCTTTCTCTGGTATTTCTCACATTCCATTTGGCACTGTGAAAGATTCTTAGCTGTTTCTTGTTGCATGAGTTGAACATGTTCAGTTTCAAAGGACTTTAACTTACTTTGGTGAAGAAGTTCGGCTACTTTGCTTTCTGTGCCAAGCTGCATTTGTCTATATCTAAAAGAAAAATGAAAAATTAAATTTTGATGATTCAAAAATAAGCGAAGTGGGAATATATCTTAGTTCTGTTCATTACAGACATAAATTTCAAAAATTAACATAGTATTTTTGAAGACTTTAATAGGTATTAGTATGGTTATCTATGTAACTACTGTAACCTTTATTTGAAATATCGTTAGGAAAATTCAATATTATAATGACAACACAGTAAAAGGAGGCTGTTAATGGCTTTTCTAAATATGTTCTTAATGCAGAATCAAATTACAATGACCTTACAGTATACTTTATTTTCCTTATTTTTAAAGTGTTAGATCAATGTGAATCTCTTTCTTGGTACACAAATGTATGCACTGAAGTCTTTTCATGGGACACTAATGAAATGCTGTCTCCCCTCTTCACCACTGTGTGTTACATGTGATAGGGAGAAGTGATATTAGACATCAAAGTAATATCAAAAGGGCACCATTTGAGATATCATGGTGATGCCAGAATGATTTTTGTCTTTTCTTTATATACCTTTACACAGTTCTCTGTATCCACAAGTATTAGCATGCATACTTGTAACCCTTCATTTAGTTCAGTGCTTAGTGTTTTGTAAGTGTTCTGCAGGCCCTGAGACTAAACACCCCAGAACTGCAGAGCCAGGGACACCAAACATTCTGCTGGCTCAGGAAGCCAAGGTCTCCTAGCAGGACAGATTCTGTAAATTAAAGGTTAGCCCACCCCAGCCCCATTATTAGCCCCCTTGTTAGATATGCTAATAGGTAAAGTTTATAACTGGTGTGTGTGATTGATGGGGGGTGTGCATTTGCCACGCGGTCACCTGGGTGAAGTGGATGCATCAAACAGGATCCTGATTAAAATGCTGAGGTAAAGAGCTCAACCCTCTTAACTGTGTCTAGCTTCATTTTCATAACACCAGGAAAAAGGCATCAATGGGTATCAGCTACACTGCTTTTGTCCATAGCAAAAGATATGAAAAGTCAGACCACAATGGTGTATTAATTTCCACAGTCACTCAGAAACACAGATCGTTCTCAAAAAGCAACAATGAAGTATAATTTTGAGAAAATCACTATAAGGTAATCATAAGTGGCAAATAATATTCCACTTAGAAATGTACTTAATCTATTTTATTAATTCCTTCTACTTTACAGGCAATCTCAAAAATGAGGCGTAAAGAAGTTAGCTGATGCAATACTATAGCATTAGATAGTTGAAAACTTAGGTGATGTGAAGGACAGGAGAAAATACAATGAATCTTAGCATTAAATAACATGAAATTCAAAAGAGATATATGCAAAGTAAAACACAGGTTTTAAAAATGTTCCTGAGCATATACATAAAAATATGAATGTCTAGCTGACTGTTTTCCTTCATAACTGAGTTCTTGGGATTTATTATACTTGATAAAACCATTAAAACTTTGGTTCAGTTTTAAATAATGGTCAAAATAAACATTTTGGAAATTACTGTGGAAGAAATAACTAATACAGAACTGACTGCATCCCTTTTCAATTCCATATTGTTGCCAGCATTACTCAATGCTGACAACCATTCTAGTAACTCACCTCACAGGGAAAAGAAGTTTCAGAGCATCAGAGAAGGGTAGGAAGGGTTACCTCTGACATCCAGCGACATCACACACTCACATAACTGCAATGTGTGGAATAAATCACTTAAGCAAGCTAGGACTTTACAGCTTGGAAAAGAGATGGTTAAGGAAAAGGAAGAAATAAGGGGCCCGTCACATCATGAGAATGGAGACAGGAATCAACTGCATTTTCCAATAGATGAATGAAAAGCCATCTAATGATGCAGAATGAGAACAAATAGAAATCACTCTTCATGAATGAAAGCTGGGGAATTCTTTACCATAAGATGCTGGGGATGATAAAAATTAACACTTATTTGAGAGAGTACTGAACAACCTGCAGCAGAGAAGTCCTTTGAGAAATACTGAATGCAAGATGGAACTTCTCACAGTGAAGCCACTTCACAACAAATTGTAGGATTGCCAGATGAACCTTTACTCTAACCCGGCATGGCTGTTGTGCTAGCTGTCATCTGTCAAATAACAGTTGCAACACAATTCCATCCTATTTAGCACCTAATCTTTAGGTGGGACGGAGAATGTTTAACAAAAACAAGGGGATTACTAAAAGTATTTTCCCTGAGGATTTCAGATGTAGGAATGTTTCTAAGGCACAAAGAGGGAGCAATTTTCACTGGAATTAATTTGAACAGAACAAATAGGAGTCATTACGATGCCCCTGATAATCACTGTAGACATCCATATATGTGTAAATAGTCCAATGCAGGAATAAGATTGTTTCCTCACTGGGTGGATGAGCAGAGGTTGGAAGTTCTGCTTACTGAGCGAATGAAAAGCTTTTCTTTTAAAAATAAATTTCTTTTTTTAATAGTATGACATTTGTTCTCAAACAGTTACTGCACTCAAGCTGCTAAATGCCAGATACCCATTGACTACTCCAGTCATTTTTCCTTCGAGATGCTTTTGAAGTGCTGATACTTTCATCACTGTTTCCTGACTATATGTTCCTGTTTTCATTTTACCACACAAAAAAATTTCAGCACTCTTGAATTCTCCACGCTTTGCACATGACTGGCTGCAGACATGACACTAAATCTGTTCTGGGACACATATTGTTTACAATCCTGGGAAGAATGCTTTGTTCCAAAATGAGTTAAGTCTTCATGAAGATAAATGTCATTCAGCCAACAATGTGACGAAACACACAAATTTTATTTAATTATTAGTTATATTTATTGACTCTCAACAACAAATTCACACTTTATTCCTCAACACAAACCAAACAGCAATGCTTTCCTGTACACAGCTCAGACCTTCAACCACTCTGAGCTTCAATGATCTGTTCTGTACTGATCTGACACACAGGAAACATACATGAACAGAGACAATTCATACTTCTCTGTACCTACTTTCTATACTTGGTGGAGAAGTCTGTAATTCTCTGATGACTCTACTCAATCAACTGGGTGCTTTCAGAGCATGCTTCTCAACCCAATCATGAGCAGTAACTTCAGAAAGAATTTTTGTACTTTCTTTTGTTTATAAATTTGAAGTAGCTTACATGAGCGTGATCTGTTTTGCACTGGCAAGGTTATGAGGGGTCAGTTTCCTTTTAACCTTACTTCACTGTTGATCACACTAGTAACTCCTCTACCATAGCACCATTCAGAGTTTCTTTGTCATATTTGCTTTTACTCAGCCAGATAGTATCTCTGCTTTCTTGGCTACTATTTCAGCACATTGTGTTACATGACTCTGTACACACATGCACACACACTTGTGCTGAAATACATTCCTTTAACTGCCTAGATGGTCTCTAAGGGAAAACAAAAGAAAACAAAACCACCCTACGTTTTAATACTACTATTATGGAAAAAAAACCCAGTGGAATGTGGGTCTGCAGGATTTTTCTTCATCGAGAAATTTTAGTGAACTTGATATAATGAAAGAGTAGAGTTTTTAGTCTCACAGAAGAATGGGGGTTGGGAATCAAAGAAAATTACAGATCGAGCCAATGAAAAAAATCCCACATGTAAGAATCACCTAGAATGAGGTCTCAATTCCTTTACGTCTCTGTGCCATTAGGCTGATCAGTCAATGATGCTTGAAGTTTGCTAAAGCAGTGACACAATGGTAATCAAAAAATTATTTTTTGAGTAAAGGGGGAGAAGGAATACTCAGACAGGGAGTTGAACTGTCTTTTCTAAGATTTGAAAGATTTTTCAATCAGAGGTGCTTGTTTTTCAAGTAGTGGATAATAATATAATAACCTGTGAAAATATGCATACAAGAGAGGACACTGAAAGATCTAATGGTAAAATCATGTAGTTTGGATACTGAAGAAAATATGGCAATCAACTTTTTTTTTAATGAAGGAACTAAAAACTACCCATTTACAACACCTGGGATGTACAGCAGCATTCATTAAAAAGGTAGTTGAACAATGAAGTACCTCAGAAGACAATAAATTTGTAAAATTAACCTTTCAAGAAGTGGCAAATCCTAGTATTAAACTTGTTAATAAGAAAGAAGGCCAAGCAGGCAAATTAAAAAATTGTATCTTCCAAAGAAAGTCTTGCCAAAATTATACAAAATGCAAATCTAGTTTTGTAAATTTCTAATTTTGGAAACTTGATAATACCAACCTAAAGTGTTGTGAGACATATTTTAGAAATTATTCCGAAGTTTAAAAATGCGAAAAAACCCTGTAAGTTGTGAAATCATCCTGAGCCCACAGTTGGGTCAGTTCCAGATCTAAGATCTTTAAAGCAATTAGAATATACTCTCATATTTGTACAAATGTCTGTGCTTTGGTTCAGTGCCAAATTTGCAAAGAAACCTACAGACATTTTCTCCCTAACCTGTCCTCTTGCAAATCTCCCACTTCCAGCCCCAGCATGTCCTCTAATGTTCCTGCCCTTCTCCCTCTCTGTCCCAGCACCAGCCCAGACGTCTCTTGAATTCCAATTCTATTTTCATTCTTTATTCCCAGGGCATCTGTTTTTCTTCTCACCTATGTTCATAGCCTACTCAGCCTCCATTTCTATCTTATAGCCCCACTCTCCAAATGCTGGATTTCTCTCTACTCCACTATCACCCTCGTAGTTTGGCACCCTTCCTCAAATCCTACCCATCCATACCTCTTGCAATTTGAGGTTCAAATCCATTTAACTTTCTCACCTTCTGTAACTGACTCTGCCTGTTAAGGCCTCCTCACTTCCAAAAAGCCCCAAGCTAAGCATAAAAGTACACAGCTGAATTTTCCTTACTCTCCTGGAGTCCAACTGGAGTCACACAAGGAGTAACAGTGGTTTAGATAGACCTCAAATCAATTCAGTCATGCCACTGACTGCACAAATCTTGTCCATTTACGCAGCAAACTGCCAGACTGCAGTTCAAGCATGGGTACTCAAAGGATCCTGTTTTCACTGGCTCTCTTTCTGATGCTGGGTACTAAGAACTGGCTGGCTTATTTCTGAGCAATCAAAAATTTCTCATGATTTGTGTTCACAGGCTACTCACTAAATAACTAAAAGTGTAGGAACTTAGATCCTTAGTCTTTAAATGCTTTCATTGTTCAGCTTTTGCAGCACTCAATAGATTAAGTCTGATTAGTCATGTATCTGGCTGATTTCACAAAATGGAAGTCTGTTTTAATATTTACTATAAAATAGGTAAGAAATGTGTAATTCATTTTAAAATACATATTTTATGAAGTTTTTACACCAACTTTACAGGTATTTTCAGTTTTTTGTAGTATGTATTACTTCATTCATCTCTATCAAATATATTAAATAATTTCTAATCTGGTCTAAAATAACCTGCACTTTGTAACAACAGATTTAAATACCTCCAACAACAACACAACAACAACAAAAAAGCTGAGTATAATGATTAAACACAAGATGAAGCATGTAATCTACAAACCATTTAAGCAATGAAAAATGCGTTAATTGAAGTAATTTTCACTTAAAATTTGTTTTTCCCAAACAACATGCTGAGATTTTTTTTCAGCACAATATTCCTGGTTCAGGTTGTACTTAAAAAAAAATATCCAGAAACATATAGCTTAGATGCTAAAGGATAAACTTGATTTAACATTGAAGTTCTTACCAGATGTTACATTTGCTTCGTATCAAGTAATTAAACGTGCAGTACTTTTGCATGTGGTTCAGTAAAATCTGAGAGAGAAAGCTTAGAAGCTTTGCTTAAAGCTGCTTGCTTCAAAGCAGATTTTTTGTGTTTTGCAGCATTCTAAGCATTTATTTTGTCTTGGCTCAGTTCCTCATTCTGTTGAAAAAAATACCATTTTGCAGTTTGTAGGAACTGCTAGTGCAAAACATCCACACTCAGCTAGATAAACAGTTGGTTTACACTCCTTGTAGCTTCAGGACACCTAAACCCAAAACCACTTATGCAATGAAGAGAGTTCTAAAGAATGTAGGATCCACGTATTCTTTCTACCCTAACTAGACTAATGCCCAGTGTACACTAGAAAGATGTGTCCGTCTTAAATGTATCTGCTGAATCATTCTGACTGACAGGGACGACAATCTAAAGGGGAAAAGGCCAAGCTAAAGGGTGCAGACATCAGCACCTCAAGCCAAAATAAGTCAGAAGTAGCTGAACAGTTCTATTATTTCTGGCACAGCCTCCATACACTGCACAGTTACCTTTTGCATCTGTGTGCACTAGCACATAAAATGGCAAAAGTCACCAAACTTGGAAATATGAGAAATATGCCGAACTGAGGTGGACCATACATCTGGATGAGCAGCAGAATAAGCTCAGAATAAGATTAAATTTCTCAATGCCTAATCATTTCTGCTCAAACAAACAAATACTTCATTTAAAAAAATAATTTTGAAGTGACAGATTGAAAAGGATCCCTGCAATGCAATAGCATTTTTTCTATTGTACATATTTTAATCCAACAGCAAAGAGCCCAAATTACATTTATTGAAACCTCATTATATCTTTAGTCATATTTTCTATGTATACTTTTCTCTATTTAATTTCTCATTGTATCCCAAGCCATTAACTTTATTAAACAAATATTTTCATTTCATTATTTACTTCATTCCTTACAAAAAATGCCATACTAACAAAGCTGAATTTTGTACTAAACCAACAAAAAGGCAAGAAATAGTATAGAGACTTATTCCCCAATAATGTATATTGATTAATGAGGAAATAATTAATTTTAATTGTAACTGAAAGAGGTTTTGATATGAGAAATATAAAACAAACTTGAATGCAGAAAATGCCAGCAAGTTCCTTGACATTTAACATTAAAAAATGAAAGCATCCACTTCTAATATTTCTCTACACTAAGTGTCAAGTATGTAGCATATGTTTGGAATTGTCTGGCTTGATAATTTTTTCTGCTGTTCATAATAATATTTTCAAGATACTGTACAATTTCGATAATGATTCCACAATTTACCACCGAGTACTAGCTTTTCCAGAGACATCATTACTTTGTTAAAATATTCTCTAATAGTACTAGTTCTTGTGTTTCTGGGCAATAACTGCAATAAATTGCTTTTGTAAGAGATGAAACATACCTGAGCATATCTGATATCAGAAGCTATAGAAATTGTTCATTACATTACCATTATTGCACTACAAACATTACAAACATTGTTTTTTAGTGCTCAAGACTTCCACTAGTCAGAGAGGTTATATTTAATCAAATATACAGTTAAATGAAAATAAACATTTTCAAGTATTTCTTGTGATTCCACATAGTGATTATTACTTGCTAGCCTAAATAGCATTCATTCATTGTGGATGTTTATACTCCTGTTCCTCTGATTTAACAGAAAATTCATTGAGGTACTTTCAGACGTAAAAATTTACTTAACAAAAGAATTACTCTATGATTTCTAATTCCAACAATGCAAAGAGGGAAAATGTTAAATGACTGGCAGAACAGCAGTTACATAAATGACAGGAGCAGTAACTAAATGTCTCTCTTTTAAAAAATAAAATCTAAGGGGCATTACAACTGCAGACAGCTACAAGAAGAAGAAAAAATGTTTGGAATGCCATATACCTCCTTAAAACAATTAGAAAAAACATATAAATATTTAAGTTCTTAATTCCATAAATGTAACTTTTATGAAATCAATAATATAAAAGCTAAAATTCTGTTTTATATGGTGATTAAAAAAATGGATGATTGTCAATTTAAAAATAAGAAAGATCATCACTGGAGCTTCCTGGAAAAGGGGAGAGAGAGAAATGAGAAGGATGGGACAAATCTTTTGAGACAGGGCTAACTGGGAGACCATCAAACAAAGCTGGTAACTGCTGTGCCACCTGAGAGACTGCTTACACCCCCCTCATTCTTCCTACTGAGAGTCTGGCAGAATAGGTCAGAAGGGCAAGGTTCAAACTGCCATAATTTAGCAAAGGATTGGTATGTCCTTGATATCACACATAACAGGTTTGATTTCCTGATAAGCAAGAGTTCAAGGTACAGGCATACCTTGTTATCTTTCAAGGACATGTTCCTAAAAGTGCTACAGTTAGCAGTGAGGGACAGCAAACTACCTTTTCCCCTAATAATTAATGCAATGGATGGTCTTGGTGTTGGCAAGGACTCACGAGAGGCAAGCACATTGCTGCATATTATCCCATTTATTCTTCAGTGAAATTATGCCTCAAAAAATAAGATCTTGATACAAATACAAACCAATCATTAAATAGTTGAGGTTGGATGGTATTTCAGGGGGTATCTAGTCCAACAACCTGCTCAGAGCCAGGTCACCTATGAAATCAGACCAGGTTGCTCAAAGCTTTAGCTACTCGGGTCTTGAAAACTCAAGGATGGAGACTGCTCACATCCTTGCAGTGAAAAAGATTTTCTTTAGACCAAGTTACAATCTTCTGTTTGAACTGACACTCTCTCCCCCCCGCTTCCATGCCCTGCTGTGAAGGGCATGGCTCCATCTTCCCAGTAACCAGTCCAAAGGCACTGGGGATCCTGCTGTTGGGAGCCCCAGAAGCCAGGATGAACAAACTCCTGCGTCCCAGCCCCTCCTCCAGGGGCAAGTGCTCCAGCCCTGACCATTCTGGTGGCTCTCCTCTGCATTGATAGTTTGTCACTATCTCGTTTGTATTGATGTCCCAAAACTGGACATTTCTTGACTATTCTCCTGATAATACAGGCCAGGATTTTGTATGAGCATACTGCTGGTTAATACTAAGCTTGCCGTTTACAGAAAACATTTGTTCCCTTCAAAGACAAGAAGGATGATCTCACAAAAGATAATCTACATTTCCCTATTAGCAATTGAATGCTACACCGAAACTATTAATATATTGAAATTCACATACCAAAGACTGCTATAAATATACTTACAGCAGTTGTTTTACACTAAGTATGATACTAGAAAAATACATGGCTTCTCATCCGTTTTTGAGAACTTAAAGGAACTTCCATTAAGCTGCCTGCAGGCCATCAGGCATGCTTCAGTGCAACTGGGCAGCTCAGGGGAGCTTTTGTTAGAAGAGCAAAGGATGGAAAGACACAATAATGGCAACAGCAGAGATGGTCATCAAAGGATACTAAAATGACTGACAGACAAGCAGTGAGAAGGGGAGCACAACTGGATCTGTCTTCTTTCAAATCTAAGATATGTAAAATGTCCTTTCCCAAGCAGTCATAGTAATTGGAACCACATTACCAATAACACGAAAACAAAGCAGACAGTGTGAAGACCTCTCTTCACAAGCATGACTTAAAAACCAAAAAAGTACATCAACTTCATTTTAGCTCTAGAGACAACTATCAAATAATGAAGTATTGTATACTAGCTTGTTTATTACAAGTCCTAATGTGCAGCTATCTCTGTGTGTCATTATCCAGAAATGAAATATATACTGGTTCTAAAAATTATTTTCCTGAACTGTAAAACTCTTTAAAATCAAACAGAGAATCTTTGTAAGAAGAATAAACACACAGGCAATGGTATCAATACCACAAGAGAATATGAAAAATACTCTTACAGCCCAAAACAAAAGCAATGTGCTACAGTCACCTTATCCTTATGCTTGGAAACATAAATGAATCCTGAACAGATATATCACCAAGCTGCTTATGACACTAATGAAACAATCTCACTTCTCTTCATCTGCAAACAAGAAAAAGGCCAAGTGAATCTAAGCTTTCTATAAAGCAGCCTATCCCAATAAATTCTTCCGTTATCAAATTATCCTATATTACCTGCTGAGGCATGCGAAAAATGAAAATACTTTAAAAATGCAGTAACTATTGTGAAAAATAATCAGTTAACTCCAAGCTGTCTCCATTCTTGAGCATATTTCATTTCACAACATACTTTTCTGTATTTTATCAGTCATCTGACAAGTTTAACAAAGTTTTTATAGACAGACACAACTTTGCCTTTACAGCTTATTAATTTCAGAAGAGTAGTATTTTGAAAACCAGTTGAAAATAAAGAAAACAAAATCCAGATTTGAAAAGAAGAAAAGGAAGTCAGGATTCATGAATTAATGGGATACTAACAGGCTTTGCAATACAAGTTTCATGCGTGCATTAAAGAAGAGTCTTAAATGTGACAGAACCCTCCCTCTTCTCCTGAGGCACAAAAGCAAAAAGCACTGAAATTAATTTATTTTAGTGCATATCATTCTCAGACTAATCAAATTTTCTGTTTCTCTGCTTCCTCTAATTATGTCCAGCTCTCTTCTCCCTTCCTACATACCTTTGTCTTAACTTTTCTATTTTCCTCCCATTTGCTCTGAACTCTCTCACCATTTCAACAATTCCTTCTTTAAATGAACTATCACAATCCCTGCAATAACCACATCAAAGAGTATAATTTCCCTTCTTTTGTAGAGGACTTGAAAACAAATGTTTGTTCTTTTGGGTCTTTCCCCCTAATGGGACTTGTATGCTAAGCCATGGCTTTAACCCTTCGTATTCTTAGGGATTACAAGCCTGAATGGGGACCTAAATACTGATAGGAGAAGTTAATTTCCCGTTAAAACGGGAAGAATGAACTGTTGCACTTCAGTTTGCCATGTTATTTACCAGTTCAGAATGAATATTTACATCATGACTGAAAAACAGTCTAGTTATCACTGCACTTCAGTTAACCTTATTTTGTGTGATCTGCAATTATTTTGCCTTGTTTATTACAAGAAGTTTCAGTAGGTGAAGGTGTTCAATATTTTTCTGAAATAATTTAAACTCTGAGCTCCATTCTTAGCATTCAATTCTTCTGCTGTTAAAGTATAAACCAGGTTAGAACCAGAGTTTAGGCTTAATCTGAAAGCCCTTAACAGGGTAATACCTCTATTTGCCTTAATTCAAAATGGACTCACTCTTTCAGAAAACAAGAAAATCTGCACACTGTCAGCTGCTCTTGGAGATGCAGTATTTATAGGCACACGACACTAATGCATGCTTCTCTTAGCAATACTAATGGGATACACAGTCTAAAACTTTGAATACTGTTATATAAATGGGCTGGAGTTTGGCCCATATTTTCACTTCTTTCCAATTTCAGAATTTCTGGTCATCATAAACAGACATTCAAAGGCAAGCAATAAACAGTGTGCACTGCAAATAGGGATACAGAAATAATGCTTTAAGAAAAGTTACAGGTAAATTGCTTCAGGATATCCAGAGTGTTAGTTACTCCAAGATGTTTTCCCCACAAAACCACCCCGAGTATGAGTCAGGAATCTTCAATAAAAACTGCAGAATTACCATTCTGAAAGACCCATTAAGCATAAGGGTTTCATGAGTTAAAACTTGTGATTTGCAGTGCAAATCTCAGGGGTGAATTCATGCTGGGAACCATCACAGTGACACAGGCTCTACTACATTATGACTACAAGTATTAGAGCTTTTTCATCCAGTGAAAAACCTCTTGAGGCACTGAAGTTCCCTAGGATCACTCTGCCACATACAAAAAAAGTATTTAAAGATTTGAAGTCTATTAATATCAATTGAAAGCATGTCTGATATCAAAGTAGTGCAGAATTTCCCTGCAGAAGAATAAATGGAAGAGAGTTATTCTTGCTGCCTGACTGAGTTAAAGGGCGAAATACTTCAAACTGCAATATGTAATGAAGCAGTAGCCACATTACCTCATAAAATGTCAGTGACCCAACCAAAAAGTAAGGCAAGAACCTGACTGACTCAGAAATACACATACATTGAAAAATACTTCCTCATATCAGACTATCCAGCAGCTATGCTGAACACGAAAACTGACAATACAGCAGCACTCCTGACAGGGAGAACACTACTAAGAACTTTATTAGTTATATTTCCATTTGCTGAATCCCCATTGTTACAGGATGTTGGGGATTTACTGTACAGATTATTCTGGTTGGCAAAAGCAACATAGGAAAAACATTATGCAGCTTTCTCAACCAGAGAGTTAAAAAAACCTCCTCAAATTCATCTCTGATTTGTTAGAATCTGAAGAGAAAGATTTACACATACTTCCTGTTGGGGTCTAATCTTGTGTTATCTCCAAATTCTTTGAAAATAGGTCTTAAATCATCACTCTTCATTTTAGTTATTTTCCAGCTGGGAACAAGCCATC
The DNA here is from genome assembly GCA_025920805.1 of Petroica traversi. Taxonomy (NCBI): domain Eukaryota; kingdom Metazoa; phylum Chordata; class Aves; order Passeriformes; family Petroicidae; genus Petroica; species Petroica traversi. The sequence continues at coordinate 9,171,956 of JAHLSL010000062.1, read as the reverse complement.
CTATTTACTGATTCACTCAACACTCCTATCAGACGATGAACCAATTCAATTTGATCAGTTATTCCTAAGTGAGGATATCTCATTTTGCCTATTTTTAGTGAACGACATAAGAATAGTGTCACTCCATCATTATTCATATAATGATTCTGAACTTACAGGCAGAGGACAGAATATGTTTTCTTTTTCTTAAGTTCCAGGGATATGGAAGTGTAAACTGTCCTCCAGAGTGAAGCTTAAGCCTTACATCAGCAGATTACTGGAATTAAGTCCTTAGATGAGGTAAAAGGTCTCTGTCATGGGAGTGAAGGTTTTAGGAAGTTAAGATCGAAAACACTTTTACTCAAAATAGGACCTCCACCCAAGTTTCCTGTTTTTGTCAAGGAGTTCACAGACTCTTTCAGATGAGAGTCTTTCTGGAATTTTTAATAATAGCTTTTCTTATGGGTGTTTTGGACCTTGCATGAAATGTTTCTCTTTAAAGCAGAGTAAACAAAAAACATTAGTGTCAAATTTGAGAATTACCATCAGTGAGAAAGCTACCATGGAGGTGACACCCTGGAGAAGTGAAGATAACGCAGAAATCACAGCGTATTTCTGGACCTGCTGCTCTGTTCTCTGCTTCATGTTGAAAAAGACTAAGTACGACCATGTAGGAGTGTGGATTGTAGGTGACATGCATGAATATTGATAAAGAAGGGAAACTGTCATTAGGCTCGACTATGATTGTTCAGATGTAGAGACAATTACCTAAGGGAGTCAGCATTTCACTAAAAAGATGTTACTTCTAGAAGAATAGTGCTAAGATTTGAAATTCAATTGGCCACAGCAGCTTTTCTAACAGATGTCTGGGCTTACAACAATGAAGGGCATTTTTCAAGACTGCACTCAATATTTAAGGCAAAGGAGATCAGTAAATTAGTCTTCACTTAGCTTTGTGATGAAGTTAATAATATTGCATGTGCAGACTAGTATAAAGCTAGATCAGTTTAATGCAAAAATACAATAAACTGTATACAACATGGTCTTAGACACAGCCAAAACTAATCACAGAGATTGACTTGTTTGACCCACACAATGTAAATGACTTCCTTGAATTCTTGTTTGATTTCAAGTAAGTTGGTAAGAGTAAAGAGTATTTGCTTTGAGAGAAACAGTATTTTAGACATATGCCAAATTCTAACCAAGGATCATTCTGATGTGGCCTGTGGCTTAAACTGTTCAAACAATTTTCTTTGAACTTTCAAGGGATATTCTCCTTTTCAGAATAATAAAAAGTACCAAGCTAATTCATCTCTGCCTGTAACACCAACACTGGGAAGACCTAGAATATTTAGCATTTTATCCCATATTAAAACCACTTCTTCGAAATAGTAGAAAATGTTCTTTATGAATCTCTGCTCCCTAGCCACAGAATGTTACACAACTCAACAAAACTTGTTTATTTACATAAAATATAATCTGATTCTGAAAGCAAACAAAGTATTGGTTATTTGCCACTTACCATGACACATATAAATATAAATTAATTAAGGAATAAAACTTTTTTACAACTGCAGATATCTTTCCCACCTATTACAGCTATTTTAGTTTTTCGGTCAGTGACAAGAAGTATCTTTTCTGAGTTTCCTTGCTGGACTGTAAAGAATTACTTGTAAGCTTGTATAGTTGATGGCTTTGACAGAATTCAGAAGTTACTACTTCTATGACATCATCAGGGGCTTAAAAAATTCAGAACCATTATTTTTCTTATTTAGGTAAAGTTACATGCATTTTTAACATTGCAGGAAGCAAAACTGTCACCACACAAGTGAAATGGTGTGTGTCAGGACCTTTAGTCCATTAAGTGCTCACTGCTGTATCTGTGCCATTACCACTCTTGTGTTTCTAGAACTGTGGCATCATTACATAGAATGCTATATAATTTGGTACTTCTGTTTTATTGATACTTTTCTGTTACTTTACAAATTTCCATTTACTTTATTATCTTATATTCTTGCTAAACATGACAACTGATCTCTCATGTGAGTTATTCCCTGTAGCACATTGAATGAATTTAAGATGCTGGCTGATCATGTCAACATTAAAATAGGACAAATATGTTGCTTTGGCACACTGAAGTCAAAAACAGGCTACAGAAGTTTGGATTATGCACAGATAACTCCCATCTTCACCATTCTTTGGTATGTTATAATTTACACACACTCTACAACATATAATACAAACAATAAAAAAATTCTTGCAAATATATTCACTTAAAATGAGAAATACAGTAATTAGGCACACATGAAATTATTAAAGGCAGAGAGCAAAACTATTTTGTTCATTCAGATATTGCAGATTTACTGAACTGGAGCATAATCCTTGACAGTTTGTACCACCAACATCTACACTGCAAGTATCTTTAACTCCAGTTTAGTTTAAGGCACTTAAATTAATTTTTTGTAACTTTGGCCTAAGATAACTACTGTGTGAGTCTTTCCCTAAAACACTATGTTTCTCAGCTGTAACAGCATCTGTCATTCTTGGCATGGAAGCAAGCTCTTGTATGAATGTGAGCAATCTTTTTTTTTCTTCTTTAGAAATGCAGGGTATGTTCAACAACTGTACTATGGATCTATAGGAATCTAAAGCATTTGTTTCAAGTAATTCAATGCATCTCTCAGATCATGATCAAATACAGCATGCAATACGATTAATAAAATAAACAGCAGACTGAAGTACTTGTACTCTTACAAAGACATAAAATAGGACCATAAACTTTGTAGATAGAACAGTAATTAAAATATACACTAGAAGGAGAATTATAACTTGCATATTCACTTATTTTTACGTATTCAAGAAAGCAAAGTCTATTGCTACTGGAAATATTTTGGTCAGATTTTACACTTTAAATTACAACAAAAGCAACAATAGTTAGTGTTTTGGTATTATTTTCCTATGATTTTCCATTTCTTCAGCTCTACTGGCATTTACAATTCTCAGTTGCTCATTTTTCACTGACTTCAAGTTAGTTTTTGCAGCTTCAAAAAAAAAAAAGAAATGCAGAGTTTGGTTCTGTTCAAAATAATTGTAAACAGCAAAAATAAAGCTAAAAAAAAAGAAGAAAGGGAAGAAGAGAGACCATTTGACATTGAAATGACTCAAAAAGAGAAAAGAAAACTTCCTACAGTACTATTTAAAATATGTTTCTTTCACTCTTTGTGTTCCAGAGTTTTGCTATGGAGTTTCTATAGCAAAATTTTCCATGTGCGCCAAATAGACAGTATTTAAAATATCTTTTTCTAAACTTTTTTAAAAGTATTGTTACTTCTGCAAGTATTATTAGTTCTCAAAGTATTATCATTATTAGCATGCAATTTCTGAAATTGTAATTCTAAAAAAAATGGCAAAAAGGTCTTGAGCATAATTCAGTTGGTAGGGATAGAACTTAAAGTTTTGTGAAGACCTAGAAAACTGTAAGTGTTGTATTGGCAAAACTATTCTTTCATTTGGAACAGTTGCATTTCAGTAATCTTTTTATTTCCTTATTTTAGCAGATTCTCCTTCCCTCCACAATCTTAATTTTGGAAAATATGGTTCTATTTTTCAAAAACAAACTCACTTTAGAAGATTGCTTTTAAATGGTTCATTTCCTATTTTCGTGTTAAAATGGGTAACAGAAAATTACTATTTTCTAACCATATTTAAGATCACTGAATCGATGTGCACATGTGCACACATGCAAGATCAAAAAATCTTTTTTCAGTGATCACACATTTACACATACGAAGTTCTCTGACTGTCATTTTGTAGGAACGTACTCGTACATGAGGTAATGCCCTGAGAGTTTGCATTATAGTTTGCACTGCTGGCATCTTGGCACCAATTTGAATATATAAAGATTTATTTTGTAGGCTGGTAACTGGAGTAGAAAGGCCAACACAAGTAAACATAAAAGCTGCTTGAATTGCAAACATTATGGAAAAATAGCAAGTACTAATATGATGAGAGAATTTCAGTAGTTAAGTGATGCTTAAGCATATCTATTCACTTCATGTATGAGCTATAATACCTAAATAAAATCTTAAAATGTGGTAGGCAAGTGAAAGTTAAATATGTTGTTTGAACTGTAAAGTAATTTATCCCATTCTCTTCCTTAAACCCAAAGTGTAGTAAAAATGCATTCTTATAGATCAAATATTTTCTAATTAACAGGAAAAAAAAATATAGTCCATATGACTAGTAATTAGCAAAACAAATATAACTAAAATCCATGTATTTCTAAAAGACAAAAAAAGGAATATTATTAACATTTCCATAATATTTTAATGTGGTACCTGATAAATAAAGTGTACAAAATAGTTAGAATTTAGGCAAGTAAAAAATTAGGGAAATCAGTGTAATTTGTTTTATGATTTTTTATAACTAATACAGGAAAAAAATTGCCCTGACAGGTTTATATGGTTAGACTGTTAAATGATAAGAATCAACTTGCAAGTATTTGCCCTGGTCAGAAATTTATTTTCTCCCTGCAACTCAGTAATGCAAGTTCAAATTGATTAGCATCATACACCAAAGCTAAAATTACAACTTTTGAAACCTACTTCCTTTCCCTTTTTAGCAATTCCATTTTTGTATCCTATTGACGCAACACTGAAGAGCTGAAGATCTGAAATGTAGATTAAAAACATATTTGAGGAATGATAATAATTCAGATGTTTGCAGCTCCTTTGAAAGTGTACTCAGCACAGGTTCACTTAGGCTAGTTGTCTCTCATGTTGAATATTTGGAGCAAAAATTATTGCACATCCTCTAGCGATGCGCTTCTCTGAAATGATGGAAAGTGTGATTCGCACGGAAGGATAACCATGTAGCATAATCACAAAACTAGTAAGAATGTATGGATGGATGGAAGACTTAGAGCAGGGGTAGGAAACTTAAGGCGATGGTTCTATTCATCCTCACTCCTACAAGACAGAGTAGACTGAGGAGAAGGATCTAGATTTGTTACATGGGGTTAAGATAACTAAACTGCTAACGTGACCCAGCTATGCTTGTGTTCCAGGAATCACTAAGATACATCTAGTGGAAATTATGGTATCATACAAGATAGAGCAGGAAATTATCTGAAATTATTCAGAATTCCAGTTATCTGTGTTAAAGTGAGGTCAAGATTAAAAGAAATGGTACTCAGATGTCCAAGAGAACAAGCAATCTATCCCATGAGAAGTCAAATAAGCTAGAATCTAGAAAAACAAAGTCTGACTAAGATTTTAAGAGGACAAAACAATAGATAAATTTGACTAATGCTATCATCAGAAGGCTGTGATATAAACCAGGAGAAAATAATCTTGAAATAGAAATTAAAACCCCATCTGAACATAACAACTAGAATGTCCTCCACTAGGAATAGTACAATTCAGAGTTTAATTTCCGAAAGGATAGTTACATGAAATGACAAAATAACCAATGACTCAAAAGGCTTACTCCAAAAATGATAAACCAAAAACCATATAGGTAACTACTATATTGCCTATATCCACATTTGTAGATTTTCCATCTTTTTTCTTCATTTAATAATGGAAAAAGAAGTACAAAAGAAGACAATTACATAGCTAAAAGATTCTGAAATTTATGTTTTAATTGCATTTTTAGAATTTATTTGATTGACTTCCACAAAAAAATCCCACCCAAATTTGTTTATTTTTCCTTTTGTGGCATTTTGCTAAACTCATTAATTATTTTTATATATATATATATATAAAGACTTGTTGCCAATAGTTCTGGCAGCAAATTCCAGGTAACACCAAAACCTGTTTAAATAATTAGGGAGACTGAGAGGGAAAGGATAAGGGTCTTAAACTTTCTGGGTGAGTGCTCAAATCATGTTACAAAAGAGGCAAAGCTTAGCCATTACCTCTTCTTCTAACAGTGTTCTGGAGTGAACTCAGTGATTCTGAATGAGTTAGCCATGTTCTAATAAAAAAGGCCCTTCAGGGACTTGAACAGAGTTCAAGCACCTCCTACCCCTATCAAAATAAGCACTTAGCTTTCCAAACCAGGAGACTTCCGAGCATGCACAAGGACCTCTACCTAAATGTGTTCCAACTTGGAATGATTTTAAGTGCCTCTGAGGTTAGGTGGTGCTTGAGAACAGGAGGTATTGCTAAGACTTCACTGGAATCTAGTCAGGGAAAATCTACCCCCAGGTATTACTTCGACAACCTGTTTGAAAGTCATTAATATGTGCAAAACCTGTACTTACCAACTACACATTTCATTGACTACAGTGTGGTGGATTGCCCCTGGCTGGATCCCAGGTGCCCACCAAAGCCACTCTATCTCTCCTCTCTGCCTCTGGACAGGGTAGAAAAAAAATAATGGAAGACTCATGGGTCAAGATAAGGACAGGGAGAGATGAGTCCCCAGTTAACGTCATGGGCAAAACAGACTTGACTTGGGGAAAAATTAATTTATTACCAATCAAATCAGAAAAGGCTAATGAGAAATAAAAACAAATCCTAAAATAAACCACATTCCCCCCCACCTCTCCCCTTCTTGAATTTAACTTTACTCCCCATTTTCTCTACTTCCATTGTCTCAGCAGTGCAGAAAAACAGTGAATGGGGGCTGTGGTCAGTTCATCCCCCATTCCTGCCAATCCTCCTCCTCAAGGAAAGACTCCTCACACTCTTCCCCTGCTCCAGCATGGGGATCCCTCCCATGGGAGAAAGCCCTCCACAAACTTGTCCAGTGTGGCTCCTTCCCACAGGTACAGTCCTTCAGGAACAGTCTGCTCCAGCGTAGGTCCCTGTGAGGTCACAAGCCCTGACAGCAAACCTGTTCCACCAAGGGCTTCCCACAGGGTCACAGCTTCCTTTGGGCAAACACCACCCCTCCCATGGCACAGGTGGATCTCTGCTACACCACAGATTCTTCTGTCCTTTCTACCCTTTTCTCTAAAAAGACAAATGCAAGTTTCCTCTTAATTTGGGTTTGGCTACTCTTTTTGAGTTACTGCAAGGTAGCTAAGACCGAAAATTTTGAAGGAATATGGTATCTTCCTACCTTCTGTAGTTTCAATAACCAAGTTCAATCCTTTGTATAATCACACATCTAGATCTACATTTAATGAATATCTGTCAATCAAAATACTTCCAATCATGGAAGAACTTTACTAGTTCATTAAAAAGAGGCAAAAAACAGCATATAAGGCATAAAGTCCTTCATAATGAAAACATTACATTTTAGGAGAAGCCATTGAAAAATGTTTAAAGGCTTGATGATTCTGCATTGGAGGAGGACTAAGTAAGACTCATGGTAGAAACTCAAAAACCCATGAATTCCTGAAGAGAGTCTATGCTGAACTCCTTTTACTCAGAACAGCCATGAGGGACTTGACCTGTGTAGCTTCTGCTGTTTATGATGTGGTTACCTACACTCAAGCCTGTTGTGCAGACTCCCTTTAAAAGTCAATGGAAAAAAACCAGGTACATTACAGACCTGATTCCATCCCAGCACAGGCATTTAAAATTAGACAAGACTGATGACAGCCACAGTAAACACTGTAATAAAATCCATGCTGCATTTTACTTACTTTGCTCAGAAACTAAAGTTTGAACTCATCGAAAGTCTAACAGTATATAACATTTTAAAAATGCTTCAAAAAATCACAAAATTCCGAAACAGTGGTATGAACAAAACGGAGATCTCTGAAAATGATGTTCAAAGGTTTTCAGTGTTAGAACTAGAAGATGCTCACCTTGTATGGAAAAAATCCGTATCAAAGTTACCATCAATTAGATTTACAGTTTCCACTTCTGAAAATATCTGTACAAAGGTAACTGGATGGGCAGAAACGAAGAAATGGACTCTGCCATCAATCCCAACACACTGACTTCCACTTACTCAATCCTTTCATGCAACTCTTTTGTCTTTGCCTGGCTTAGACTACTCTTCCAAAGAAAAAGACTGGTAAACTGCACTGTATATTTTACACTCAGATGAATCACATTTAGTGAAGCTTTCACGACTGCTATTTCTTTTGTTTTATCACTTCTTTTATTAACACTATTCCCTTCCCCACCTCCATCTTTATTTCCTTTACTGTTGCCTATCATCAATCCTCTGCAAGTTTCACAATGTAGACATAATGGGAGGAGAAAAATGCTTTTGTCTGAAAAAACAATTAGGATTCTCAATCCTCTAAACCAACGTCTACCTCTTCTTTTTCTGATTTTGTCCTTGATGAAAATTTACCATATTTAGGACCAGTCTGGTGGGGGCATATGGAGAAGGATTTTGAAACTGCTTTCCTTTATATTTTACACCACATAACTAAGAGAAAAAGGATTCCAGGGAATCTTTTAATGAAAGACTTACAGTTTTATATGTTTGTATGTTTCCAAGTTTTATATGTTTTCCCCATCTTAATCTTCTTCTGAGTCTAACAAAAAGCTACAGAAATTTTTAAGGGTGATTATTACAGTAAGACTTTCCTGATAACATGGTGTCACATCATAGACAACATACAGATGGTTAAAGCTGGAACAGAATAATCAGAGATTTGCAAACTTATCCCTACTATAAGTGACAATACAAATGTTTCCAACAATTGGAAAATATTTAGGGTGGTATTCTACTCCAAGCTGCAGAAATGTGCGTGTTTCTAAGCATAGGTCTCATATGTGAGCAAAGTAACTAAGGTTCCATTATATTAAATATTCCAGACGCCAGGAAGCCAAGACAATGAAGTTAAAATAAAGCATATTCTTTAAACAATAGATATAACTTTCTCAGAAATGGAACACTGGTCGTTTTGCACTGGGGATTTTGTTCATTTGAAGTGGGTTTTTTTCGTTGGTCTCTTTTTTCTTTGGAATCTAAACATGGTCAGTCTCCCCCATTTTCCTCCCACTTGCACTCCACTCCCATAACTCCTTAGTCCCTTCTAATCATAAGAGCTGCTTAGTCTTGAGCTTTTTTTTCTAATAGTTGAACTGTCAAGGTAACAGCAGGAAATAGATTTAAGTAGGGCATGGCATAGCATATATAATCTTAAACACATTAAATCACATTAAAGCAGAGGTGGCACTACATTAATTTTGAAAAAATTATAAAATTGAAAAAATTTAAAATAAAGTAGAATGAAAATTTGCAATATTCAGTTAACACAATGAAGAAAGATATTACTTGACCACCTAAAATATCCAATTACCAACACATTTTGTGTAAACTTTAACACTTCTTAACACAGAAGTGTTCTCTCTATTTTGCTAAAGGTGAGGAAGAAACTGCCAATAACAAACAGTCCAAACCAAAAGACCTCTGTAAATGACTTCAGGCTTATCACAAAAGACAATTCTGCATTCTGAAAGGTCTAGTCACAGTCTTCATTTTAGTGAAATACTTTGGAAGTAGTTTCTAAAACTGGATGTAACATTCATTTACATGTATCTGCCAAGTTTTAAAATGTTTTAGAAGCTAAACTAAAACATGTTGAAAATGACTCATTGTGGTACCAGAATACATACTGTAGGAAATAAGAAGTCATTTACAAGTGGGAGAAATACACTCACACTTCATCTGTGGGAATTCACTAGACTTCCCTTCCAGTAAACATTATATTTTAAAATAATCACGGAAAATATGTTCTTTTAACTGAAGTTTATGAAAAGATTTAGACAGCTGGCATAACAAAAGAAACTTATAATGATAAATGTAATACTGTCTTCAAAAATAATTACTAATTCTGCCAAAAGATATCAATTTAGCAATAAAAAGATTCCAATTTTTTTTCTTACGCTAATGGTTAAACTAAAACTGTTTAATACAGTTGTTCAGTATAAATAGATAACCATTTGAGACAAGGGCAAAAGGAAGATCTGATCATTTTACAAAGTAAGAAAATACAGGATGGGGGGACAGCCCTGGCAGGCAAACAAACTACCATAAGGTAGCTCTTTTCTAACTTGGAGCACGTCAACTACTTTTGTAGATCTGCACATTTTAGTAATACAACTACCTTGCAGCAAATGCACTACCTAAAAAAGTTTCTTCATTCTTTGAATAGAAGAAGTCTTCTGACATGGAGAAAAGAAACCTGAAATGTACCTCATTTATCTATGCATATAGAATACTTTGGAAACAACAAAAAAGACCTTTGACACAGAAAATTAGACCCAGATTTCATAACTTGCCACAGGGAACAGTGTCATAAAGGACAAAACTAAAATAAAAAAACCCAGTCTCACTAGCTTCTATAAAGTAACTGTCTGTAAAAACAGAAATATTCTAGAGGAACATGCAACAGACAATAAAGACACGGTATTTCCTCCCCTGGTTTTACGTCTAAAAATCTTAGAAATAAGCTATCAATAAAGGCTCCATTCCATCTATTACCAGACATTTCACAGGGTCATGGGATTTTCATTAATCACACTTTGCCTGCCCTTTACCATTCAGAGAAACTCTTCTCATGAGTCTAGTCAGAGATTCAGAAGTCAATTAATTACCTGAAGCAAGCAGCTTATAAATACAAGGGAAGGACAATGGTTTCTAATTATTTTAATCTACTTACAGTTCCATTTTGCACAAATAAAACCTTTTCCTCTTCCCATAGTATTTTGAGTGGGACAAATTCTTCCACTCTCTATAACTCACAACCAATTCTAGTGACCACAGCAGAGTATCCAAAGTAAAATGGGAAGATTTAGCTTTCTGAAGCATGGTGAAACTTATGATCTTGATTATATTTCTGGAATGGAAACGCTTAAGATCTCAGAAAAATCAGAACAAACATTAAGCCAAATTTCAGAAGGGATGAATCAGTGCACTTCTATATCTGTTTATCCATGGCAACACTTTCCATGAAACAATTAGAATATCTATGAAAATAATTCCAGATGATAAATTCCACATCAAAGATTAAACTAGATTATATACATATACATGCAGTACTATTTATATTAAAACGTTAGCCAAGAGCTGCAGCATTTTGACAACATATCCAATATCTAAATTTTAGAACAGATGTACAAATAGGCTTGTAAGTACAAGTATGTATACTTTACATGTCTATTATGAAATCCAACATTTCATATAAGGACTAAATGCCTGACAGGTATAAGCGTTTTATGTAGTGCCCAAGCTTCATCTCAAAGGAAACTATTTCTAATTATATTTATTCCTATAGCTATACTGCCACTTGATGGAAAAAGTTTACTTCCTCTTAACAGAAAGTTTCTCAATTTTGTTTATTCCATGAACGCAAAGCTGCATAAACTATGGCAATTTATTTTGCTGCTGGAGTATCTCAAAGGGATACACATACACACACACAGTGCCTATAACTTCTGGAGGCTTGATGAGTCAGCAGGATGGTCTGTGCAGCAAAGTCTGACTCGCAAAATTTGTTTCTTTGCTAGTACAAAAACCTACTTTAAACAGGGCTCGCAAAGGTTTGGCAGCATAGACACATGAACAGGATCTTTATGGATTCTGCCCAGTGGTAAGAACTGCAAGGGCCCTTTATTTCTAGTCATAAAGCCCCTTGATTTAGTAATCCATATGCACCCCTCCATTTCACCTTGGGTTTATTCAGTCCCCAGGTTCTGTGTCCTTATTGTCTCTCACCACACTCCTCCCACAGAATTACAAATCCTCTCCCCAAGCACCAGAAGCCACCCTCAGCAGCAGACCAGCAATATCTGCTTTCACACTGTGCTCCCCTTGGAGGCCCATCCAGAACAAATGTTCCCATCCCCTACTGCTGATCCTACTGGCCTTGCTACGGTTCTAAGTTATTTTTTAAAAAAATCTAAAACCTCACTGATATCCTAAATAGCTCAAAGTAGTACCACCCTCTTGGTACTCCCGTGATTCAAATGTCATGTGACAGCTAAGTGTCACTATGGTTAAATGATGTTTGGTGAAAATGTTCTGGTATCTCACACTGCACCCTACAGCTACTCTGACCAAGTTATTCCTCAGAAAGCTCTTGAACTCTGGCTATGCCTTGAACATTAATTGCACATTCATTTTGCTGATTTGACAGAATATCCTCATCATTACCCAGCAGTCATTTACACAGACACAACTGTGCCTTCAGATCATTTAGCTAGAAACACAAATAGCTGTAAAAATTAATTAAATAGCTTTGCACTGAGTAAACTGAAGGACATGGACTTCCCACTATCCAATATGTGATGCAATACCTCACTACTGAACAATTACAGTCTCAAAAAAATTTACTGGTGTCCTTGAATGTAAACAACTCTGAGTCAAGCGTGACAAAGTCTGGGATACATTCTTGAGGCAATCATCTAGAAACAAGACCATTTGAAAGGGAAATCAGCCCTTCAACCCTGGTCTCTCCAGTCTTTCCTTATCAAGGCACTGGTCACCAATATGCCAATCTCATGAAGAGAGAAAGCAACAAAACAGATGCCAAGGACTTGCATGGCTGTTCCTTCAGCTGTGAACAGTAGACTCACCAGCTGTGTGCACAACACATAAATGTCATACATCACTCTCTTTTTGGAAGTCCTTGATGTGATTAATTAGGCATATTCAATGCCAGATGGACTAACGTCCAAGGCAAACAGCTCCTTGTGGTTTATAGCATGAAAGCACCTTGGCTCACTGATGTACAGTGCTCCGGGCGCCTGTGCATGAACATACTATGATGGTCCTTCATTTATCCACAGTTCTTCATTTGTCCATTTACAAACTGACTACCTCTCATCTATTTGAGAACCACATTTCACCATTCTTCCTATCTGAAAGAGCTACTAACACAAAACAAGCGTCACCGAAATGTAAGGACCAGCCTAATGCTTTCTTCTGTTATATCTAGCATTTTCTCAACAATTCCAATGTGATTGTGCAGAAGACAAGCTCTAGCCAACACTTAGCTCAAAGCTCTCATTCATCAATATGAAGTCTTCATGTCCAACATTTCAGAGTTTATGATGAGATTTTAACATCATAAAGCTGTAAGTTTCTTCTCACACCACACAAGCACCTATTTGGACACTGTTCTTCCAAAGTTTGCTATCTGGAAATGAGTATAGCATTTTCCAGGAGGTAATCAGAATGATTTCAACTCCTTTTCCAGCAGTTAATCACAGACTGAAAAAGTAATTACAGAAGATAATTACCATTAAAAGGAAACTTTTGTGATTTTATTAGTCTTAAATATAATATTATACAAATAGCCATAATTTGAAGATAAAAATCTATATACAGACACACAGAAAATACAACAATCCTGCCTTGAAGGATTTAGCTTTTGAAATGGCATTATAATACAGTGTTTTGGTAAACATATTCAACTAACATTCCTTGCCTGTATTTGTGGTCATGTTGTTATTTGTGACCTTCTGTTTTTCTTCTGTTCTAAAAAACATATATTTGGGAATTTCCTACAAAGAGGTTAGTTTCTCACATGCCATTGAAATCTTAATGCTTTGGGATACTTAATGTTGGTAGGCACTTCAGACACACATTTAGTCCTTCAAGCTCAGATGGCTAGAAACACTCCAGAAACAAACATTATTTGCACAGATAACCTGATGTATGTAACAATCTTTGAAAAGCCCCAGATGAACAATTTCTTCAGATAGAAACTTTCATTTGTATCTTGCCATTTCATCTTCTGAAAGGGACCCAAAAGACATGCAGTAATAAAAGGGCTGGGAAGTTCCCCTGCGTTTCACAGCGTCTGTTCTACATAGAATGGCTGTAGTGTATCACATGAAAGGCATATGTAGCCTGATAAAGCTGGCTCCAACTGCAGCCAAAAGTGTGTTTGGAGAAAAGCAAGGAAAACTGCATATTCTGTATTTCTCCCTAATCCACTGCCACTAGTGTTCAACTACTTATCACTCAAGCATTTCCTGAAAGGAGACATGTTTTCAACCTGTAAAGTGATTCTCAAATTTATCTTGACCTTTTCCAGTCTTTTTTTTGGACCAATGTAAAATTTAGTACCTAAAACATGATTTGGTAAGGAGTTACAAAGGACCCCTATTTGTTCACCCTGGCACTGCTCACCATTAATGAGAAGCCGGGTGCAGTGAGTCACAAAAATGGGTGTGCACATGAGGAATACTAACAATCATAGCAAAGTCCATGGACTACAGTGGAAATTTCAACCCAGTAATTTAAGAAACATATATAAGCAGCAGCAGCTTCCTTATAATACAGAATCTCTCTTTGAAGGAATTTGCAACTGCTCTTGAATTTGTTCTCAAAGGACATGATAAATTTCAACCTTTCCAGGCTAGCAAAAATATCCTATGGACTTAAAAGAGTAAATAAATAGTTTCTTAGGTACTCATATTAGCCACTGCACAATTTTAACAGTTTGCCTCTATTAAAATAGTAATGTTTTACGATTAAAACATTTTGGCTAGCAGGAAATAAAAGGTAAAATCACAATGTCAAGGCTTATGGGAAATCTATGTAATATGAGGATATTTTCATATTACAGCTTTTCTAAAGCATCCCTCAGAGGCTGAAAATATTTTGTGATAACTGTTTCCTAGGAGCTGGGGCAAGAGCAACTGAAATAAAAGTTTTTTATAGCTATAAATATAATCATTGAACATTCCTTGCACAGTAAGAGAACCAACTTCAAAGCCTGTGTTCCAGATGTAATGAAGCTCAGAGAAAGGTCAGACATCAGAATAACTTAGCATTCCTATGAGTCCTGATGTAGATAATTCTTCAACATCAAGACAGTTACAGTTATGAAGTGACTGGTTACAGGGCTCAAAGCATTCATTCTGCAAGAACACTACTTTAGCTAAGAATGTAAAATTTTAAGATCCTGATTAGGAATCTAGGAACCAAAAGCAACTAGGCATGCCTTAGCAAGTGCAGTCTTCCCAAAACTATTATTCATCTATTTCATCAAATCAGTTAATTAGGTTTTCTCCTTCTGTTTATTAAAATGCATCCTACAATTATCCATTATGATGTCAAGTTCAAATAAACATAACCTCAGAAGAAAAGGAAGAGAGTTGGAGCCTCCTTAGTCATTTCAGCAGAAATACAGGATGCACAGACTTTTTTTGTTATGGATTTCAGTACCGCTTCTACAGCTTGGAAAAAAACTAAACCTATGTCACCTGGGAAATGGATTTTTTCTTTGCTTCTCCATCATATTATTGCTCTTAGTTCTTTCACTGACTTCTTTGTGTTGTTTCTGAATTTCCAAGAGGGTGCCTTTCAGCAATTTCCATGATATTAATAAATTTTATCCTTTTAGCTGGACCTCGTATTTAACTTTCTCATCAGAAGAACAAGATGAAGGTAGTTTCATGGGAAATGTGCAATAGTTACTTTGGCTATGGCTGAAATCTAAACAAGGTCTAATGATGCCTCTGAAGGGCTTGGCTTTATTCTGATAGAAATTTTAAGTGTTAAAAAAATTTCGCATACCCATCATGTGACAGAAGTTATAAATGAATACAGCAGCAGTAAATTATTATTATCAAAAAATCATTCTGGAAAGCACTAACAAAGTTAATTGAAACTACAGATTTAAAGTGGCAGTTATTTTCAAGACCTACATATATTCAATTCAAGGGATTACAAAGCACTTCATATACAAATGTAGCAGCCATCTGTAGGGACTAAGAAATTCTGAGAGTGGTTTTTATCACAGGGTGATGGCAGCTTTGCCCAAGAAGTATTTTGGCTAGCAGTTTTCAGTATGGATTTTTAAAAATTTGTTATTGAAATCTTCATTTGATACAAATATTCTTGAAGAGACAATATGCCCCTATTTCAATATTAGTAGTATCTGCAGCACACACACAGAGTAAGTAATTTTAATATTAGAATCACTGCAGCCAGCAACATCCAGATTATAAAAATATGTTAACAGGAGGGGAAAATAATTAGTTTTAATGTTTCTGTTAACAATGAACGTACAGTGTAATAACTGAAAATCTAATTATGAGATTCCTGCATGCTCCATAGAGATTCTAAATGCATTCCAACATTTATTTATTCAGTAAATTTATCCAATTATCTTCTCACCTAATACAGTCTTCTAGGCTTGTGTGCAGTTAATAAGAAGACATAGGGATCTTAATTTCTTCTTATTAAAAAATCCATTTGATGAACAGAATTGATCCCCTCTCTCCATCACCAAAGAAGTTTAAGACAGATGACTAATATCAAATAGAAATCAGTTGCACTGTAGAGGGATTCTAAAATGTACCACAATTATGAAGAACAAAAAACATAGGGATAAAAGATTCAAATTAAAAAGACTATGGAGAGACTAAAATAAGTCTCTAAGTTGTAGAGTCTGCTTGCAGGTGACTGGAAGTAAAAGTAATAAATCTGTAAACACAAACATGCAGACAACTTTTTACAAACTTCTCTTAACCTGTGAAGCAGGGACCAATGCTATCATGAAATGTCAATGACCTTTATTCTATTTTGGTTTTTATTTGAGAAAACCATTTCTAAGTAGAAACACTAGAAATACTCCTAAAGGTATTTTTACCTTTAGCAGATCATCCATTATAAATTTAGTAATTTAAAAAAGCTGAGCTATGTGCATCAATCTGGAAATGTTTAAATAATAATAACACAAAATACTTTGAAATCTTTACAGAATAAATCTAAGGCTCTAAACAATTTCTGTAGTCATCACCTTGACTTAACACACCAAAGAAACATGGTTTAAAATTCAGCATCTGTGCATCTGTAAATATTCAAGTAAGAAATAAGAAGTACATATTTATCCTACTTATCCTAAAATATCCTATTACCTAGTGGCAGAGGCAGGAATTTAAATCTCTCCCTATCTTTTAAAAAACCCAGGGTTTTGTCCACTGCAAAGTTTTAGGAAAAGTGTTGCCATAACACAATTTCCTTGAATACTCATTTTCTGTTTACTGCATACATATTTTGTTCCTCTTCATTATTCTACTTCTTATTTTATCACTACAAAGACAGGAAAAGAAAAATCACCTCAAGTACATAATGTGAGCAGCAATCGGCTGTTAAAGAACACAATTTTTTTGTATCTAAGAAAAAAAGTAAAATCGCACTAACTATGAACTTCCCTTTGTGTTCCAAATAATTCTAGAATTTTTAAACCAGTTTCCTCTCATATAGCTGAGTCCTGGAAAAAGATGTTGTACGCCTTTTAGAGGAAATTTAAAGGAAGTCAACAATCAAAAGCACGAGATGGTTCTTTTAGGTGAAGTGTTCTTGTATGAGTTCCCTCCATATTACACCTCTGAGTCCACTTTAAGAAAAGAAATTATTTAAGTTTGACATTGCTCCTTACAGGAAACTAGAAAATTTAACCATCAGGAAAAAACCCCAATAGCAAGCCACAATGCACTTCTACTTTTTTGGTGCTGGTTTTGTTTTGGTGGGTTGGATGTTTTTTCATTTGGCAAGGAGAAGTAACAGGTTATCAGTCAATAGTTTGAAAATAACACTCCAGGAATATTCAAAAGAAGGAAAAGCTGGAACACATTTAGCATCTGCACTTAACTGTGTAGATGATGGAGCTGTTACAGATTGCTGTCCTCAAATATCAAATAATTTAAGGCTTTTGTCATTGTCATAGGTAAACGAAACAAGGATTCTTATACAGAAATTACAGCTGTATAATGGAAAAATGAGCAACAACACTTACATCCTGACATCACAGTCATCTACTCTAAGGTTGAAACAGCAGATCCTTTCTCAATATAGCTCCTTCATGAATATTATGACTTTGGTATTTTCTTGGCATTTGTAGATAGCTGTTCACATAAAACTATCACAAACATGAGTAAAAAATGAAAATAACTGCACTTGACTAGAAAATTGGGTATTAGTTACACTTCTGATCACAAGATTTGCCAGGGGCTTTATTTAATCACCATTCAGGCCAGTCAACATTCCACATACTTCTGTGGCTTTCAAACATGTTTGTTTATACCGATTATGATACCAGTGGTAACTATGATGAGTCACCTTGTTTTTACTAAAGTAGAACAAGCTGTTATAATCAGCTTAAATACAGAACTGGACAACACAGGTATTCCTTTGCCATCTTAGGGGTTTCTGGTCATATTAGAAAATTTCTTTGTTCCAAAGAACTGTCACAGTAAATTCAGAATCTGGGGTCTTTCAAGTTAAAAGTATTTATACCATCTCAACATGCCAGTTAGTCACTTTGCAGTTCACTTAGGTAGATGATTTGGAATGTGAAGAAAGACACGGTCTTGACACCTGTAATGTGGTTAGAAGTGGAGCAGTTTTAAAGAGAGACACCTACATTTCAAAAAAGCCTAGTATGGGTTTTCCACGTTCCCAAGCAGAGAATAATCTTCTGAGGAACAATCTGCTTCTTAGAACTCCAAAACTCAGCATTAAGCAACTTATTAATTTATTTAACATAAGGAAATGAGAGTTTTATTTAATTGGAGGGCATATTACTATGAAAAAGTTGTAAGAGCACAGAAGCATATCAAACAAGATTCCTATGTTTCTAATTGTAGGGAAACTTCCCTCCTCAAAATAAAGCAGCAATATGAAAAAATGGCACCTTATATGAGTGGGAATACAGCTGGACAGACAAGTATTTTCTCCACGGTTCTTAAGTTTAAAAATAAATACAGAACAATTGCAAAGCTAGTATTTTTATTAAGCAAAAGTGCAGACTCAAATTATGATATGCAAGACTGATTTTCAAGAGGAGTTTCCAGTTATGTATGAAATCCCCACAACTTAGAAAATCTTACCACAGTGAAAGACAAGAGTCTCATTAGAAAGCAATCCATGTTGACTCACATTAGCTTTTTTTTTTGAACTCCAGAGATCAGTTTCGAACCAAATTTCCTGATCCTCCCTACTTAAATGCCTTTCCACATTGCAGAATCATCATCTCAGAGTTTGCAAACTTGATTCCTTTTGAGAACCCAACAACCCCTACATTGTGCTCTAACCACTAAAAGGGATTCAGCACCCTTGGACCCATTCAACTGAACTAGAATTAATCTGAAGTCAAGCTCCTTAAACTCACCATGGATATCATGTCCTCTGACCCATCCCATTTTCTCTAGAACTATCCCTATTGTTTCACACCATCAGTTAGAAATCACATTTTTTCAGTCCTTAGGCAATGCTATTTCTTCTGTAGTATCATCAGTGCAATTTAGGAGTTATACATAAAATTTAAAAGCTTTAATAAATTTGGTCCTACGCTTAAGTTACATTTTAACTGATTACTACTTGTAATTAAAATTTATTTAGTGCAAAGAAAGTTCTTCTAGAACTTCCTTTGAGTAGATGAATAGCTAGCACAGTCAATTAATTAACTGATCTCTACACTACAGAAAAAAAATAGTTGTATTAAACAATGAATTAAACCCAAAATTAAAAACACATGACAAACTTAACCTGAACAACTTTGATTACTGTCCATAGTTTTACATTACCTCGTAGTTAACCACAGCTAATATTCTAAATTTACAAAAAGTAAGGAAAAGGCGTTATGGAACACGAAAGTAAGACTGCTTGTAAACAGGAAAAAAAAATCAACCATAGTTTCTTTCTCCATTGAATAAAACCGTACATTGGTATTGGCAATATATTTTACACACATGGGAGTATGAAAGATTGAGAAG
Organism: Petroica traversi; assembly: GCA_025920805.1. Lineage (NCBI taxonomy): Eukaryota > Metazoa > Chordata > Aves > Passeriformes > Petroicidae > Petroica > Petroica traversi. Next base: position 9,152,325 of record JAHLSL010000062.1, on the reverse strand, counting down.
AGACAGTAGTAAGAAAAGAAGTATGTAGCAAACACAAATGTTCATGACTACTGCTCTCTAGCCAAACTTCATAAAAGCTATTAATTGAAGTCATCTTGCAAGACAATTCTCTACCTTCAACTAAAGAAAAACCCCACAAACAGGTTCAGAGTTTGACCACTCCTACTGTATAGTAAAAAAATCCACATTCTTGCTGTGAAATTAATAATTATGTTTGTCTTGTAGGAGGAATACCAAACTTTCATCGTGTTACTGCATTGATAATGGGAAAAATTTACTATAGAATTAAGTCTGTAACTCAATTTAAACAAGGAGCTTGTAATTCAATTTGTTCTTTGTAAGCAGAAAGCTAGTCATTCCTCCTACCTACACCTCCTAGATATAAAGTTATACCATTAGATTTTTATATGCTTTTTGAAGACACTTACTGTTCTAAGAGTTGGTCGTATTTTCTTAAAGAATCCTTTTCAGCAATAACTGCTCTTTCTTTTTCAGCAACAGCATTATCTCTTGCTTCTCTCAAATTTCTGAAGGGAACAAAAATTATTCTGTTAAGAATCTGTTAGAAACAAGACTGCTTTGCTTCATTAATTACTGTTCTCTGATTGGAACGTCAATGCTACCTTCTTCAACTCTCACAGAATGACAGAAGGGTCTGTCTGTCTGTCTAGTCTCCTATTACAGAGGCTTTACTTCAGGTTATTTTCACATATACCAGCAAAGCTTCCAGTTCTGAAATTCTAAAAACCAATTATCAAATCGAAACTATTTGTATGTGGAAAGACATAATTCTAATTACTCTAGTATTCTAGAAATAAAATTACTTATTTTTTTGCAGGAATTAACTAAATTCCAATGATTTTCCTTGGTGCTTTGGGAATAACTGTAGGAATGCTGTCTACCTAGCTGAGATGATTTACACTTTTTATGATAGAGCAAGAAAAGTCTAAGTAAGCACAGAAATCCTACTTCCACATACAACTCATTGTCTAATTACGCTGACATATAGGTTATTGCATATCATTGGTGTCTCCTTCTGGGTTTTATCATGGGCAACATTTTTGATCGACAAAGAACCATAAAATAACATCTTATTACAATCGATTTTTTTTTAACCAAAGATCAGTCAAGATGTTCAAACCTCAATTATTATTTCACCAACATAAATGAGATCAGCATGAAACTAAGAATAAAACATATAGTATTTGTGTTTAAAAACTGGAATTAGTTACTAATAGTCTTTTATGCTGCAAGCAAGCTACAGATTAACACTGCAGTAGACTGTACTGAGGGGAAGCACTTGTTAGATACTGTATATAAGCTCTGTGTCCAATATTTAGTGTAACACAGCACCAGCCAATTTGCCAGAGCTAACAGTGGTTGCTGAGGATCAGACATCTGTGTTATGACTGTTTTTAAGATTTTTACTCTTCTTCTGGTTTGCTTCTATGGTGAATATTCACCAGCATTTGGAACATATTAGATGATCTTAAAGATTCTTTTCAATTTTGTTTTATCTAAAAGGAATCCTATTCATATGCTACAAATGTGAGCAAATCCAAGCACAGCTGCAAGGCAAGCTAAAACCAAGGCTAGCAGCAAAGATTCGGGGGTTTCACTTCAACATCACATTCTTCATCTGAACTGAACTGCTAATGTGGATGCAACCAAGATCTTCCTACTGAAGTTTTTTCCCTCTCCCCACAGCACCTTTCTGACTTCAGGCAAAGTGAAATTAAAGCCTTGGGCAAATTTGCAAGAAAAGTGAAAAGTCAGGATACAAAGGAAAATAGAAAATTATTAAGCCCATGTAAATGTTAACCTAGGTCACTGTATCATACTAATAATATATAATTTTTGGTTTAAGGAATATTTGCTAGAATAAATGCTGTCAGTCACACTTTCCTGAATTCAAAGTAATTCATACAAACAGGAAACAGTTACTTGGAAAAAATTAACATCAAGTATTCTGTAGCAGTTAACTGGCTATTAGAGAAAGAAAACAAAATTTTCTTTAAAAATCGAGTTACTATGCTGCAGAATTTAGTGCAAAAATTCAGGGACTGATCTTAACATTAGATTGTTTAAAAGTGTCTCATACCAAAATATGGGAATGTAGCACTACATTTCATTAATAGCATTAAGATCAAGGACATTACGTCTTAGAACAGGAGTCCAGAGCTGTATTCTCAAGACCAGAGGAGTGGAAGTGGGATAAAAATTAAACAGCAGGAGAGATACAGACTGTCATTTAGAGAATAAACTATTTTGCTTAGCTGAAGAATTAAACAATTGAAAATGCAATAGGATGGAAAAGGACAAGTGAGGTTATATTCAACCAGCAAGAAAACAGCCATAGATGTGATGCAACTTCTGTTGAAATACTCTCCTACAGAGCCAGGAAACACACCAGTGATTCTGCCACTTGTCAGCTGTGTGATTGCCATTTCAAAGGAGGTGAAACACTTACCCAATGGCAGTCTTATGAGGTATCTAGCCAGCCTATCACACAAGTGAAAGTAACCTTCTGAAAAGGGACAGAAATACCATCTAGAGGATCAAGAATGGGGCATGGGTGGAAAAAAAAAGGTGGGATGAGGACAGGGGAGGCAGCAGCTCATGGACATCTTTATTAGGTTTTCAAACAAACCTCTTGGCAACTGCCATTTATTGCACTTCATCACATCCCTAAACTATTCTAGAATGCACAAACTGGATTCCAGACAGATTTAACCAAGTCAGAAAAAGTGCTCAGGGAAGCATCTCACATGCTCAACTACTAAAATTGTGTTTGATCTATGGGAACAGACTATAGCTAATCCAGTGTCAAACCTCTTGCAGACATTCACATGTCCTGTGAATTCACTCATGCCTGCTAATGCAGACATAGCCCATGCTTACAACAACCATACAAGTGAAACTGATGCCAAAAAAATTAGGCATGAAAGCGTCACTTTTTTATTAGTGGCCTCCTCCCATTTTGGTTTCTTGAACTGATTCATCCAAGTGTAAAAGAAGCGCCATAAATTCAAAGGAATTATCAAGCACATCAGGTTTGGCAAAGTGGCAAAGAACATGAGCAACTGAGTATTAGATTAGCTTAGCTGTAATACCATTCCGTGCTTTGAGCAGGAGGGTATTACAGCATCTTAACTTTATTTTCAGTCACAAACAGCATCTCATCACATTACACAATTTCATTGCAAATTGTTTTGCTCACAATTTGAGGTTCCATTTGTCTTACCACTGAGGCAGACTGCCTTATGGTGGGTTTTTTTTAGTATTTCATACAAGAACATATGCTAGAAAGTCTTTTTAAAATTTTTTTTTTGCAATACATGTAGGCAAATCTAAGGGATTTGCATTTCAGAAGTAATTATTTCAAAATGAGGAAGAAAACTTCTGTAAAGCAGTTCCAGATACAAATGAAATATCTTTCAGTAGCTTTCTCAATGATATACAGACCCTTGTCAAATCTCCACAAGGAGTGCTTGTTTAAATTCATACTTTGTAATTCAAAATAGGTTTGCATACAGGAAGTGGTGTGGATGTATATGTGTGTGCATGTATTTTACTCACACTTGCAAAACTACACAATGATGTAATTGTTTTTTAATTAGAACCTTTCCGTTGATTGAAAGGCAGCAGAAGTCATGTTCTTTTTCCACTCTTCCCAGCAGTAACAAAACTACCTATTAGAGGAACAGATGCTGATGCCACAAATATCTTTTTACTACTATCATTTCCTCCTCCAAACGACACTCTCAGGACATAGACAGTGAAGTTCAGTTATTAAGCACTCCTCCCATTTTAACGGAATAAAACGGGCAAAAAGCAAGCTAAAAAAGAAATTCGGTCCCAAAGGTCCAAATCCCTAAATCCCTAAAGGGCTTATGCATGTGCATGTAATTCCACGGTATTCAACTAGATGGCACACATACAAACTCATCGTGTAAATCTTTGCAGGACTAGAATCTTTCTCAAAAGAGAATTTTACAATAATTTGCATGAAATCAATGTTTTTTGAATCACAATGCTGTAAAAAATCTCAATGAGATTTATTTCATAAATATCTAAGTCTTATCTCTTTTGATTTTTTTCTGCCTTATTTTCTGTATCAACACCTTCTCTTCTGGATTCCTGGCACAGTTTCAAGACTGCTGCTATATAGCATGACAGTCAACTGTCATCCTATATTAATTAACTAACACTATACATCTGAACGAACTTCAAACCACCAATTTTTATGTAAAACATGAATTTTAATAGTTTTTTTCAACTGATAATGTTGGATGTCCATCATTTAATAATATAACAACATATACTTACTTTACAAATATAATTTCATTTTAGTTTTTACAAGATTCCCATTGGTTTTACAACTGAACTTAAATTCCTATATTTTTTACAAGTCTCAAACAGTCAGTCAGCTAGGATTATACCTAAGCACAAAACAGTGCTTGGTCATTTCTTCCCCAATTAGGTTGTTGCCTGTACCTGTTTTCCCGTTCATACATCTCTTTTGAAGTACTTCTTAGTTGCTCAATTTCTTGACTTGTTTTCAACCTTATTTGTTCCAACTCTTCATGGAGTTTCTTGTCATATTCTGCTTTATAATGGTCTCTGTAAATAAACAAGTATATTGCAGCAGTCAAAACATCAAAACTTCAGCTACAGCTATACGAGAGCAGAGTTCTTCTTGATTTTACACTTTCTTTCAATCTTTACTCGTTTACCTCTCAGTGACTTAAAATACTTATCAGCCTATGTTGCTACATGAAAATCAGTAATATTTTAAGTGTGAATAAACAGAAGTTTTCTGCACGCAGATGTAAATTTTTTTTAAAGTAATTTAATATTGATTTATCACATAGCATTCTTCCAGAAATTCTTTGTCAGCCTCTACTCAAGTGCATATATTAAATAACCACTTAGCTCCTCACTTTCTTCTTCATCATGGGGTAATGACTTACTTGCAATGCTGCCATGCACTACAAGACTTCTTTGTGTACTATCTGCACGTCATATGAGGGAAAAAACATCACAAGAAACACTGAAGATTAAATGCAGTGAAGATTTGTAAAGTCAAAAAACCCCAAAATGTGGGAATTTATCCTGTCAATATGAGATATAAATTATTTAAACACAAAGTTTTTAAGCAATAGATGTCAGAAGATATCAGGATAAAAGAATTTCATTTCAGAGAAATATTGACACCTTTTGGTAACTTCGGAAGCTCATGACAGATTGCAGGAAATTTCATAAAGAATCTCTCCTACAAAAATAGGGTTATGTTGCAAGCACTTAACAGTTAAGGAATGTCAAAATTTTATAGCATCTAGTTAATGTTCAAGAATAAACAATCAGCAAGGAAGCAACTCGTAAAAACTACAGGTTTGGAAACAAAAGCAAAATATGAAGATATGTGCATTCGCAGCTGTAAAAAGTTTTATATTTCATTTGACTTCCAATCATGTGATATCCCATAAGTCTTAGAAACCAGTACTTGAGCTGATCAAAAACTCCATCACACTAACTAAAAGACCCAACATATTAAAATGGAGAAAGCTTGCTGCCCAGATTTTTCTGTTTTCTTTTTATTGAGACACTGAATTTCAGTTGATCCTTCAAGATAAAAGTGAATTTCCTTTTTCTACTTCCTCAACTGTGTCACAACATAGCAAATATTGTATAAAGACCTTTTACACAAAATTAAAGAGGTTTAGCATTAAAAAAAAATAACATTATTTCTTAAAACACCATTTCAAATTGAGACTTAAAATTTTATTTAAAATAGAGAAGTTCTGGGTGAATATAGTTCTGAGATATAAACATGTAAAACAAATTTAAAAAACTTTGAGTGACTGCACTAAAAGAAAAAATGGTCTTTTAAACCTTTCTGATATGGGCTGGAGCTCCATAACTGATCAGCTGAAGATTGCCTTTCTGTTTTCATTTAGATAATAATTTTTGTTTTAGTTGTCTATCAATAGAGTCATAATAGCACACTTCCTCTTGGTTGGACAAAAGATTTATGGATATATATTTTTAAAAAAAGTTTGTTTTATAATAAATTGAGTAAATCTAAGAGGATAATTGCCATAAACTCCCAATGCTGAAAGTTTACTTCCACTACTATAGTCTTATATCAAAGGTTTAAAAAAAATGTTCGTGATACGTATTATGACCCAAGAAAAGTGTTCTGCATCTAGTTACATAAATATGGATTAACTTTCTGAAAAATAAAATTAATTAAATGGGATTTGTACAAGAAACAAGGGAAAACAGTTAAATAACCTGCCTACTGATAGAGTGAACACAAAATAACTTGCCTGGATGCAACATATTTTTCATACATTTCTTCCCTAGCTTTTTTGGCATCCTCTAGCTGAATCTGGAGTCTTTCAAGGCGATCTTCTTCATGTGCACAGCGAACACTAAGCTCCATGTTCTGGCGATTAAGATAATCTTTATCTTTTTGCAACAAGTTGAGGGATTGTTGTATGGCTGCCAGCTATAAAAGGTATTAAAAAGAACACTTTAACACAAATTTCAAGATAAGTATTTACCCTACATACACATATTTGCAGTTTAAACTCTCTTCTGTGAAATCACCTGAACGAAAACACTCTACACTTTAGTTTAAGTAAGCTGACGAACCTTAAAGCTGAAAGAACAGTTTAATGGCATTATAATTTTATGAGTTTTCATTATTTATTTCCAGCAGTTGGCACCTGAAAAAAGAGGTCCTTTCATCTACATCAGTATCTATATAGTACTGAAGTACAGAAGAGCAGTGGTACTCAGTAGTGCTGTGTCAGAAATACTGATGTAGAATCTTGATGCCAAGCTGTCATACTGACTGTGACATTCTCAGGAACAGAACTGAAACATTTAAGGGCACCAGGGTGTTACTGCTGTACTCTACAAAGAGATGGTAAAACTGCTAGTTCTGAGGCTGATGTAAGGCATGGTTGTTGTGGATGAGGCAATGCTCCAGGCCTGCTCCAAGGGCAAAGAGTCAGTGTTGCTACAAGAGGCTGAACTGACGCAGAAGTAGTTTAAAGTAGTGCTACTTTTATTCACTCTGATTAATTTAGTAAAAATTAATGAAAAAAGCCATTGTTGCTGCTATTCAGCAGTAATTGATGTGTACACACAAACTTCATGTACAGGACAGTACTTTTTAGGCCATTATTTAATGCTGACAATAAATCTGACTTCTGATGTCCTCTTACAGTGCTAGACTGAGACCAAAAAAGCCTTCTGACTGATACCAAAGAGATATTTTCTAATAGAAACTCAGTTTCTTCCCTAATGTTTTTGTCAATCTCTACAGCTACCTGTAAAATTAGGCAGAGTAATGCTACCTTTAAACTGGCAGTAACATTGTTATTTATAAAGAGACACTATGGAACACCATCTTCCCTGGTTACTCTCAGTAGTAGTCTCTCATTTATTCAGCTGCTGAAGTGTTAATACAAAGATCTTCTGCATTATATTGCAGGGCTCTGCTTCCCTGGCTGAACCCCTGCCTGCCCATGGGAAGTGGGGAATGAATTCCTTGACCTTCTTTGCTTGTGTGTGCAGCATTTGCTCTGCCTATTAAATTGTCTTAATCTCAACCCATGAGTTTTCTTGACTTTTACTCTCCTGATTCTCTCCCCCATCCCACTGGGATGGGCAAATAGCTGTGTGGGGCTTAATTGCCAGCTGGGGTTAAACTATATCAGCCATACTCACACCATTCATCTTCCACTGGTAAATTTTCCCCTGGGGGCTCCCAGGTTCCTGAGCTTATTGGCAGAGTTCAGTCTGTCTTTGCTTCAGCCTTCTAAGTCACATGCCTAGGAAAATGGCATGCATATAATGCCTAGGAAAATATGGGAAGCACTTGACCAGTGTTGAGGGAGACAGCCTATGCTGCTGTGAGGCTGACCAGCCATTTGAAGGATCAGAGCAAATAATCAAGGCTTCTGATTACCAGAATCCTCCTTCAAGGAGCACTCAGTTAGGCTGGTAAATCTAATCTCAGCCCCTGCAAGGATTATGAAGCAAATTCCCCTGGAAGTTATATTCATGCATACGAAGGAAAAGGTGACTGGAAAAAACTAACAGGAATTTACCAAGGCCAAACCTAGCAAAACTGACAAAAATATTAGTTCTATGGACAGAGGGACCACTGTCAATGTCATTTACTTGACATTTTGCATGGCCTTCAGCCACCTCCTTTAACAGCTCTATAGAAATGTAGCAAAATACAGATCAGATAGACAAACATCAGTTGAACAAACTGCACATGGGACAGAAATGTGCCCTGACAGCAACGAATGCCAAATGGCTACAAGGCTGTGTTAGCAACAATGCAGACAATAGCTTAAAGAAAATTCTTATCCTGTGTTCCACACTTGTGAGATTGTATTTGGAGTGCTATGTCCCATGACATGCATGTCCTAAAGATATGCATTAACATACTGGAGCAGAACCAGAAGAGCTCTACCAAGATGGTCATGAAGGTCATGAACTGCAGCACATGATGTACAAGGGGTTAAGAGAAATATTTGGAACTTTTTTCAGCCTTCAGAAAAGAAATCTTGTTGGGGGAAATATTGTTATCTTCACCTATCCAATGGAACACATAAAAAGAGCCAGATTCTTGGCAGCACATAGTGACAGGACAATATGCAACAGAAAAAAGCTGCAGCAACTGATTAGTTTGTACACATGCATTTTCTCCAGAGGGCAGACAAACACTGGAACTGATTGTCCAAGAGGCTGTGCAATGTCCATCCCTGATGACATTAAAAACTTGACAAAGCTCTAAGCAACTTGACCTAATTTTGCTCTGCACAGGCAGGTTGGCGCAGTTGGTCTCTTGAGACCATTCTAACAAAATTATTCTGTGATCCTGATAAACTTGATTAGACAAAGAATCAAATTTGCAAGATGAAGAAACACACAACTACTGAAGTAAGAATGTTATGTTTACCTCTTTTGCTAAGTCATTTCTTTCTTTAGTTTGTGCTTTGTATGACACCTCTAGTATTTCATATTTTCTTCTCAGTTCTGACAATTCATGCTCAAACACATCACGTTCACTGTGAAAGCAAAGTGAAAGTATTAGATGCATAAAGTGTAATGAACAAGATTCCTGTGCCTTTTTAACTTCTCAGCCTTTTCCAGTTCACAAGACTGACTTCTTCCAACCAGTCACTCACAGAACAATTGGTGACTATATCCACCAATTATTATAGTTAAGCACCTGCAACAGTATCATATTATATGAAATAATTGAGGATTATTTAAATACTCAGAAACAAAGAAAATTCTACAATACTCAAACTCCATCCTACATTATTTCATTCTCCTCTGATTATTTTTCTTTAATGTAACTTCGGGCTACACATTTCTTCTCTTAGCAATGAACTGTAAGTACCCTTATCCATTATTTTAGCTTTATCTAATGACAAATTAGATTCTGATGCTATTTCCCATGACATTCTCTTGAATCTTTTGTAGACATGGAAGTCCAGTGAAAAAGTGAAGCAACTAACAGAGCAGAAAGCAATGTGTACTTGTTCTCAGTGGTCACTCTCTCTTACATACAGCCCCTTGATACCAGAGTGGGTGGTCATATTCAAAATACACATGACATAGTTGCAAAAAAAATTGTGCTGGTGTCCTGAGCAAGAGTGCTTTCTGCATGCACAAAGAAGCATCGCTGTGTCTTCATTCTCACCCTGTCAGAACAGTGAAATGAATGAGCCAGTATGAGCTTGCAGTTTAGAAAAAAGCTAACCAAAATTATATTATTAAGCATAGCATAGCTTTAAAACTCGAGATAACTTGTAGTACAGCAGAGCTAGAAATTTGACACAGTGTTTTTTAAAGGCAGAAACAAGTCTGGAAGTGATTTACTCCTGTAAGTGCTCCCAAATATCCTCATGCAGTTATGCCAACAGAGCTCTCCCCTCCCCTTCGTCTGTGCCTACCCAGCTGAACACAACCTACTCTCTCAAATACAGTTTTGGCACGTTCATTCATGCTTTTCTCAACTCAGGACTATTTTAAACGCACACTGTTAAACACTGGGGCCATTCACATGAAAGTTATTACAATCTACTTATTAAGATGCAGTTGCACATGGGAAGCAAACCATAGCACCAATCCATCCTATTTGCAACAAGATGCCAGACAGATTCCAAGGTTGTTTCAGAACATATAACTGTGAACCAAAAACACTGTGAATCCAGAAGACAGATTCTCCTTCAAATGACTTAGTGGGCTTTTTGTCAGTAACTACGCCTGAGTTAATTCCTTAAGAACAACTAAGGAGCTGACAGGGTCTTTTCTGTTCACAGTCCCCACTTTTAAATCCATTTCTCAACAAATGTGCCAAGGACCAGATTTCTTGTACTTGCGAGCACACTGAAAAAGCCACTTGGAAGCTGAACTGTGAAGCATACATCTACAAGTATATTTACAAGAAGCCTATTTCCACTATTTTGCAATTGCTTTTTGCAAGATGGATATTCAAAACATTGGCTATAATAGTACAATCTGTATTTTATAAAAGCTAGACACTGGAACTTCCTGCAGTTAAACCAATTCACTAAGGTAATCCTAAGATTATCTCACAGAGTTCTCATAACAGCCCTTTCAAATTCATGGTTTCAACGATATCTTAAGTTGTAAATATTAAATCCCAAGGTCCTGCCCTCCTAATTTACTCTGCAGGCAGCACAGAGGAGAGCACAGGGCCTTTTGTTAGATCACTGCTTTTAAACTACAAACAGAAAAAGAGTACTTGTTCCAAGATGCTTGCCATCAACAGCTCCCACTTCCTTAGTTGCAGTGAGACTGCTAGACTCTTTTGAAAACATAGTAAATCTGAAAACATAAACTTTTAGTAAGATAATTTGATGCATTGGTTTTCAGAATGTTGTTCATTTTATGTCTGTAATATACTACAGGAGGTAATGGAGCCATTAGCGTATGAGGTAAGGAAAAATATCTGTGGAGTGCACAAGTCAAAAATAAAACTAAGAACTCTAGTCAATTCAGGTTGATCTTCATGAACGTTTGTATGTTAAGGTAAAGACTTGATTTATAGAGATACCTACCATTTTACTTTATCATAGTTCTCTTGTCTGTAATCACCTTGCTGAATCAACTGTTTGGTATCAGCCAGTTCCAGTGTTAAACGCTGGCATCTGACCTCCAGCTCTGACCGACTCCTCCTCTCGTCTTCATAGCTCTAGGAAGTGAGACATTTCGAAATTATCACAGCTGCACTGATATTTACCTAAAATAATCACCATCTAAGTTTTGTGAAAACCTCTTAGAATATTCAGGTGGTAATACTCTCATTTGTCTCAGTACTTGAAAATTTAGCACACCACAAAGTAATCAGCTATATTGATACCCAACTTATTTTTATCTTATTACAAATACATGATTAATGTACCTGCTTTTTACAATGCATTTGTCCATTAGCACAACTTCCAAGGCCAGCAACCCTCGTGTTTACAGCTGGTGGTCTGCAAACCTATACTAGGAGCCCACAAGCCACACCAACTTTACAACAGTTTCATACAAGTGAGGATACTTGCGAAGACACTTCTTAGTTAATTTGGAAAAAAAGAAAGAGGATGGTTTGTTCAGCAAGTTAAGCAACATCTGCCATTAGGTGAAAGATTTCAGCCTGTTACTCCCAAACTGTAGCTACTGTAACTTATGTTTGCTGAAGCATGTAATAGAAAGCTTTGGTGGAAAAAAAATTAAATAAAATGGTTTACTTAATGGTCCATCAGCATTAATTTCCCTTCTTTTTCCTCCTCATATACTTTTACGGATTACTCTGGAAACTAAAACAACAAAAGCAGAGCAAGAGAACACATAAGCGTATTCAACTTTTAAAACACTAGATACTCCTTGAGGATCAACAGATTTCCTAATCAAACTCATTCCCTCCAACTCTCCACAGGAACAGAGACTTTTATACCTTAATCCCCAATCTACACCCCATCTTTCAACTTTCTACTATGTAGGTACTTTTTTCACAAACTTATCTTACTTGTCCTAAATACTGTACTACTTAATAATTTATCCACAAGAAGACCAAAATAATAATGCTCATTCACTTATACAACATAAAGCTGATGGGCTACAAAAAGAGTTGCTTGTTAAAAATTTGAGAACACCCCCAGGCATCTAGATTTTTTCCATATCCTACTTCCCAGAATACTGCTGAGTTCAGTGTTTTACTGCTGTGATTGATAGAAAGCTCAATAAAGGATGTTCGATAACAATAATTCTATCTGGTTATTATGAATGGACATCACAGTATGATTAACTGAAGGTGAACACAGCCTTAAAATGTAATTACTAAACCAAGCATTTAGCCAGTGCAAATTACATTTATTTTGCAGTAAAAGACACTGTATGAGTGCATAATTTTTCAAAACTGCTGAAAGCTGTGCTTTATACAGTTATAGGAGGAAAACTGTCAAGCTAGTTTCTAATAGATAAGAAAAGTTTAGGGCAACAGCATAAATGGATTATAAGCCAAAAGGACACTGATAAACCTCACAGACATCATCAGCTGAAAGACTGACAGAATGTCTTCTTGAAAAAACACACCTAAATACTTGTAAGCCACTACAGAAAAGCTCCCTAATCAACTAACCATACGACAACTATTCTACTGATAAAAAAGATCTTTTTGTTTTATATTTCACAGACCTACTTATCTTCACTTTTATTAAAATTACTTCAGGTCACAAATCACAAAAATCACAAAACCCAGAAAGTTTTTATGAGGATTCTGGATGGTCTATCATTAAAAACACATAATCTAAAGATGTGATTGTTATTCATCCTAACACATTCTGGTAATATGGTTTATGTTTACCCTAATTTATTCATCAAGCAAACTAATACTATAAAACACTCTATTCTTTAATCAGCTTACATGTCATTATTTATAAAGATGGTATCATTATAATGCTAAAGTCTCTGTCTTTTTTAAATATTTTAAATATTAAAAATATTAGATATTTTTAAAAGGTGTTGTGCACAAGATAGCTAAAGTTTCAAATATGTAACATAAAGGTGCAAGTACCCTGTTATGCAGTGCAAACATGACTCATCTTGCAATAGGAAATGTTGGTAAGGGCACTTAATTTTTAAGTGCAAATTGAAAGACTAAGTTTAGAATACAATTCTTCTGAGGATATCCTGTGCAATTCTGCTGCTAATACCATGCTGGAATTCACACACCCTTCACTGAAGCTCCTACAGTACTACCATCTGGCAGCCAAAAGACAACTACCAAAAGTATAAACTTAAATTGGTTAACCTCTGCACAAAGTTGTCATAGACAGCTTTAAAACAACAATTAACAGAACAGCTAAACATCTGCAGAATCAGTTCCTTCTAATACTTGAGACATAAACTTACCTTTTAATTGTATTTAATAAATCAGTTGTTAATGTCATGTTAATGTCATGTAACAATACGAAAATTCTAAGGAAAGAAAATTAAATTCTGTTTTGAAAAAGTGATACTAAGACCTACCTTAATTATAGGGGTTTGTCAAGTTTGTTTTTTTCAAGATTCAGTGTAATTCCTGAAGAAACACTAATTATACTGCACAGGACACAGTTTTTCATCTATCTAACCTTAAGGTGTGGAAGTAGTACTTTAAACACATGAAACATGACAAATCAAGCTGATACCCAGTCTAGGCTGAAAATAGGTGAACACACAAAATCCCCTATGTGGTTTGCATATCTCCAGGTAGCACATACTCAAGCTTCTGGACTTCCATAGCAATACATCTTAAAGACATACAATGGACCTGCCTGTGCCTAGGCAGAAGAAGCCTTGCTTTGCATGTGATGAAGTTAATTCAGTTTCTAACAATGTCCATACACGCTGAACTAATTTTAAGATCTCTGCAATGAAAGTTTTATCTTTCCTTTTATCTTCAAAAGATAGCTTGAACATCTTGATGAACAGTTTTGTCCTGCTACAGAAAAAAAGGGGTTTTAAGAAGAAACAAGATACAGAGTTCTTAAAAGGACAGAAATGAGGGTGTGGAAATAATATAAATACATAATAATAACTTAAGTAAGCCCACAAACCTTAAAATAATTAAAGGACAAACAGAACTTCCTTACACTGAATGTGATGGTGATAATACCCCAAACACCTCATGGCTTTTCTTCAGCCTCTTACTAATTTTTGCTTCTGCAGAGAGCAGAAACTCAAACTGATGAGATGGTTAAAACAAATGAAAAACCAAACCTGTTCTGTGTGAGACAGATAGGCAAGGATTGCCTAAAGAAATTCTTGACAGAGCTGCCTAAGAGACCCAGTCTTAACTAGTACAGGTGGTTTCTACAGGGCACGGGTCAGCTATGAAGTACTGTAGTTTGATTTACAAACATTGTCCACAGATGATGTTTCAAGCAAGGAGACTCTCAGCTTGCCTGACCTGTACCACTTACAACCCAAACTGGTAGAGAAACTAAAGATCTAATGGCAGACCTCAGTTTAATGATATTAAGCTTCATTCTAGCTAGCCAGATTGAGGATATTAAGCCATCCTCAATGTAGAATGACCAACAGTTTAGAGCAGTCACCAAAATAAACACCTATCTGAATTTCAAGTGCAAAATCCAGGTGACATACTTCTTGAACTAAGTTAGTGAACATAATATGTGATAGGGATTAGCTGATCTTTCAAAAAGCCTTTGGAGAAAAGAAGATAAACAGAAATGCAGGGAATAGATTCATCAGCCAATCAAGGAAAACCAGCGCATCTTCTTTACATCATCTACAGATAAGCCTGTGAAAGAAAGTGATCCTGCTTTTCAAAAGCTTTTTAAAAGATCTTCATCTTTGAAGAATCACTTCAATCAAGAGCCAGCACTCTGTCCCCATCCTAAGGTACCTAAAGGCCCTAGACAAATATAAAGCTACTGCACTATTGTGAGGTGAAAACCAATTCCCTGCATTTATTTGGATGAGGTGCTGCTTCTTTGTAAAGATGACATTTTGCTTCAATTGTTTACATACTTTGCATTCAAAAATTACTGGTCAATACATTATTTACCGAAATGCAACTGCCCAAATGTCAGGAAGAAGCGATACATAATTGGATAAATAAGAAATCTCTTTAGTAACTTGCTAGGAAATTGGTAGTCTGCTTGTAGATTGGAAACTGGTAATCAGATTGTAGATAGGTCACTATTTGCCACTAAAAATTATGAAGACAAAATTGTTGAGCTACTCTGAAGTAGAGAAACTCTGCAAGAAACATATGAATGAAAAGCTTTGGAATAACTGCTTCTATAGCTAAAGAAATTGGAGGAAATAAACGGTTATTTTTCTGGATCTAAGCTTAGTAGAATTTTCAGTGAAATATTCTCTGGTGAAAAGGATCCTTGAGATCATTACAGAGTAGTATAATTAAAACTTCTTGTACTTTTGAACCACAGCAAGCAGTCAATGAGAGCCATAGCTATGTATCAAAAGAGTAGAAAGGTATTGGATAGAAAAGGGGACTTTCAGAGAAATTAAAATTCCTTGAGTATTGGAAATGTTAAAGTGCTGCCTCAAGCTCAGAGTTACTGGTAGAGTATATTTTTTGCAGCTGTTCTCCTGAACAAAATTAACGATAGCCAAAAAAAAAAAAAACCAAAAAAAAACCCAAAAAGCATGTATTTCACCTAATTCCAAGACCTCCTTTGTCTTATGTGAACACCAAACAATCATGGCACTGCTTGAAAGAAGTGGTGTCAGGGGGCTGGGGAAGTGTTCTAGAGTTCAGTCTTTACAGATATGCAAACTTTAGAAGAAACCTTAGGGATCCCAGTCCTTTTGGAGTAGCAACAACAGCCTCAGTTTTCAGACACATCTAGTGCCAAGTGATCCTTTGAGTACAAAAGCTTAGTTTATTCTTTGAAGCCTATAGATATGTTTTCCCTCCAGCTGGAAAACATTATCACAGAGAAAATTGTTAGTTATGTCTAGCAAAACCTGACAGCTACTAATCCTGATTCAGAGATGAAGCCTTAGAAAAGATCTTTGTCCTACACATAACCAGCTTTGTCTTCAGGATAACCACAGCTTTCAGATACTTTCATGCTATAAATTTTACTGCAAATCCTGAAGGCAACTTTATATAAAAAATAACTGAAGAAAAGGAAGCCCTGATAAAACTGTATCAATACCAAATTCCAGGAAAACATTGCCAAGAAACTCCCAGCCAGAAGAAGAAAGCAATACTTAATCTCCTGGAGGTACAAAGACAAGCAAGATTTCCTTCCCAGACACTCTCCTAGCCTTGACAGAAACCCACTAGCAGTAAATTACATCTGTTTGAGGGAAGGTTCTAACCACTTTGGAAACAAACAACTCTGAAAATAGTAAACTGATGTTCAGCATGGGAATGCACACATCAGAAGCTGGTTTTATTTCTGGGAAGCTCCTGGTAATACACCACTATAGCTGGACTTCCTCCTCTATCTTTACCTCCAAAGCTGGTGGTGCCATTATTTTTACTTGAAGTTCAGAGCACTATAACAGGAAGACTAAAACAAGCCTGTACTGTACATTTAGTAACAAGTCCATCAGCACTGCGGTACAAGAACATGGCTTTCACCAGCTCACTGCCTCCCCCCAGGCTGAGGATGCTGCATTTGGAACCAGAAGAACTGCACTGGTCTAAATCACTGATGCAACGATTGTGTACCAAGAGCCACTAACCCAGCAGCTGTGCAGCACAACCACTTACACTGACCACTTTAGAAAACAGTAGAACAAATACCTTTTATCAGACCACATTCCAGTGCTAGAAACCAGTCTTCACAAACCACTTCCTACTACCAGTTGTTAGAAACAGCTCCCTACCCTATTGGGCCTGTGTTACAGATTCAGCAGCCTTTAAGGGCTAAGAGAACAACACAGCAAGAGAGTTCTATGAAGTTGTATAGTCAGCATGCTTGTCTTATTTGATTAATTCATTTCACATTTAAGTTTTCCCAAAGCTGACTTAAACTATTAAGACAAGTTCAAATTTTCCTTCAAACTTTTTCAATTCTTGTTTGGTTAGATAGTCTTCCTGTGAGTTTAGAACAAATTGTCCCATATTTCTTATGACTTTATTTCTGGGTGAGTATGTATATGTATAAAATCTACTCAAACCTAGTCTGTCAGCCACAAACAACCAGAAAAGTCAACAAAATCCTCCAACCCCAAGACACTAACAGCTAATAGAAAGATCTGGGCTAAGCGTATTTTTTGGTTTCTTCTATGTCACAAAAAGAGGGAAGAAACCCCTGTTGAAATTCATTAAGAAGAGTCTTAATTATCTGAAAGAGCAGAAAAAAGAAGGGATCCTTACTGTAGGAAGTAGCTTATTCTCACAAAAGAAAAAATAAAAAACCCAAAAAACAATAGTCTTAACTTCAGTGACGACTGCATTTCAACTTCTGTACTACTCGTTTCCTAAAGAAGTTTAAAACTTAGAACAGACTTTGTTGATGACACAGAGAACAGAAGTATTGCAATGATTAGAGAAAATTTAAAATTTACGGAATACTGGATGTAAACCCAGAAGAAGGATTTGCAGAGAATAAATTATTAAATAATAGCAAGAAACTTCAGCAACTATATTTCATGTACCTGGAAAAAAAGAATTACTGGAATATTAAAAAAGATGCAGTATAAGAAGAGTGTAAGAGCTTAGGTAAGGCTCTCAACAAAATTTTATTTCCTACTGATAAATTTCCTTGCAAAAAAGCTTGACCTTAGAGAAGAGCTCAGAAAAGTTACCCCAGCAGTACATCTTGAACTCCCTGTTTCATTAACTGCAAGAGATGCATAGGTATGTCAGCTCCTGTGCACCAAGCACATTAGAGATTCCAAAGTACCCTCATATGCTGATGATGCTCCTCTTACCTTATTATCTGAGGTACCTTGTTAGAGTGACACTCTGCAAGGCACAAGGTAAAACTTAAACTGGCTTCAATCAAAACACAGAGACTCTTAAGCCTCTACATAAAAGAAAAGCACAGCTCACTTCAAACTGGGAGAAACAGATCAGGAAAGGTGGACACTGCCACCATGTGGTGTAAAAAGAACAAAATTAGAAGTCAAAATTACAGAAAGGTCAATGTCCCAAGAAAATTGTTTCTAGCTCAACTTTAATTATTGTTATCTACTGTCTTGTTAATTTGCTTCAGCAAAAGTTAATATAGATGTCAGTCAAATCTCAAAGGCTGAAATTCTCCTGTACAATTTTATTAGATCAAAGTACATTAAATGTACAATGAAGGAAAATGCTTATGTAAGACAAAATTAACAGGATTAGTTTAATTTCCATTATGACCAGAGATGGTGACACAGAATAATGCTGAAGCACATAAATGCACAAATTCTATTGACTACTTTCTCTAATTCAATCAGAATGAGAAATGAAAGTACAGGAATTTCACAAGATAAACTTGTATAAAGAATTTCTCCTTACACCTAATTATTTTGTAAGTGAATTTTAAAGGGATAAAAAAGGCAATAACTAAAATATACTTTCAGAAGTAGTAAAATGACAATATCATTTAAGTCTCTACTAGTCATGACCTAGATAAATATACTCTGAGTACCTGAAACTCTTGTCCCAACTCCAGATTTGTACAGAACTAAGCTAAAATACAAATCACCCTAGCTACACACATACCAAGAATACTATAAATATTCATAAATACATTAGAAACAATATGCTCCTTATACTGCTTCAATTTCTTAGTTCTTTAAAAATAAAAATTTAAAATATTTATATAATTTGTTTCTCTGCTTCTGATGTTTATAACTTACCTGAAATGATCTTTTTTTTTAAGTATAGAATAAATAGGCAAATTAAAATACGAAGAATTGAAAAGCATAACAGAGAAGATGCAACTCCAAAGAACTTTTAAAAACACATTATTATAACATTAAAACAAAAAGTGAAGCAAACTACTTCCAAGACATCTCCCATCTCCAAAACTATACACTGAACCATCACAGTGTCTTCAGCTGCTGCAGGATGAATCTCCTGTCCAGCTTCCCCACCTTGAAATCTTGCCCTCAGGAAGCATAACATGGCTGGTAGGAGACTACCCTGGGACAGTCTCATGAGCAAATCTTGCAGGGTAGCCACAGCAAAAGGTTAGCTATTATATAAGGATGCATTTAGCTTATTTATTTTTTTCCTCCCTGCCCTCTTCTCCTCGTAGCAATTTTTATACTGTAATAAAGTTTTTATATCTTATACATGACTAATGATTTGGATAGTGAGATTTTCGTAATATATGTATTTACAGTTTCTGAACTGAGATAACTAAGGAGCACAGACCTCTGTCAGACCCTTCAGCTGGGATCTGTATGCACTTAGTTCTTCTGCTAGACTCTCCTTTTTCATCTGCAGATCACTTAGCTCTTTTCTTAAGGAATGGACTACTTCATAGAATCGGACCTAGAAGAACAAGACAGATATTCAAAGTTGGAACTGGCTAAATTGCAACGCAAAACTACAAACCTAAAAACACATCAGCTCAACATTTTATGACAATAATTTACCACTGACAATATTATTTCCAATGACAATAATTATTTCTAGGGCACATCATAGAAATAAAGATTATATTGCTGTACAACTAAGGCAGCTTCCACTCAGGCTGACCAATCAAAAAAATACATTTGTTAATGGACACAGGGCCCCATGCACTTCCTTGTGCCAAACCTAGAGCCTATTTGATTATCAGTGTAAAAGAAGAAAAAAAAAAAAACCGCAAAAATGAACAAAACCCCAAACAACCCAAAAACCTATTTAGCAATGACCAACTTAACTTGCCAACCTCCCTCAAGCCAATATAAATTTTTATGGGGTGTGTAGAAATGGAGAGATTTGTTTTGTTTTGTTTTCTGCCAGCTCAGTGTGCTGAATTTGCACCAAGAAAAATGCAAGAGCTACCAGAGGGAGCAGGAAACAGCACATAACCAGGAAGAACCAGGACACCCTCCCACACACACCTTCAGCAGTAACATGCTGATATATGCATTCAATTGCATCAGGAAACTAAGGCTCTGAAAGACTCGACTCTGCTAAATAAACACCAAAAAAACCCCCAACCTTCTTACAGGATTAAAAAAATATAAAATCTGTAATGCATATTCCTCTCTCTTCTCCCCCCCTTCTCAAAATAGGCATTGTCTCAGGTAATTAAGTTTCACATCCATAAAACTTTTTCAGAGCTTTTCTTCTGATCAAGAAAAAAAGACTAGAAAATACAGTAGTAAAACCACAAAGTCAGAATTAAAAAGCAAAAAGAGACAAAACAAAGAAGAAAGAGCTTTTTTGATATACACCCACATACACGTACACAGAAGTTATTACTCCCAGACTAATCTGATACCTTAAAATGTTGCATTTGGGGGTGTGTGTGAAAAGAATACATAATTAAGCACTGTTTTCATGCAAAAACTCCTCTTGCATGCCCTCCCTCCCTAATGCTTTCTTCGATATATGATTAAAGAAGAAATACAGACAAAAAAAGCACAGATCAAGTAAGCATTCAAGAGCAAGCCGTACTACACTTCCATGCAGAGGGAAGACAGATCTGTTTAGCTACCTTTAAACAGCAGCAGACAAAGAGAAGTTCCAAGTATAGTTCATATAATTGACAGCATATAATTCTAAAAAACACAGAAGCCATAGAAATTTACTATGTAAACACAGGTGTAGGATGCTTTATACAATAAGGCAAGTGTGCAACACACTGAAAGATCAGTATTTTTAGCTGCAGCATCTGATGATTCAATTGGTCATTTCTTAAGAAAAAAGTAACCTTGATTATCACTAATTGGTAACCATTTAAAGCATTGTGTTTTTTTTAAAAATCACACCTGCTTTTCCAGTAAGTTCTTGTATTTTTACCGCAATTTCCTAGGAAACCTGGAAAACTTGTGTTATCACACCACAATCATTTCCCAAAACACAACAACCTTAAAACAAAAAAGTATGATTTTAAGACAAAAGATATTTAAAATAAAATTTTTCAGTTGTCATTGCATGAGCATTAAACATTACCTAGACTCGTTCTACCATGTCACTATTGCACCCCTTTGTGGAAGAACAATGAAAAACATCTCACATTTGCTTTATTTCCAGTATTTTAAACTTCCTGTATACAAAAAATCTGCTTTTAAGCTCTTCCTGCTGTTTGTCTAGTACAGGTTTCAAATAAAGCCTAAGCATTATATACATGTTTACTTCCATCCTGGAGAATTGCAAGGCAGTATTTTACAACTGATAAATAGAAAAAAATAGTCTGAAATATTCTTGCTCAAATTGTCTACGCAGGACCATTTCCTGTCAAGGAAAACTGTACCTAGTAGCATTAGGCTACACATTAGTGAGTATTATTAGTCTGCACATAGATCTGGAGTCAGAATTTTAACTGCCTAGAAATGCACAATTTCTCCTTAGGCAAGCAAAGCAGGAAACAGCATTCCCTTCAAAGTCCTTTCCCTAGCCTTTGGGAATGCAAATACCGCTGTAGCCTCACAGCATCTGTTTTAGGTGTGTAACTCAAAGCAATAATAAACAACCAACAAGCTTAAATCCTCTGCTACAAGAAGTTGAAAAATGCAGAAGACAGCCCTTTACTACATCTTTAGAATGTCTTATCCAAAAAAAAAAGGTCTAAAAATTACTTCTTCAAAAGAAAAAGTAATGTATGAAAAAGAAATGGGTTTCACTGAACATTTAAGTAGAGGAGTTTTTGTCACAGAAAAAAATAACATTTACTGGTTGAACACAAGAGTAAAAGAAAATAAGGTTAAGGGTAGAAGGTGGCTGATACTCATCTCTCCCACTTTACATCTTTTTGACAGCCATTTCCAATTCACAAATTAAATCCAAATTGTGCTGTGACAGTTTCACTTAAATCAGCTGACAAGGTTACTAGCTCCTGGTATCCATCCTGCCTGGCTACGGAGTCTTTTGTACTGTCTGTCAATCAATTCCTGAAATCCTGAACTTCCTGCACACCAATTTCAATAGATCCACTAATATGGATTTCAATTTCTGTTAAAAATCTGTTTTTTCTGACCATGGTGATGCAGGAATCAACTAAACCCCCTCAAATACTTCTGCAGAGGGCAGTGGCTACAGCACACAGCTAGGGGGAGATAACCCAACAGTACCCAAGCTACATGCTCTTGTTTAAACATCTCACAGAGCCTTATGATTTTCCTAGCACTTTCAAAATCCCAGCTTTTTAAAAGATGTTCACAAGAACATCCTTTAGATATGGGTGACAATTTTCACTTCTCTGTACCTATGTAGAGCACAGTATGCCATGACTTTGACCTGGAGAATTCATTCATGTAACATTTATACCTTGGCAAATGTACTAAGGGTTTTAATGTATTATTTACAGCTACCTTAATAACAAGCTCTATAAATAAGTACCATGCTAATATTTTGGTGAATTAATTGGTTTATATGTCTAAATCTTCATTCTCTTAAGTCAGTTAAGATGCTCTGGACACGTCCCACAGGCTTTTTATTGCAAACAAGAATACACTGTAGCCTCTCCACATACTCACAAGCCATAATTAATAAACATCTTAAATCAAGAAAAGGAATCTTAAAATATATTATAAGGTATTTTGTCTCCTGTATTTAGTCAAATAGGAAAGGGGCATATGGAAAGCATAAGAAAAAAGTAAGGGATGTTTGCAAGAGCAATCCCAACTTGTGGTTCTGGCAAGCCAAGTTTCAAATTCCTTTTTTCAGCCGGCTGTATTTCATATCATCAATGTGTGCTCACATCTTAACTGTAACATCCCATCTGCTTAACCTCCTTAAAATACGTCAGCAGTTCTACTCTCTTTCAAGACATCAGAATCTGGGATTAAAAGGTTCCTTTCTTTACTGGAACCCAGTCATAACAGACTGATCTGGAAACACATGTACCTCTGAAGGTCCTTTATTTCCAGTTGGAGATGAAAAAAAAACACAACCCACCAAAATTTACAGCTTGTGATGGGTAGAGCTTTCAAAGCACCTATATGGCTGCTCACCCACTTGCTGCCTCTCCTGGGAGAAGACAGAGTGAGAAGAACAAAAGCAAGAAAACTCGGGTGTCAAGTTTTCTGAACAATTGCTGAACGAACGAGAGGTGAGCTTAAAAAGTAATATAGAAAGAGAAAAACAAAGAACTCATCACCTCCCAGAAACTGTGAGACTGATCAAGATGGATGCCCAGCCATCTGAGTAATAACTACCTTGGAAGCCACCATCCCCCACCTCTCTTTCTTCCTCTGCCTCCGGTTTATACGGCAGAGTATGATGTTATACAGTATGGAATATTTCTTTAGCTAATTCAGGTCAGCTGTCCAGTTGTGACCCCTACCAATCTCATGACCATTCCTAACTTGCTGCGGCAGAACAGAGAAAAAAGAAATCCTGATGTTGTGCAGGCACTGTCCAGCAACAACCAAAACACTGTTTTAGCCTCCAATGCAAAGCAAAATTCAGACTGCTATGAAGAAAGTTAACTCTGTCCCAGCCAGACTCAAGATACAGGTTATATTTTAAACCAGTACAAAACCCGATACTTACTGAAACATACTCAGGGATAGAAAGCTGATCTTCAGGAAGAGACTTTAGCTTCTCATAGCATTCATCAGTTAACTCCAAGTCTCGCAAGCTACGGCGGATATCCCCAGCCCTCTCTCTCAACTCGTGATTCGTTTCCTCCAGTTGCTTCTGTCTCAATAAAATAGTTTCCATTTCTTGTTTCATTAGAGCCTGATGCTTCCTTCAACATGGATTTGAAAACAGAAGATATCAGATAGTGAGCAACACAAGTGAAAAAGCTTCACAATACCCTGGGAAAAGAAGTGAGTTCTGCTCATTTTGTAGAGAGGAAAATTTAAAAAGATTAGATAATTAGTGCAAGAATGTACACCACCACGGTTAAACAGTCATATCACATACAGTATATATAGATAGCCAGGATCTTTATAATCATTGACAATACAACGCTGAATCTGAGAAGAGACAGTCTCCACATATGGTAACCTGAATTCACAAGCTAAACATCATTTACCAGTTCAAAGGTTAAGAACATGAAAAAGCAGAAATCTATTTCCACACAAATCCCAAGGAGCTGGTAAATCACTTGAATTTGGGTCTTACCAAATTTCAGCCCATGCACAGTCATTCACAACCCTTGATTTTCAAACCACTGTGATATATGAAGTTGGGAGACCTTTATGAAAAAAAACCAAACAGCAACAAACCAGCCACTACCACAATAATAAGCAGCATTACTTTCAGCCTTAAAACACCATCACTACTATTATCATCAGTGATAAGGTATTATACAGCAAGAGAAACTGCATATCAGTTAATGATGTTTAGACAAGTTTATTTAAATCAAATACAACTAACCAACTATTTTTTTGATTTTTCAGCTGCAACTCTTGCAAACATATTCTAATCATTCTTTATAACTCTTTAAAAGGGTCATTTCTGCATTACTTAAAAAAGGAATAAAAAAAAAAACTAACTAGTACTACAAGGCAACACCTACTCCACTGGTTTCAAAAAGATAACAGGAAGTCTGAGGTCAGTAAAGCAGTCACACAAGGACACACTCCACGGCATGTACAATTCTACTATGCGAGGATGAAAAGTGAAATAAAAGACTGACAAGAAAATTAATGAAAAAATTGGGTAAAGTAGTTTAACTTCTTTACACCTATTAATAACAGTTTGCACATCAGTACTTTTTTACTGTGCACTCCTTAAGATTAACTCAAGTATGGCCAGCATAAAAATATTCCACTCTGGTGCATCTAAGCATACAGAGTGACAGACATTTTTCTGAAAATTAGCTGCTCTTAGTTGAAAGATTTTGCTGCAACTAATCTCAGGGTCTGGCTTCACATTCCTAAACCTGTTCTAGCCATACTACGTAACAGGACTTGGAATTAGTCACATCCCATAAGTCTGCTTTAAATGAGACTATGTAAGTAATCCTCTTCCTTCACAGGTGTGGAGATACTGCCAAAGTGGTTTAGAAAAGCCTGCTAGCAAGTCTGTTTTTCAGGTTAATTCTAAATATTTCAGAACAACAACATGGAAAGTGAGTTTCTACATCATCAACCAAAAGCATTTTTGACAAATAAGAAGTACTAATTGGAAAAGCTAAACATTATTCACTTACCTTTTCCAAGTCCTCTATGCTGCAGTTAAAAAAAAATCTGTTTAAACTGATGGAAATTCTGCCACTTCTGTCTAGTCCTTTTGTTCTTTATTGGTTTTAAGAACATTTTTACTACCTCTTTCTACTAAATTTTGTATTTAGGTAATATAAAACCAAACTCACAAACTTCAGCCAGTGAGAGTTGAATTCAAATTTACTTGTATGTAAATTAAATACGTAAATTCAATTTTTAGAATGAAATCACTAATATAATCTGCAAAAGAAATCCTATTCCTGCAACTAATAATTATCTGTTTCTGTAAATAACTTACTTATACAAATTCAAATTAATTCACAAATTTGTTAAAGGTGAAGTTCTTAATTTTACTTCCATCATACCTGGCATCTTCTTGCTGTAATGCCAACTGACTATCCAGTCGTAAAGACAACAGCTGCTTTTGATGGATTGCATCATTAAGCTTCTCCTCGAGCTCCTCAATCTCAATATAAAGAATATGAGTATTAAACAAAAGAAGTTACCATATTAATTTTTAAAAAATACTTTACAAAAAGAACAAGTTGAAATAAAATTATGAAGATCCCAATGCTGTGGGCAGTGCAATAATGGCTGCCTAACAAGACCTCTAAATATGCTAGGGCTTCACTGAGTATGATACAGACTTTATCCCAATGAGTAAAAAAACAAAAAAAAAAGGCTTCGCTCTTTAATGGGTCTTTTTCAGTCAAACAGCTTTTTGATCAACTACTTTCAAGTTAGGCTTAAACTCAGAGCAGAAAGCCAATAAAAACCAGTTAGCATATAGTCTGTTGTAAAAATGAACTGCACACAAATGTAGCACAGTTTTTACACCTTTCTTAATTTCATGTATCTTAGTGTAAGCTGTACACAACAAAATCTACTGTTATCATGTTGAAATATTCTAGCCCTCTCTTCATTAACAAAGCATTGAAGATTATTCTAGATCACTTTTTCTAGTACTCCGCAAGTTCAGGTTCAAAGCCCTACTATGCTACTAACAAAATACTAAAAAAAAATTATTAGTTATTTCTGAAAGCAAACAGGTGATTTTCCTTTCTATTTAGGAAAGGTAAAAATACTTAGATCCTCCCTCACTTATTCATAAGTAAAATGACTTGAACAATTTAGCTAAGTTTTCCATACCTTTGTTCCCCCCCCCTTTTTCTCATTAAAGAATACAAACAAAACACACCAGGAAAATACCCAAACCAACTAAGCAGATCTCCATCATGTAATTACAATAAATTCTTTTCAGAACAGAAGTTTCTATCATACTCTAAAAGCACCAAAATCAATACAAGATTTTATAATGAAAGGAGAAACACTACTTACCTTGGTTAAATATTCAACTTTCAAGTTGTCAATCATCAAGTTTTTTTGCGACAATTCTATTTTAAGCAGCTGAAGATTATGGAGCAACTCCTTCCGTTCAATCAGCTGCTTAGTGATTTTTACAGGACCTTCCCTCTCTTCTGAGGAAGAAACATCATCGGTTGGTACCGTGGTTTCCAAGCTGATATCCTCAGATTCCAAGGAGCTAGAAACGTTTACTTTCTTGCTCACCTTAGAGCTTTTATGCGACATTTTCTTCCACTATTCGCAAAGCTTTTTTTAAGCTATACTTTGAGTCTCCTGAAGAATCAACTGCAAGAATCAAAACAATTAAATGAAATGTCACAACGAAAAATTAGCCAGTTAAATTAGATCCCTAAGCAAGTGATGTTTTTCAGTATCACATGAATGTATTTTTTTCACCCAAGAAAAACACTGAGCAGCTCTGATGCTGCCTGAAGACCCTCTTCCTAAACAATCATTCCCAAGCGTTTTGACTACAATAAGCTAAATACCAGTGTGAACACCAGAGTGACTCTAGCTTACTAGTACGATGCTACAGTTTTATCAAGATGTGCATGCTGTCAAAGATGCATGCACCGAAAACTCCGAGACCCTCGAGGCACATACAGCGCCAGAGAGCACCCGGTAAGAGGCATAACACGACTTACTGGAGAAGACGCTAAAGGAATACTTTGGTCACAGAATCACACAGGTTGGAAAAGACCTCAGAGATCATCGTGTCCAACCTTTGGTTGAATATCCTCTCAACTACACCATGGCACTCAATGCCAGGTCCAGTCTTTACCCAAGCACCTTCAGCGACGGTGACTCCACCACCCTACTGGGCAGCCCATTCCAATGCCTCATCACCCTTTCTGTTTAGAAAATTCACCTAATATACAACCCTTAACTCCCCTGGTGCAGTCTGATGCTTTGTTCTCTTATCCTGTGGCTGGGTCCCCGGAAGAGAGCCCGATCCCGACCTGGCTACAAGCTCCTTTCAAACCTTGCTGGCCTTTGCCCTCTCAGGAGCAGCAGCACTGTTATTACCAGGCTGGTTATCCCAGCAGTCACATGGACTTTTACATCCACCTGGCACAGACCACGGCTGTACTCACGGAGCTCAGCAGGGAGAGGAGACGCCGCGCCCGGAGCCGGGGCCAGCGAGAGGCGGGCTGCCC
>JAHLSL010000062.1:9087869-9124101 GCA_025920805.1 Petroica traversi | reverse complement strand
GCAGGGCCCGCCGCTGCCTTCCTGTGGGCCCGGCCGGGCTCCACGTGGGGCTCAAGCCTGCCCTGCGCCGGCCGAGTTAAATCCCTGTGGCTGTGAGTTCCTCTGAGGGCTCCGGCGTTCCGCGCTGGAGAGGCGCGTTTGGCAGTGGGCTTGGCTCCTCCCGTGTTTCCTGTGGCCGGGCAGTCTTTTCTTTCCCTGTCAGAAGGCTGCAGCATCAGCGAGCCTGGTTTGGTCTTTGGCTGTGTTCAGTTTCATGACGGGGGAGTGTGTGTGTGTGTGTGTGTGTGTATGTGTGTTGTTTTGTGGTTGTCTGTTGTTGTTTTGTGGTTGTCCGTTGTTGTTTTGTTTGGATTAGTTTTTGTGGTTTCTTTTTTTTTTTTTCGGCCTGAATCGTAGGAATAAAGCATTTATTTATTTGTTTGTTTGATTGTTTTACTCGTTGCGGTCTGATATGGGTCTGAAAATTCAAGCAGAGAAAGTTGGTGGACTCTGAAATAGCGATTGGGATATTCATGTTGTCACTGAATTTTTGGGTCTTCTGTGGTCGCTGTATTTTTCTGAATGCCTCTTCTGTTTTTCAGGGTGTAGGCTTAGGTTCTTTACACTGTAATGTTGATTTCATGAAATGAATAGAAGGTGTGAAATCATCCCATGAACCACTTTGGAGGCACGGGGGCAACTTTACCGTGCAGCCCATCAATAGCTGTGGAAAGGTTTGAGTCTGAGCATGGCAGACTTTGCGGCTGAGAGGAATTCCCCAGCTTGATGTGGTTTTGTTTTTTTTTTTATTATTTTTGAATACCTGTGTAGAAGGTAGAACAGCTCTGTGCAGACATCGGAGATTGTAACTAATTTATTAATCCTAACATGGAGTACTTTGGAAAAGGGCATAACAGTTTTGTGTTTTAGCAGAGATCCCAAAAGTTTGTATGGGTTTTCATTCCAAAAAGAAAGGGGTCAAGGGATGTTTTCAGCCTCTCACAAATAGACTTCTTGGTGTCTATGAGTAAAGTTTGTCTGCATGTCCTTACAGAATGCTCTAAGAATGTTCCAGGGTGTGCTGACATGAACTGGGGAAATGGGGATTAGGAGATCTCGGTAACAGTAGGGAAAGGTTTTGCCTAGAAATTGAAACAGTTTTGCCACAGTAAGACTTGGCCTGGTACTTCAGTTTGTATGCAGAATAATGCTGGATTTTTTTCCCTATGAGCATGGCTCTAAATCTTTCAGGTCATGTAAACACTGGGGTCACAGGAGCTTGGTCTGGTATTGCTTTTAATTCTTTTAGCTGTGCCCTCTAGAGCCCTACTGCCGTCTCATTTTGCAGGTGGATTTGCAGTTTCTTGCCAGAAGCTTAGGAAGTGAAGCTCCCATCTTTTTCTCCTAGCAGATTACATGGATCTCTGCTTTGCTGCCCGGAGTTGGCAAAGAAAAGTGCTGAAAAATTTAACAAAATTCCTTTTAAAAAATGGTCTTTCAAAAGCAAAAAGCAGCTTGCAGAATTCCTTGGTTTCACTCGATGGAAAATAAAACTTCACTTAAGCAGTGGGATTGTTTCTGGGTCAAGCCTACACCTGCATAGGCACATCAGCTGTGTAAGAGTAGCTGGGTACCATTTTAGGCTTGCATTCCTAACAGAGGCAGACAACCTGTAAATTGTGTCAGATTTCTGTCAGATTGTGCATAGTTGCATTTTGTTTACTATGGTAAATTTTATAGGAACCCATTTTATGTAAGCAAAATTTGTTGTGTATACTCGGCCTTACATTTGCTTGGAATTTTGCACACACTGGGGATGAATTGGTTGGAAGTCAGAATAAGTCCTTATCTTCACTTTGGGTCACAGAGAGGCTAGAAAATCCTGTTTGATTTTTTTCCCACAAGGAGGAGAAAGAATACACTGTTCAGTTTCCCAGCAGTGAGAAAAAAAGCCAGAAGGAGTGCTACTCATTATTCATGTTAACTTTTCACGTACACTTCTGTTACTGGAAAGAATTAAAAAACAATTTTGTTTCATTTCCATTTTGTTCCTCAGATTGATATCCTTGAAGATCCTGTTATTAAGAATGTCATTGTGCTGCAGACAGTCCTGCAAGAAGTCAGGAATCGGAGTGCGCCAGTGTACAAGCGAATTAGGGACGTGATTCAAAACCCAGAAAAACATTTCTATTCTTTCACCAATGAGCATCACAGGTAAGGGGTGGAATGGGGTATAACAAAGTTGTGCTGATACCCAGTAAAAGTGAGAAACAAAACCTGAACATGTGGACTGGAAGAAAAATTAAACTGGTGATACAGAACTATATATATTTCTAAGGAATCCTGTTGTCAAGTAGTTGATGTTCCAGGAGCTTTTCTGTTCATAATTAGTATATTTTATGTAAAATATGTAAAATTTTATGTAAAGGGGGTTAGAATATTGAATAAGCTTTACAGATAGCACTGTTGTCTTAAGCAATAGAGTTTTCCACTTAAGTGTCCCTTTAAACATATTCCAATGCTTTATCAATATCATCGGCTTAGTCTGTAGCAGAATTCAAAAATCCATTAAGTTAGTGACAGAAAGCTCTAAGAAATGGAGATACAATTAATTTGCCTTCATTTGTGCTCACAGTTAGTTTCCCATGCTGCAGTGTCGTAGTTCTATGCATCTCAAATCCATAGTTCTAACAGCTTGAATGCAAACCTCTTCAGTTGTCTGTGAAAAAGTTGTATTAGAAATTAACACTTCCTTCCTATTTTCCTTTGCCTATCTCCTGGCCCTACAGAGTATTACACATATTATAAAAATGGGTACAATAATGACTTTTGGCCTTACAGCTGATCTTGTTTGTCTGAAAATTTTAAGTATAGATGGATGTTGAGATTTGTTTTGCTTTGTCAACCCCCCCCCTTTGTTTTTAAAATTTGTTTAGAGAAACATACATAGAGCAACAGCGGGGGGAAACTTCTAACGACCGCAATGACAGAGCCATTCGGGTAGCAGTGAAATGGTACAATGAACACCTGAAGAAAACAGAGGATGAGGAGAAGATTCAAGTTATCCTTTTAACAAATGACAGAATTAATAAAGAGAAAGCTCTGGAGGAAGGGATAACTGCTTATACATGTAAGTGAAGTAGTATGTGTGTTTAATTTACTGCTCAAATAAGCTGAGCAGTCTCTTCATACCTAAGTCCCATGCATCTCTTGCATAAATATTTGTGTGTGCTTTTGTAGGTGAGGAGTATATAAAAAGCTTGACAGCTAATCCTGAGCTTGTAGATCGTCTTGCTTGTGTATCTGATGAAGGGGTATGTTTTTTTTTTTTTCTTTTTATAAAGTAAATTAATCACAAATGGCTTGCAGCATAATTTGATGATTAGTTATGTTGACAAATATGTAGGCTGCGGCTCAAAGATGAGCTACGTCTTCTTCTACTTTTTGTGCTTTGTGTTTATCAGAATCATGACTCGTATGTTCATGTACAACTGATACAGCTGAACATTTACTACAAAAATGATAAGTTAATTTCATCAGAGTTAGTTTTAACAGAATAGAGCTCTATGCAAGAGTGGGAAGAAAGTGGAGGGCTCAGATGTTCTCAGCAGTTAACTGTAGATCATTCAGGTGTAAGCCATTGTCTGACTGCTCCAAAGTTCAGTCACAGTAATGGAATTTTCGTGTTTCCTATAGCTTGCATATGTACACTGTGCCATACTCTTTACTTTGCTAATATTTTTTTGTGAAGTATCTGTTTAGTCACTGTATCCAAATCAACATAAAAGTGTGCAGTATGCTTTTAAGTAACTGCAGGAAAACAGGAAAAGTTCCTAAAACTGCCACATTTTTATGCTTTTGATGCTTCATTAGAAAAATTACTGCTTAATAGTAGTTTTTCATTATTGTGCATATTCATACCTCCACATAGTTACGATTAGGGACTTTGTTAGCTTGAGTGCATCATGTTCCTGAGCTCAGTTTTGAAATTAGCATGAATATAAAATATTGAAAATTTCCTATTTTTCTTTTTTCCTAAAGAAAGAAATAGAAGGTGGAAAAATAATATTCCCAGAACATATTCCTCTTAGCAAATTGCAGCAAGGAATAAAATCTGGTATTTACCTCCAAGGAACTTACAGGGCAAGTAGAGAGAATTATCTTGAAGCTACCGTTTGGGTTCATGGAGATGCTGAAGAAAACAAAGAGGTGAGTTTCCATTTTACCTCCATGCTGTAAACTTTAACTAGCCTTAGTAATTACTTCAAATTTAATTCTTTCGTGGTGATGTATGTTGAAATGGAGCATATTAGTAATTTTTACTCTCCTGGTTTTTTCATTTTTTAGTTGAATGTATATAGACTGCAGAAATGCTGACTATGCGCTTTTTTGGAAAAAGCATAACGTATTTAAAATTACAGTTTGATAAAGCAAATGGTAAAATAAAGGTGAATCTTGGTTGTTTTCAATTGAATCTTAACAGTTTTTAAAATCACTTTGAAATACGTGGTGAAAGAAAGGAACAAGTGCATAGGAGGATTTTCAGAAAAAAAACAGTCATGGGCCTTGTGGGTTTCTCCTGCTTTGTTTCCCCTTGCTATTTTCCTGCCTGGTGGGGAGTAGATGGGCTGTTTCCCAGCCAGCAGTTCATCCATCTGTCTGCCTGCTGGATTCTCAATTTGTGCACTTGTACAGACGCTGTTTCCAAGCAGTGGCAGTTGTCTCCTCCCTCCGTATTTGTGGCAGCTGGAGGTACTTCTCTTGTCTTTTATTCCCCTATCTCAGTAGTATGTGGAATCCCCTATCCTGCAAAAATAGGATTGTCTGGTTTAATACAAAAAACCCCAAAACCAGAGGGAAAACATGTTTCATATAGAAGCAATTGGAGTCTTGAAATAAGATCATCTGGACTGTAAGAAACTTGGTTTAAAATGTTCTTTGGAGTGTAGAGCCTGTTACACTGCTATAGATTTGGGTCTTCTGTTTACATCATTATGAATATTTGCATTACCATTTTGTTTTCTAAAAAATCCAGATAATTATACAGGGACTGAAACATTTAAACCGTGCAATTCATGAAGATGTTGTAGCCGTGGAGCTGTTGGCAAAAGATGAATGGGTGGCACCATCATCAGTGGTCTTGCAAGATGATGGCCAGAATGAAGAGGACATTGAAAATGAAGAGGAGAAAGAAAACATTGTATGAAAGAAATAGTTCTACTTAACTGTGGTATCAGGAAAGAGATGACATCTGTGGTACCCCAACAGTGTTAGGCTCTAGATTTATATATCCTCTTTATAAAATATGAATACAGAAATTATAAAATTTAATTGTAGTTGTATGGCTTTGTTAAATACATGATCGTGGATAAAATGCGTCATTTTCAATACATCTCTGGTAAAAATTCCCACATTACTTTATTAAGCTTAATGAATCCAAAAGTTTCTGAATAATAGTCATGTCATAATGTAAATCTGTATTTACCAACGTGCAGATTAGAATTTGCTAGAGTAGGAGCAGGTGTATCATGCTGAGAGCACCTTTTGTAGGCAAAACATACATTTAAAACCTGTTGTAAAATATTTTGGGGTCTTGCAGTAATTCCATTTAATGTTCATGCAGTGCACACGCATGTCCTGTACAAGAAGATAATTTCTAAAAAAAATTATCTTTTCACTGAATTTCATGGGAATGTTTTTTTAATGATTATATGGAGAATTACTGCAGAATTTTCAGGCATGTAAAAGGACTCAAAAAAATTAAAATAATAGGTTGTAAAATAACATGGAAAATCTTATTTGTTTGGGTTTTCTTAATGGACATAATTTCAGAAAAATGAAGAGCAGCTGAAAAGGACTGCAGAATGCTGTCTTCTCCCACTGTCTCTGCTAAGTCTCAGCTAAGGAGTCGTGTCACATACTGAAAATATTAAAAGTCATGCAAAGCACAGGGAACCACAGGATGTTCTATTTATGAAATCATAATAGAATTTATGTCCTTATAATAAGTTACAAAATGTTGCCTAAGTTACCTAACTGCAGTCAAACATGAATTCAAACAGTTTTGTGTTTTTAACCTGTGTTCTTCCAGCTGAAGACGTCTGTTAACAGAGACATGCTGAGACCTACGGGAAGAGTCGTGGGCATTATAAAAAGAAACTGGCGGCCCTATTGTGGGATGCTTTCCAAGTCACAGATCAAAGAGGTGAGGAAATAATCCACTTGTTCTAAGTGCAGTATTGGGTCTTTTTCTTTATTTGGACATTAATTGTTCCTTTTTCTGGCTGTTCATAGGCAAGACGCCACTTGTTTACACCAGCTGATCGCAGAATTCCTCGCATTCGAATAGAAACCAGACAAGCAGATACGTTGGAAGGGCAAAGAATAATTGTTGCTATTGATGGTTGGCCCAGGAATTCCAGGTATCCTAATGTAAGTTTAGGCATTTTCTTCTGAACTTTTAACTATCTGATTTTTTTGTATTTCTTAGGTACAATATTTACTGTCTGCAACACGGAGTAACTGCAGTGTTGACAGTTTAAATTCTTTGAGTGCCATTTGATGGTGCAAATTAAGGAAGTCACTAAATTATTTAATTTGCTCCTGCCACCAGCTGTGGGGCTATCATACTTAAAAAACTTCCTCATCCAGTTCTGCAGTGAACATACTTGTGCTACTTAAAGTGCTTTATATAGATTAATCAAGGACTTCAGTCTGGGTTCCTAGAAATGCGAATCCTTCGCTCTGATTTTGCTCATTTACACATACCAATCACTGTTCTAGAAGATATTTGACAAATGCACCAAATGCAATCAAATTGCCAGTAGGTTAAAAGTAGTTAAAAGTTCAGAGTAAATAATGGAGGCTGTATGGGAAAATGAGGACACTGCCTTCCCTTTGTGTTGAACACCAGGCAGGTTTTGAAGAGTCTTCAGTGGCTCCTCTGGGAATGCAAAGCAGAGCACAGGTGTCTCTCGCTGATTTAGGGAAATGAAGGGAATGTGGAATATATGGAAGAAGCATTAAGACAAAGACAGCATTACTGCAGAGAAGTGAGAAAGAAGGCAGAGCTGATGTGGGTTTAGGGTGTGAAATGTGTGGCACAAGGCAAACCCATGAGAAATGGGAGTGTATTAGTTCTGCTGCTTTTGCAGCAGTGGTTTTTCCTTGCTGCAAAAATGATTTGATGTTTAAGTTTTGGAGTCTTAATTGTGGAGAATTTAGAGCCATTCTAAGAAAAGAGGCTGATGGACTCGGTTCTGACTTACTGAATCTAAATGTTTAAAATTGAATTTCTCTTAAAGATGAGAAAGTTAACCAAATTAAAAAGGGTTGCTCCTACTGTGTAGTTTAATGTAAGAATAACCTAGGGGTAAAATACTTACTTTTGGACAAATAATATTGCTTGATATGCATGCTTGTATGTACCTATATTATTCCTCAGGGTCATTTTGTAAAGAATTTGGGAAGCGCTGGAGATAAAGAGACAGAGACAGAAGTTCTTCTGCTTGAACATGATGTACCTCACCAGGCTTTTTCCCAGGCTGTCCTTAGTTTCCTACCAAAAATGCCATGGAGCATTACAGAAGAGGTAATAATTTGCAAATCATTGTAGTTATTACTGTACTTTCTCCTTCAGTGCAAACTGTGACATTCTTGAACATCCCAATGCACCAGAAATAGATGAGAAGTGTTGCCAGGATTGTTCTGTCCTAGTGTGAGCTTTCAGCTGGATTTCTTATGGAAACAAGATCTCTTCATCTTGCAAAAGCTTTTCATCTTGCAAAACTGCTTTGTAACCAAATGTGGTGGCCTGTGTTTCATCCCAATTAATCTAAGGCATGGAGACTTTAATATATTTCTCCTGTAATACAGTAATTAAAGGAAGAGAAATTTGTGTTTACAGAATTGCTCATTTTAATACAGTTAGTGAATTTTATGTTTTCCCCAGTAGCTTAAATACAGAAAATGGTTGTTTTAGAATTTATGGGAAAATGTCATCAGGGAACAATTTGAGCATGATATTTTTGGATTTGGGTTGGGCTGAGTGTTTCTGGGTTTGCATTTTATTTTCCTGAAGGTCAGCTACTTCTTTTATAATTTACTACTTACTCCTTTTTTTTTTCCTGAATGAGGAAACAGTCAGTTGTCTAGTCTAAGATAGGTGAGATCTTTTTGTAGCCATTTTGCAAGGGCAGGTACTTCCGAAGTGTGTAGTTCCTTTCCACTATCTAGACATCTAAGCCTTAGAAAACTAGATTTGAGAGCAGTTATGTCCAAGACAAGTCATTCAGTGGACATCAGTCAAAATTTCACTTAAAATCTTGATTCCTCGTCTTGCTAATTCTAAGATCATGATGAAACTATGATTGTGTTCTGATTCTCTTCCTCATTTCTGTAAAACAAAAAAAAATAGTATTTCATCTTCTGTGTTATTTTTTCTGTCATTGTAGTTTCTCCATACCTGTTTTGATCTTGTTCTAAAATAAATAAAAAAAAACTGCCCAAAACAAAATAAACATTCTGAAAATATTTGGTTACTTGGGAAAATCTTATGTAATGTGCTTTTCTCAAATGATAATTTTTACTTTGAAAAGGAAGGTTTTCTTCAAAGAAAATGTTTGTTTCTTTTAAATTTCAGGACATGAAACACAGGGAGGACTTAAGACATCTGACTGTTTGTAGTGTTGATCCTCCTGGTTGTACAGATATTGATGATGCATTGCATTGTAGAGAAATAGGAAACGGAAATCTAGAGGTATTGTATCAATACAGTCATTTATTTGTTTACTTCTTCCCTTTTCGTTTGTAAACAGTGCAGTAGTGGTAAATGACATGTGAAAAGCTCCAGATCTCTTATAAGTAAATTAATGGTGTTTGCACAGCTGCAAGATGGTAATAAAAAAAGGGAATTGATTTGCATCAGATCAGTGTCAAATGTGGGAATTTAGTGTCTTCTAAATTCACCTCGCTTTATCTTCATGTGGCATTAGAATTTAACATAAAAATTATTTACTGCTTTAGCTAAGTATTATAAACAAGGATATTTACAGCTAGGATATGGAACCAAGAAAAAAAAATGCTAAGCTACTGGTGTAATGCCTGTGGAGTTACTGTTTTATTAAAAAAAAAAGGCAGTAAAAAGCTACAGGCTTAACACTAATTCTCTACACTCTTATGTCTGAATCAGTGACACTGTCTTCTTTAGAAATTAGTTTGCAATTGTAGTAGCAGGGTTTGCAAACAGAAAAGCAAAAACAAATTTTCAGCGAGTCTGGAAGAACATGAAAGAGGTTATTTGAGTCCTCAATTAAAAATCGCATTGGTAGTGACTGTAACTTTCCCCTAAATGTACAAATGCCTATTTTTTTAATAATTGCTGCAACTGTTCACTTTTTTAATATCAGTATGACAGATTTTAACTATTGTAAATACCAAAATATGGGAGCTGCTGAAAGGAACTGGGATAAATTAGTTTGTGAGGATGTGGGAAAGTTTCTTGCGGTCTGAGAACTGTTTCTGTTTCATGAAGTGATTAACATGATGCTTGTTTTTTAGGTCGGTGTACACATTGCAGATGTCAGTCATTTTATTCGCCCAGGAAATGCTTTGGATGAGGAGTCAGTAAAAAGAGGAACAACAGTATATCTGTGTGAAAAAGTAATTGTTTTCTACAGCTTCTTGTACGATTAAGTTGTTGGATTTTCTTTGCTTTCCTCTTAATTCTTGGAAGTGGAAGCATTATCTCTGAACTAAGGAAAAAAAACTAGACAATTAGTCGAAGATGATTTTATTGTCTGTTTTATCTTTTAAAAGCCATTATTTGATATTCCATTCAACTCTGGTTTGAAGCATTATTAGCATGTGGTTATGAAACTGGACTCCTGTTTTAATCCCAGTCTGAAATTGCAGAAGTGGCCTGGTTTTGCCTTTTCCATTGGCTTTTGCATTTTTTCTGAGTGCTAAATCTCTGAATGTTCCTATGATTTGCATTCATTAAGATTGTAGATTTAGTCCGGTTTATTTCTTCCAGACCACAATTTCTTTTCAGAAATCATGTTACTATAAAGATGAAAACTAAAATGAATCTTGGAATTAATTTTCTTAAAGTGGCTTACTTTATGTATAGTAATGTGAGCTTTCTTGGCCAAAATCGCCAAGCTTTTATTATATTAAAAATCAGGAAGTTAAAATACTAACTTATAAAGTATTGATTTTTATTCTTTACTTTGCAGAGGATTGATATGGTTCCAGAGCTACTTAGTTCCAACTTATGCTCCCTGAGATCTAATGTGGACAGGTATACGTATATGATCCATACATTGATCCAGGCAAGAAACCATGGTTCTTTATGTTTGGATTTTAACAGATTTTTCTCCTCCTTCTCTCTCTCTCTCTCTCTCTCTATGATAGGCTTGCATTTTCATGCATATGGGAAATGAACCATAAGGCTGAAATTCTAAAAACCAGATTTACAAAGAGTATTATTAATTCCAAGGTAAGTAATGTAAATATTACTTTAATTCTGAAAAAAAGCTATAAACTGTATTATAAAACCAGTGATCAACAGACTCGATAATAAAGTTTTCTTTCTGATTAATGATTTATATTTTATTAGAATTAGAAAATGGTGCTGAAATACTAAAAATAAGCAAAATGTTTGATTATTCCGTGTTCTTCTCAACCGCTAAGGCTGCAGTGTTTATGTGTCCAGTTACTCTGTGTGTGATGTATATAGGATGTGGCTGATACATACCAAGTAGTGGATTCTGTAGATGTTCAATAAATTTCTGAAAATTAGACCTTTAATGTATAAAATACATGTCATCAACAGAAAAAAAAACAAACCCCACTATAAATGGGGTATATCTGGTATATCTTAATATCTTGCATAGATCTGTCCTCATTTGTCCATTATTCTTTGTGAATAACAGGCATTTAGGTGTTGAATGTAAAGCTTTGTATTGGGAACCAAGTTACAAGAGCAAGCTGCACTTTCTGCAAGACAGAAAAGAACTAGGGTTTTGGGGTTTTTTTTAAGTATTTAATTATGAATCATGTCTGGTTTTTTTTACCTCTTCAAGGCTTCTCTTACATACGCTGAAGCACAGATGAGAATTGATTCAGCAACTATGAATGATGATATTACTACCAGCCTACGTGGACTAAACAAATTAGCAAAAATTCTGAAGAAGAAAAGAATTGATAATGGGTAAGCTGTGCAGTGTACCTGTTACCTTTTCCCCCATCTTTTTTTTTTCTGATTGTTCTTTCTGTCAAAATATATAATCATTCTGTGTCCATTTTTCTAGTGAAAATCTTACAAAAGAGAAGTATGTTGCTATTTTGATTTGCCTAAGAATGCTTATCCTTGCTTACCAAGAAACTATAAACTTGGGATATTAACCTTTTCTTAAAAAGGTCAATCAATGTGGATGACATAGAGTCATAAAAACACAACTAGAGGAGTAGCATTTGAAATTTTAGGAGCTTCTATGGTGTACATTCACGTGACATTGCATGCAAATTTGAACATTAATTCCACAATTTTATTTTAAATTTCTGCTAGTTTTAAACTACAGTGTCATGATAACCCCAGAGGATGTTACAAGCTTACAAGTCAGCTGCTCTCTCCTTTACTGTAATTTTTTAATATCATTTACTGTCTTCCAGAGCCTTGACACTTGCCTCACCAGAAGTTCGTTTCCACATGGACAGTGAAACTCATGATCCTATTGATCTGCAGACTAAGGAGCTCAAGTAAGCATTTTATTAGTTAATTCAGGTTAGGGATGGAATTAAAGATACATTGAAGTAGCAACATTTAGATAATAGTGTACAGAGTTCCTATAATGGACAGTCAAAGAATTAGAGGATTGTTTGAGGTGGAAGGACATTGAAAGCCTGCCTAGTTCCAGCCCTCTGCCATGGGCCCAGACACTTTCCTCTAGACCAGGTTGCTTAAAGCCCCACCCAGCCTGGGCTTGAACGCTTCTAATGATAGAGCATTCAAAACTTCTTTGGTTAAGCTGATCCTCAGAAAGAGAATTCCTGTATTTTACTGCAGTATTTATTTAGTGAGTCTTGAACTATATGCTTATGTGAATACAGCAGGAAGAAGTCAAGAGGTTTATCTGTTGGTCTTTTCAGGCATTTTAATGAGCATTATTCTTTATTCATGTTTTAGAATATTTCAGTTTTTTAATTCTTCTGACTCAGTATTTAGAGCTTAATAAGCATTGTTTTAGTCTTAAAATTGCTTGCCTACTTGTATAAATATTCAAAACTACAATATTATATAACATTGTTAAAAGGGTAGAATGTTTCTTCATTAGGCATTCAAAGTAAATATCTAATGCTTTTCTAACAATCTGAAATACTTATCTTGATAGAGAGACAAATTCCATGGTTGAAGAGTTCATGTTGCTTGCCAATATTTCTGTTGCACAAAAAATTTATGATGAGTTCCCAGAGTTTGCCTTGCTCCGGAAACATCCTGCTCCTCCCCCATCTAATTATGACATCCTTGTGAAGGCTGCAAAGTCCAAGGCAAGTTTTCACTATGCTAATTAAGAGAATTAATTATGAAAAGCTGTATTTTCTCTCTGGTTGGCCATTTACTCAGGAATAAGGGCTGGGAAGCAGTATTTTGGAATTGTATCAGCTACACTTTGAAATCGCTGGTATTGTAGCAGGCTAATTGTACCTCCAGGTGAAAGGCAGGATCTCATGCTTTTTAAACCCGTTTTTAGGTAAAGAAAACATATCACTCTAAGTCTTGCATTGTAGCACTTGTGAGCTGTGAATGTGTCTCCTTTCCAAGTCATGTGTTATTTTTGAACCAGTTTTTGGCTTTGGATCACACACATTATTGATGTACTTAAAAATGGAACAGTAACATCAAATAATATGTTTCTCTTAAAGTCAGGAAGTAAGAAAATGTGTTTATAGTTTCCATCCTCTCCATAGATCAGCTAGAGGTTTATTTAGCCTGAAACAAGTAAAATTTAATTAAGGAATCTGAACAGAAAAATTAGTTTTCCAGTTTAAAGATCTTCTATTTGAGCTAAACTTGTAAATTTGTAGGTACTGTGATGTACACTGATATTTCCTTTCCCTTCAACTCTTTCCCCTTTTTTTTTTCATGAGGTTAA
This sequence comes from Petroica traversi, assembly GCA_025920805.1. Lineage (NCBI taxonomy): Eukaryota > Metazoa > Chordata > Aves > Passeriformes > Petroicidae > Petroica > Petroica traversi. The sequence goes on along the minus strand of JAHLSL010000062.1, from coordinate 9,110,968 downwards.
GAGAGAAACTTCCTAACTCTGTCAGTGTGACATAGAGAAGCCTAAACCTGGCCCATTTAATTTTCCACTATAAAACTGGAATAATGATAATGACTTAATTTGTGTTCTGAAAGTTATTGTAAAAGTACAGTTTTAATTGGAAAGCTAAATTCCTGTGCAGAGGTAAATAGTCTTTTAAATAAACCAAACTGGCGTTCTTACTACTTCTGTTACAACCAGCACAATTAGGTATCCATATGCTATATTTAAACTTTTTAAAATAAAAATACAATTATCTTACCATAATACAGGCATAATTTGATCTCTGGATCCTACTTTATTGTCAGTGCTGAATATGAAGGAAAGAGCATTTAACAGATCATGTGATGAAATTTACCTTCTGTTTCTAGAAATTCTAGAATTTTTATTAGAGAACATTGGTAAACAGGGAACAAAATGTCATACACAGTACTAGTTTTACATACTATGTTTCCAAGTATACATTATAATAATTTTGCAGAGGAAATACCATAAAGTCAATTACTTGCCTTGTGCTTGGAGGAGAATCTCTATGTGGCATAAATACAGGGGGTTATTTTTACATTCTTTCTGATTTAATAAAGGGATAGAAAAATCAAACCAGAGGAAATAAAACCTCCTTAATATTGGCAAAAAGTATTTCTTAGTTCAGAAGGGTAGTCTTCTCTGAATTCTTAGGTATTTTGTTTTTTTGCATAGAGCACTAGTAATAATGAGGGAGGGACCTGTGCACGGATGGATTTTGTTTGTTTGCTTTTGTAATAGAGGCATTCCATCATATTGTTAGGTGTTAAACCTCTGCCAGTTGCTAAGATTATCCTAGATGTACCTGTCACATTTCTGTTTATAATCTTTAATATTTGCTAGTAATATGTGACCTTTTATTCTTCTCTCCTTTCAGAATTTGGAAATCAAGACAGATTCAGCAAAGGCTTTAGCTGAATCATTAGACAAAGCTGAATCTCCTGCATTCCCCTACCTAAATACACTGCTGCGAATTTTGACCACTCGCTGCATGATGCAAGCTGTTTATTTCTGCTCAGGAATGGATAATGATTTTCATCACTATGGTTTAGCCTCACCTATTTATACTCACTTTACCTCACCTATTAGAAGGTACTTGTATTTTACAAAAGTTACAGAGGAAAGAAATAATTCGTGAATAAATTGTGGTGTTGTCCATTTGAAAAAAAGAAGTTTCTGTTCAGCATTAGATTTCAGTTGAAACAGCAGTGGCTTACATGGTGTCCAACTTCCAGGTTTACTGTCCACGACTCCTAGGGTTTAGTAACATTTAAAAAAATATACAAAAATAATAGGAATACATCCATAATGCAGATATCTGACATAGGAATGCACTTCAGGGTCAGTCAGCATTACTCTTAGCCAGAGACTGAGGCAGAATTTGCTCAGTCATTTTTGAGATGGCAACTACGTTTAAATTTTGAGGAGACTGTATTTTACATATGAAAACACTGGTAATTTGGAACTTGCTAATGCAGCTGTTGTGTGCAATGAAATCATACTTCTTGGAAAAGTATGCTACTTTTTTCTTGTGACCAAGAAGACACTGGGTTTTGAAGAAAATAATTGTTATCATGCTCCTTAGAAATATTTCAAGTGAAATCTCTTAGATGTGGATTAAAATTACTATGCATTTATATGGAAAATTTGTGGAACTTCTAAGAGTCCAAATGGTAAATTTTAGTTCTTACCTGATGTATTAAAAAATTCCTCGCTGAAGTTCTAATAAATTGTGTAAAAAGAAGTTCAAATGGGATTACGCTTCGCAGATCAGTGGCTTTGAAATGCTATTCTACACTAAATTAGTCTAATTTCACAGAAAAGAGAAGAAGGATTGGCTTAAAATACCATGGTGAAAGATAATTCTTTAGTCCAAAAATAAAACTTTGTTTCTTTTTCTGGTACAATAAAGAATTTATCTTAGCAAAGAGTTCAGCAGTATTCTGGCACTGCAGTGCATCTTTGGTCAGCAAAAAGATGGATGCTGAATTAATAGAGGAAGTTGCCAGGAGATATTATTACAAAAACTTAAATCTGTAAGATGCAGAAAAAACAAATGTATGTTCAGAAGCTTTCTTATTAATTTTGAAAAACTATGTCTTACTGTGTCATTGATGATTTTTAACCTCATCTTTGCAGGTATGCTGATATCATAGTCCATCGGCTTTTGGCAGTGGCCATAGGAGCAGACAGTACTTACCCAGAACTCACAGATAAACACAAACTGGCAGAGATGTGTAAGAATCTCAATTACCGACATAAAATGGCACAATATGCACAAAGAGCCTCTGTTGCATTCCACACACAGGTAAGTAGTTCTGAGATGTTATATTGAACTATGGACACTGCTAGGGCAAAACCAATTGAGTGCAGAAATGATAAAGGCTGAGGGATGCTTCTGACAAAAAGCTTAAAACATTGCTTTGTTTATTCTGAAAAATTCGGAATGGCAGCTTGAGGATTCTTTAAGTTTTGTGCTTTTATAAATATGAATGCTTAATGTTATACAGCACAAAAATATTATAAATGGTTTATGTGCTTTTCTAAAATCTAATTCCAGGATATGCTGTGTAATTATCACTAAGTGCAGATGTGTATTTGAATGTTTTATTTTTGAGACAGTATATTTGTAATTCAGGAGAGAATGTTCTAGTATTTCTTTTTTCTTATTTGTGTGTTTTACTTTTGTTACAGCTGTTCTTCAAAACCAAGGGAGTAGTAAATGAAGATGCATATATATTATTTGTAAGAAAAAACGCAATTGTGGTTCTGATTCCCAAGTATGGGTTAGAAGGAACAGTCTTCTTTGAAGAAAAAGACAAACCAACTCCAAAACTGGAGTACAACAGTGAGGTATATTCTTACTATTATTCTTAGTCTGTTCTTAAGCAAAAATTTTTTTTATTTGATAAGTGAGCCGAATTACCAAAATCTATTCTAGTTGGATTTAGAAGGGTAAGAGAGGCAGTACTGACATCTAATTATCTGAATAATTACTGCAAAAAATTTATGTACCACATATTACAACATTGAATATTCAGTATAGTAATATTTGTATAAAATCGTAAGACATTGCAAGTAGTATTTATACAAAATCTGAACTTTCAGGTTCCATCACTTACTGTGGAAGGCACAACATTACATGTATTTGATAAAGTTAAAGTGAACATTATGTTAGATGATTCCAATATCCAACATCAGAAAATGCGGATGGTCTTGGTAGAACCCAAGGTAAGGCACAAAATTCTTGAATTGTATTGTCCTTCAGTAATGTTAAAAAATCATTATGTGGCAAAATTGAAATTTAGCCAAGAAGAAAAACATAATTTAGCAGCAGCTTGTAATTACTGCTTCATATCCACTCTCAATAAAACACAGGCCTGCCTTCATTGGCTCTTGAAAAGAGTAGAGCCCTCTAAATTAAACTTCTGTTCTGGGCCCATCGGGATATTTCCACTGTTGGGAAAGACGATTTTCTGAAGTAATGTATTGAATTTCATAGTTCTGTAATCAAATGTCTCTCTGAAAATCTGCCAGAATTTGGTAGGATTTTCTCTTTACTCCCGTGAATTACAGTCTAACTGTGATGGGTGGCTCAGAAGAAAACTATGCTGGCTGTCCATGGCAGTACTGTCTTACAACTCCCACACTATAAAAATTGTCTCTTGATAATATTGCAAGAACTGTAATGTCCTAGTAACTGTCTCTAGTCTCAAGACATTTCAGTTCTAGCTTCTTTGTGCATTTGGGACTCTGGGATTTTCACTAGCTCTCGCACTTCAGGCCTATAAGTATTTTGTGTGACATTTCAAGATTGTGCTCTTAGAGTAGGGTGCGTGTGACTTTCTTGGTAGACAGATGGTTGCAGCAATTGAGTATCCCTCATCACAGAGGAAAAAGACAACCCAAAATAAACAAGAACTTTTTGTTTAAACAGTCAAATATTACTGCATTTTTCCTTTCAGAAATCATGCTTCCAATCACATGTAAATATATTCTGATCTTTGAGCTGTTTTATGAGCTTGAACCATAGAATGGTTCAATTTCAAAGGCCCTTTAATGATCATGTAGTCCCAACAACCCTGCCACTGGCATGGACACCTTTCATGAGATCAAGTTGCTTAAAACTCCATCCAACCTGGCCTTAAACACTTCCCCAGGGATGGAGCATCCACATCTTCTCTGGGAAACCTGTTCCAGTACCTCATCAGAGTAGGAAAAATTCTCTAATACCTAAACTAAACCTACCCTCTTTCAGCTGCAGAGGGGGAAGCCATTTTCCCTTTTCGTGTCACTGAATGCCCTGCTGAAAATTCCCTCTCCAGCCTTCTTGTAGGTTCTCCTTTTAGGTTCTGGAAGGCTGCTCAAAGATCTCCATAGAACCTTTTCTCCAGGCTGAACCCCAACTCTTGTCAGACTTTCCTCACAGGAGAGTTACTCCAGCCCTCTAATCATTTTGGTAGCCCTCCTGTGGACTTGCTCCAACAGATCCATGTCCTTCCTGTGCTGGGACCCAGAGCTGATGCAGCCCTGAAGGTGGGGTCTCAGCAGAGCAGAGCAGAGGGGCAGAATCCCCTCCCTGGCCCTGCTGCCCATGGGGCTTTGGATGCAGCCCAGGACACGTTTGGCTCCCTGGGCTGTGAATGCCAATGGCTGGGTCATATGCAGCCTCTCATCCATCCCCAAGCCCTTCTCAGCAGGGCTGCTCTGATCTGTTCATCCCTCCAGCCTATGATCCCTGTGATTTCAAAAACTGGGAATATACAATTAAAATTGTAGCAGAGAGGAACCACTGTATCCTATTTTGCATTCATATGCTGAGCTGCCCTCTGCATATGCTCACCAACTCTAGCTTGTCAAGAGCTTCTATTGTGGGCACGACTCAGGAACATTCCTGTGTCCAAGACTTCAGTCTGAGGGATACTTTGAGAATAGGCTAATAATAAAAGGCTAATGCAAGCTGATGGTTGGGGTGCAGACACCCTTCTGGCTTTGCCCAGAGGGGTGCTGCTGCTTCTCCTTGCCTTTTTCAGTTTTTATTTCAGGTGAGTGCTCTACCTGTGATTGGTCTAAGACAAAGAGATTAGACCCTCTTTTAGGTGATTTTCTAAACCAGAAGTTCCTGATGTTGACATAGGATGTGTTTGTAGAAGTTCTGTACAAGTAAACTCAAGTTTTACTAGGATAGTAAAGATTTAATGAAAATACTCCTTTATTTCTGTAGATACTAGGAAATGATATGCCTGCAAGTCTGTCTGCAGAGGCAAGCAGCAAGGATGAACCCGAGAAAAAGAAAAAGAAGCTACAAAAATAGGTGGATATAAAAGTTAAGAAGAAATCACAAGTACTTGCATTTACATATTTTTCCCTATGGGCAAAACGCTAGAAGCAGGTTTTGTTTACTTTTAAGTACACATTTTAATAATATGTAAAGAATTTTTTTAAGCTACTTTTTTATGACTATGAATGCAGAACAAATTTTAAAATCATGTGTATCTACACCTTTGTCCTGTGGGTGAAAAATAAATATTTCTGCAAAGTGAAGAAATTATTGCAGAATTTCTTGTTAATAGCCTTAAGGCTGGTTTGAGAGTGTGACACAAGTCAGCATTTCAGTGCATTCTCTTTAGCACCTCAGAACTGAAAGAAGTAATTGAACAAGACAGGTATTAAAGAAATGTCTTTATTCTGTTTCACTACTCAATTTACAATTAGACATGTTAAAGGACTCTTGTTAAAACTACTGATATTAATTTAATGTAAACAATGACCGTTTTGTGCAATGTGTGCCAACCAATGCATTAAGAACAGCTACAAAAACAGAATGGTCAAGTGATTTCCATGGTAATTTGCACAGTCGGTTCCTTCTATAAATCAGTTGTACAAACGTAGTAAAAAAAATAGGCATGTTTTAATAAAATAAATATTTCCCATCTAACTGAAGACTACAAAACATGACAGAAAATACAGGCAATTCAGGTGGGGGGGAATCCTTTATCACATCTCACATTCACCCATTTCTGCTGTTACTTTTTTCTTATCTTTAGGAAAACACTAATACAGGATGAAGTTTAAATATTTCAGGGATTACTTTTTTACTTGGGAATACTTCAAAAGCCTCTGATCGTTAAACATGTATTAAAAAAAACCAATCAAATGTTTAGTTAAAGTAAAACCAAGTCTTGATTATACATGTAACTCAGAAAAATTCAAAAATAGATCATAATTTGGATTACTCTGCTTAACATTCATTAAATTGACATTACTGTTTTAGTAATCACAATTGCAAAAATAAATCCTTTGTTCAGTCCTTTCAATTGATTATTGTAAAAATTATCATGAGAAACAGAAATGACAGGTCGTATGTAACTTAAATCTCAGATAAGTTGTATCCTGCTTTTGAGTAACAAAACATAGAACCTAAAACTAAGAACATCTGTTCTATAAAATTTCTATAAGTCTGAGTTAATTTCCTACTTCTAACAAAATTCATCCTTTAACAGTTACCAATTCAGTGTATTTCCAGCTTCTAGTAAGGGCATTGTTTGAAGATCATGAAATAGCTAATATGACACCAGATTCCATTACTGTCAATCCCAGATGCATTATAGAAATAGTGATTAAATTGGTACAGAAGTAAAAACAATGCACATCGTGTTTGCTTATTAGATTTCCGAAGTAATTTTTTAAATTTATTTTTGCATTGTGAGAACTACAATCAAGTTATGCACACAGACATTTCCCTTTTTCTTAAATATGTTTTTCAGAAAGCCTTCACTAGGAAATTATTAATGAAAATATTTCAAGAACTGTTCTATTCAAACAAAACACAACTGTCAGGTCTAACACAGTGATTTTAATGCCATGAGATTCTGTTTAAACTTCCCCTTTTGAGATTTTTTTAAAATGGTGTCTTGCCTTCAAATTTAGGTCTGACCAGTATGTTTAAGGCCTAGTGTGCCAATAGCTGCTCATCAGCCACCATCTGTCACTTTGGTATAAGCTTTTCTGTGGGGTGTGGAACAGAACAGAATGCAGAACCTCTATCCAGTGTCCTGGGGCATCCTTGCAATGGAAAGAGAGGAAGACTGCTTCACCTGGAACACTTATTAGAATGGACTGCTCTTTTTCATCAATCCAACAATGTTTACCAGAGCCCTACATAAACAAAGCCCAGAAATACCTTTCTTTCCCTCTTAGTCACTAGGGTCACAAGATTACCATATGGATTTTTCCCCCCATTCACATTTATAAATTCCAGGAGGTTCTTTTAAACAAATACAAGCAAATTCAACCAAGTCTGATTTGATTACACAAAGGGAGTTCTCAATCCATCATTTTAATTCACTGATGGTTTTCTTTAAAGGATCAAAGGTTTGCTTGTATTAATACTTCTGGTAATAAGTGGCATGCAAAATTTAATTAAATTTTTAAGGATTTTTCAAAATATTTTGTTAATTTCTGTAAGCAACATAATAATACTAGGAATTAAACATAAGAATGATGTGTAATGGCTGCACTCAGTGATGCACTGAGACCAGTGAATCTTATTGCACCTTCTTAGGTTCCTTCCAAAGGGTACCAGAGCATCAGTTTGGACACAAGTGTTCTTCAGAGACACTGGTTGTGTCAGGTGATCAACTCCAAGTTTAGTGCTAAATTACCTAAGTAACAACACTGTCTTTTAATTTTAAGGCAACCAATAATACATTTTATTTAAGTATCTGTTAAACCTAACTGACATCACAGATTTCTGTCAAACCAAGGAAAAAGCTGTTCAGAGAATTGCTTAACAGCTTCTTTTGACATAAAGCTTATTTTATATTACTAAGAGAACTAAACTCAGTGTTTGCTGTCATCACACCCCAGCAGTTCACTTCTGTCCAGTGACTTACTCTTGGTACCAGTGCTAGTATTTATAAAGCCCCACAATATATCTGGTTGGAAAAAAGAATCCAAAACCAGACTAATATTCCTTTCACTTTTTATTTCCCACAAAGAAAAATGTCCCTTATGCCTTTAGGAGGGACAAATCTTAATATGTTGGTGATTTTGCAGTTATACTGGTTCCTATGCAAGTTATCCTAGGCTGCTCATTGAATCCACCCTAGTGGATACAATACAAGTCTGAAAAATTGTTTCTCTGTACCTAATATAGACACCTTAATTTTCAAAAAGGATCACTTAATTATACTAATATATTTCTTATTAAGACCTGAAAAATCCCACATCATTTAAAAACTCCCTTAATATATACCAAACAGTTTATTACATTTGCATTAGAAGAGCAACATATTATGTATAATCCAGGTAATTGAGGTCATATGTATAAAAATTTATTAGAAACCACAGCTTAAGTTCTCCATCAGAAAACTACATACCACTTTTGTGAAATCCCTGAACTTGATTTTCATGTTTATGTTTCCAAGCAGAAATGTTACAAGTTCCATTTTGACCAAATACTGTACTATGTGTTTTGGCTTTTTGAAAACAGGATTGCTTCTCTGGAGAGTTTGTTCTCAGCAACTGATTGTCCTTATGGCTTAAAACAGAACACTCCTAGGTGAATAAGAAAAAGTTAGTTTTAATACAATTTTAACAGAAATTCTCCAAAAGAAACAAGATTCAAGCTTACTATCTGCAAATTTCAAGTATAGTAAGCACCTTTAGCACCAACTCTACCCTTCTGAAATGAGAAAGAAATGTCGCGTTTTCTCTACACAGATCTTTGAAACGCTGTCTGCAAGAACTACCTCATTTCAAGGGCTCATGCTCTGAAGGAGCCAGACTTGAATTTTCAGCCAGCAATGTCTGGGCTTTTTTTTCTTTTTGTTCCCTGGGGATTCTCAGTTATAAGATTTGAATGAGCAATTAATGCCTTCACACTTTACTCCTAATCTCAAGTGCAAAATTTGGTTTAGTCAGGACTCAGCAGTTCAAAGACTGACAGTGGGAAAAGACAGCTGCATGACACTGGCAAGCCCCTCTAGGATGGGTTTGATACCAGAGAATTCATTCTGGTAAGTACATGCACACATAAAATCCATGTCCAACAGGGTGACTGGGGCAGGATCTCAGAGGAGTATTTTTAGAAGTTAGTGACAAAGTATCTCTCTGTTCTTCTAAGGGCACATTTGTCCTAATCTTAAATGAAGTGAGTTTAAAATTTGATGTCAGTGATCTGTAAGCCAGCATCAGTCTGCACTTTCCCTTGGCAGAGAAGTAGCTTCTTGCATGTCACATCCAGAAGCAAAGCCAGGGCTGAATGTGTTTGTTTTTTTATAATCTGGCACTAATGGTTGGTACTGTCTCCCCTTGAAGGACTTCCAAGACCTAGCAGACCATAAACTACTGTGTAGCACCATGTGACCATAATGACTGAGGGGAGATGATCTTTGCTCTCTTCTCCAAAGAAACTAGCCTCGCTACCAAGTCTCTGGAAGAAGTAGAACTCCTTCCTATCAGTCACAAGGGGTTAGGAGCCTTGGTAGATACATATTGTCTTCTGTAATTTGTTTTTCAGATAGCTCATCAAAGGGCTTGTAATCAAAAGACTGTACCCACACAAAGTTCCCCAAGTCAGCATGCCAGGTATGGTCTAGGAAACTTCACGCTAAGTTTATAAAAATGAGCAGCAGACCATTTTTTTCACAGAAATGTCCTCCACAGGCACGTGTTTAAAAACTTAGCAATAAATGAAGCAGCAAGAACAAAAGAAACAAAAATAAGGGACAGACTACAATGATCATGAGCAGTCTCACTACTTAGTCATACATATACCTCAATTTCCTCTAAAAAAACCTTTGCTTTTTTCATAAAACTAATACTAATACTAATTTTACTGACAGTTTAAGATATTTCTCCTGCATTTATTTATCATAGTATCTGAAATGACTCTACATTAACATCTTTATTATCATCTGACAGTCTCTCCCCTCAGGCTCCCCAAGGGGAACAGATGCTTTAGATGGGAAGCCTATCACTTTTTTACCACAATGTAACTCCTACCTTTGTTCTAAGCAGCTGAGATTTATTCTGCAACACAACCTCATTTTCTCTGCAACTGTTTTCAGCCCCCGCAGTGTCCATAAGGCTGTTTCCACAGGTCTGTGTATTGTAACCACTGTCCACCTGAAATCAAAAAGCAGGGCTTGAAAAATGTGCTGTAATTTAACACAAATCCCTCAAGATACCTGATATGATTTACGTTTGATTAACAGAACTAATCCAACAAACCAACTATGACCAGTTTATACTACAAGCAAATTGTAAATGGGTCTGTGAGAATGTTTGGATTAAGTTAAATATACTGAACAAAGCAACACAGAAATAATTATAATTGCTATGCTTACTCCACCAAAAGAGGGGATGGAGGGAAGGGATAAGAGTCACGATACCCCCTCCATGCTACACCCGGAGGAGAAAATAACTTGGAATACATGTACTAATTTGGAAGTAATTGCTATGTTGAGCTCAGCTGTAGACAGAAACAAAAAAATATATTTTTACCTGAATACTACTGCTGTCACAAGGAATTGCGCTGCTTTCTGCAAGAGGTGACATGCACATGCGAGAGCTCTCAATACTGAAAGTAATGCCTGTCATAAAGCTGGTCATTGCTGTATTGCTACTGCCAATTGTTTCTTTTATCCAAGTGTTTTCCTCTGACACTTCAGCTGCATCAGCCATGTCTACAGTATTATTTTCCTTTAAGCCTTCTATATCCTGAAATGACGACAATCTCTGATGACAACCTTCTGAGTGATCTGGTGCAATAGACACAGTTGCCACCACGAGATGTGTACCATGTGCAAAAGCATCACTGTCTTCCTGATGTAAGTTTATTCCATTATCCATTTCTGGGAACCGAGCTTCTGCTGGAGAAGCATTTTCTTTGTCTTCCTCATCCTCATCATGATTCTCAACTGCAATTGGTATTCTAATGACAGAAGTCTGATATTGGGCAGTTCCTCTACGGGCTCCAAGCCTCATAGGAGAACAGTTTTTAATTGGAGAACAACCATCTATGTAAGGACTTCTAGTACTTGGGGGTGTCATTCTGTTTGAGGAAGAAGGAATATCTGGAGAACGAAATGTAAATTTTCTTTGGTCTGAAAAAAAATGAGCAAAGTTTAACTCCACCTGATATCTGATAAAAAAAACTCATCATTCTCTCAGCCCTGCAGTCCACTGAATAATTTATAGCCAGCTACAGAGTATGTCACTGACTACTGCCTCCCAACCCAACCAAACAAGCGACCCCAAAAACCAAACCTACCACCCATATATTTCAGTTACCATGGTAAAGGCAATTTTTTATCCCACCAACATTCTTTTTGACATGATGTGCTGTATTGAACACCTAGTATTTTCAAATGTCATTACTATACAGGATTCAAAAGAAAATGGGTGAAGGCTGGTTCTGTGGTTTTTTTCTTAAATATCAATACACAATCTAACGGCATTTAAATTTTTTGGCAGCAATGAAGTTTAAGATCAAAAAAAGTAAGGAAACATCTCTGCAATCTCCATATATAAGGGTGTAAAATGCCATTAATCAAAACGTATAAAAATAATGTATAAATATGTATAATGTCAAACATGTATAATCATGTATAAACAAGGCATTAAGCCTTACCAGGTATGGACACTGCATGAAACAGTGATGTTTTCTAGAGCAATGAGGACACAAAATGTTCATGATTTCTTCATTAGTCATTTAATTGCAAATAATCTACATGATGATTTGAAAGCTCAAGCTAAACATTCTTGGCCCATTGACATTAAAATGCTTCAGGCTGGGCCAAATCGGAATTGTAACCTGACTCAGTCCAGGCATGTGGCTTTAAACCCACTCCCACACTAAATTAACTCTTAACTTTTCTTCATTCTTATTGGGTCTCAATGCCTTCTTCCAAATATTTTCCCTAGCAGATCTGGTGCAAGCATATACATTTCATTGTTTCACATATTTCACTGCTGAACAGCAAATGTATCATATAGGAGAAGACTGCTGCTCTGCCAAGCACAGGAATATGTCTCCAAACTGAAAGAGGTTCCACTAAGAATTTATAATAAAAATATATTATTCAAGATAAAGTAATACATATACAATTAAACCATACCTGAGAGTGGTGTTTTTCTTATGTGAAAAGCAATTGGTGAAAAAGCTGGAGAACCATTATGTACAGGAGACCTCTCTGAAAACGGGGGACTGGTTATACTTCCCAGACTATAAGCTCTTGTTCCTCCCTGAATAGGACTTGATGAAAACTGACCCTTCAGAATAAAAAAAAAAAAAAAAAAAAAAATCAAACCCACAGAACAGTATTTTCATAATGTAAACTGTGGCTAATATGTATATATAATATTGTTCTAACTAAAAAGCTTAATATGGCAGCACTGGGAAAGACTAATCCTTTACAATTACAATCTCTAGTTTAGCGTAAATATTCCAATTGCAGCTTTTCACCTGGACCTTACGCTTCCATACAGGGGAAAAGAGCAACGGATTGAAACTGTCACATAATACCAACTAGGACTATTTTATCCATTATATTTAAAAACTATGAGAAATCTAAATAGAGAATTAATGCCATCTGTGTGTCTAGTCAAGTGTTTAATCTAAACTTCTTACTCCTATCACTGCAGATGAAAGTCAGCCACTATTTATATTTTAATGTAATCCAATCAACTTAATTCAGCAGCAGATATAAGAAAAAAGTATTTAAGAGAATGACCTTGCTTAAGACTATCATGCAAACAAACAAACCGAAACAAAAAAACTAACCAAACAACTCTCAACCAAAAAACAAAAAAAAACACTCCAAACCAAAACCCATCCCCTCACCCCCCATCAGTTCTGGCACTATGATTATATTGTAGGGATTCTTTACTAGGTGACCTTTTTTTTTTTAAGCTACACTATCCTAGTATAGGTAGGTTTTTTCCATGCACTTCAACTACCAAACAGATGAAACTATATCACCTGAACCACTTTAGGTGTGCTATGTCAACATGGGATAAGGTTCATTTTGTTTAATTTAAAAAATGGACATTACATTGTGTGCTAGTAAACGTCTATTCATCTGAAAACTATGGCAAATGGGGAAAAAAAAGACATATTTAGCACTGCACTTTAAAGATACACAAGTCATTTTTCTTCCACTACAAATGAGTTCATGAAATTTAAGGGAAATATATCACATGTTTATATCAACTGGTATTGTAGATAGCAATTCAGATTTAAACAAGGGTTTTTTTGTATACACATTTCATGAAAAAAAAAAAGGTTTTAACATGCTTTCAGCAAGTCTTTTCCATGTTTTAATTTCGACCTCTTTGTCATAACAAAATTAAAACATAATTCCCTATACAAAAGGACAGCAGCATAACAAAATAATTTAAAATAATAGAAAGTCAGTAATACATTCTTTCAAGACTTTTGTTTTGTTCACATAGTTTTTTCAGAATCTGAAATTCGAAAAAAAATACCAAATAAAAAAACAAATCACCATGTTTTAGTCTCATTACCTACCCTCTCATAAAGTACATCCCACCCGGCCCACAAACTGGCTACGTACTGAACTAGACGTGTCCAGGGGGCTTCTGCACCGAACTGGAGATAATTCTATTGAACAAAGCACTCCAAGTGGCTGACTACCACATGGACTGTGCAGAGAAGGGGACAAACATGCAGCTACATTCCCATTTTCTTCTAAAAACAACTTTCTTCGGAGTGATGAAGAGCTCAGATTTTCCTGAGACTGATCTTCAAATTCATCAGTTCTAAAATATTCACCTAGAAACGTGGGGGAAAAATTGTTTCCAATAAAAATGCAGGAAAATAATACATTGCATTATAGAGATACAGATAATTATATTTAAAAATTTAATCTAATTTACCAATATAGCAACTAATTAAATCCCAAAGGACTGCTTGTCATCCCTACAAAAAGTCACCTCTGTCTACTAAGGTTTGTTCCACTTCTGCCCATCATCCCTTAATACTAAAGTCAAAATATAAAAAAAATAAAAAATACTGGATTTTATCTACTTATTGGTCTTTCCCCAGAACTGTCTGAGCTGTCAAACAGGGATTATTTTACTACCCCAGCAAACCCAAGCAGACCTTCAGGTCTCCCATATGCTTTGATGGTCTTCATGATACATCCACAGGCAAACCAGATTAGACTTGAAGAAAGTACAAGCACTTAGCAGTTTACAATAGAAAAGCACAAACAAAACACAAACAAAGACCCATTAAAATATGCTCAGGTTCACCAGATTATCTTCATTTTTTTTCCTCCTGCTGTATTCTAAATTGATATTCCCTGTAGAAGAAATTTTTTGTGAACCCCCAAATTATGTGTTGATGGAGGCATTCATTAAGACAAAAAACAAAGGCTATAGATATAGTTCTGTTTTGTTGGCCCACAGTTCAGGTTCTGAATTTCAACACTGGGATAGGAGCATGTAGCCAAAATGCTCTGAGCTGGCTGTACTCTTAGGCTGTACCACCCAAGAGCTGTAACATCAGGCCTTTCCAGCCCCCCTTGCCTAACGTGGCAGCAATTGCTTAATGCAGCACTTATAATCAGACAGTTAATTCAGACTCCTGCCTCCTCTCTCAGCAGTCATGGCTTTTTCGCCACCACAGTCTCCACCATGGCTTCAGCTACACTAAAGCCAGAGTTACAGCTCAGCTTTACCCAAGGCAAGGTTGGGCTTTGAGCCTCCTGGCTGGCATCTGTAAATCAAATAGCTCTGCTAAGACAAATTACTGCTCTGTTTGGGAGAGGCACAGGATGTTGTCTTCTGCTTATGACCTTTCAGGCATTCATAACTGTTAACCAATTTCATAGAATCATAGAGCATCCTGAGCTGAAAGGGAACTCAGGGATCATTCAAATCCAACTCCTGGCTCTTGGGAGATCCTGTGCAGAGTCTGTCTCTGAGAGCATTGTCCAAATGTTCTTGAACTCTGTCAGGCTGGTGCTTCCCTGGGGAGCCTCTTCCAGCACCCAAACACCCTCTGGGTGAACAACCTTTTCCCGCTATCCAGCCTAAATCTCCCCTGACACAACTTCAGGCCATTCCCTCAGGTCCTGTCATTGGTTACCAAACAAGAGATCACTGCCTGCCCCTTCTCTTCCCTTCATAAGGAAGTTGTAGATGACAATGAGGTCTCCCCTCAATCTCCTCCAGGCAGAAGTGTTTCCAGCTAATCTCCATATCCCTCCTTTTTTATCTTTACATCCACACTCATATCATTTAAGTCACACGTCCCATGAAAAATGCAGTAACTGTCTATTTAGAACACATACTTAAAACTTCCATTCATATATTTTGTTCTCAGAATTTCACAAGACAAGCACGCAGCCATCAATAAAAAACCAAGTTTTCTTAAATTTAGATATTGTATGACATACCTAGTATTTTCTCTAAATTAAAATCCACTGGCAAAGACAGTACTGTCTGACAAGCAGCTGCAATGAATAAAACCAACAAAATTAGCTCACCGTGACCTTTTACTAAAACTGTAGAAACAAAAATTCACTTTCAAATTACACTGCAATTGAGCTATTTAAATTACAGTTGCAATAAGGAAAAGTGTTAATTAAAGTATGATTCTGATTTCACAACACTACATGCAGCACACTAGGCTTAGAGATAAAAGCTCAAGAGTTTTAAGAATGCCTCTCTAGAGGCTTTTACGTTAACTGAGAAGAGAGGTCTCTGAAGGAAGGATTCAAAAGGAAATGGCAGAAAAAGCAAAATACCTTGGGGAAAACCACTAGCTATTTATCTACAATAATGCAGTTTAAAAGATGCATGAAGATTTCTGATATTTCTTCAGCATAGAAAATAATTGATTCTCTAACCCAAAACAATCCAACCTATTAAAGGTTTTTCAAAACTGTAATTTACTTGCAAACATGAAGCTCATAATCACTTTTTAATCCAGAAAAAGTAGATATACTGAGTTGGAAAAAATACACTCCACAGCCTACAAGGGACTTAATTTTTTACTTGAAAAAATACAACAGTGTATAATAGAATTAAATTCCTATAAGAAATGGATATTAAAATTAATAGTAGCATACAATTCAAGAAAAACTACTTCTACAGTAACACTAACAAAAAAATAATTTCCTTTTGAAATTAAATAGCCATTAAAAATGGGTTCTTTTTCTTCAGAGAAAGCCTGTAATTATAGGCATTGCATTTACTCACCATTGCTTTTCCCTGGCTGCAAGCTCAGCTGTCTTCCAATCGGAGAAATATTATTTATATCTATGGCTGTAAAACACAGAACTTAAATTTAAACAAGTACTGCATATAGTTTTGAAATGTAGTAACATTAAGTTAGAATAATTAATACAACCAAACAATTTTTGTATCAATGTTTGGAAGAGATTAGAAAGGAGTACTGAGAAAAAGTTACCATTATAGCTATCAAGAGAATTTTAGCATGTTTCTATTAAAAAAAAAAAAGCTCAGTGAAGTGGCATCAACATTGCCCAAAACTTTGTCTCCTCCTATCTCTACCTGACAGATTTAAAAGAAACTAGTTAATGCTTAGCTAAACAGGCTGTGTTTCATGTAAAACGCATTTCCAGAAAAATCATTCAGTCCGGACTGGAGAAAGGTGGAGATACACTTCAACTTTTTTTATACAGCTGAAGAACACATTAGGACCATTTTCATTCACCATTCACTTTACCAGATCTCAGATTATGCCTTGTGTTCTCTACCCCTAAAGCAACACTCTTACAACTGACAACAATACACTGTCCACAAGCTGCTTGATAAAAAAAAAAATTAACAGCTTAGCCTTTTCCAAATCTTGCAAGCATCCCCACTTATTTAAGACTTCCATACCAAACAACAGGGCATGCAAACATACTATATAGCTGACATTTTCCATCTTGCGACCCAGTTATTCTGTATTCTGCTGATTATGTATAAACTTCAATAGGAGCATGAAGAATAAAATCTTAACAGTGGCATAAATTAAATAAACTCAGAAAAGCCACAACTAGAGACAGTGAGCTAGCAGGATGACAACAGGAATTTATGCTGCAAGTAAGGGTAAAAGAATACCAAATTCCATTTCCAATATGCTTATATGGTGAGAAAAGCAGTCAGAATAAGAGGATGTGCAAATATCTTAAGAAAAAAAATTGAAGTAGAACTTGGTTATTACCAGTGTCAACATAGTTGGTAGTTATAGATACAAAGTTGCATGTGTAAATTAAAAGGGTTGCAGACAGGTTATTAAAGTAGAAGAATTTAAGAAAGAAGACCAAGAATAACAAAAAGGAAAAACTGTATAAGACTTTCAATTAATAAATAATTTTTAAACAAAGAAAGCACTTGGAGACAAAAGCTGAAAATCAATCATTTGTGTCATATTTTATCACTGGTTCTTAAAATTTAAATTGAGGTTGAAAGAAAAACTATGCTTGATAATTTCTCCAAAAGCTACATTATTTTGGGTGGACACACAAAAGCAACTTACATTTAGTTGAATTAAACTGAGAAACTTGCTTGCCTTCATGTTCAATCCAAGGAGAAGGAACTATGAGTCTTTTTGTGAAAAACTGGAATAGAATAAAAACAAACCATCTCAACACTTTTTAAATTTTTCAATTTAAATTTAGACTGGTACCCTGAACAAGAAAAAAATGTAAATAATTTATTATTTTAGGCCCAGAGAGGTTAAAGAAAAAAAACAATTTGAAGACCCCATATTTTTTATGACACATAGCACCTTAGACCTTTCAAGTCTGCAGAATGAAAACTATACACAAGTTTCACTTAACAATTACTCATTTTAAAAACTGAATTGTCATTACCATGCTTCTTACACAGTAGTTTAAAGTAATTCTTTTTAAATTTTCAGTTTGTTGTTTTATTTTGACAATTGAGCTATTTCACAGAAGTGATAAAGAGACACTGCAGTGACAGTAAAAGTGATAAACCAAGGCCTTTTTGGCAATATTATTAGTGTATTTGGCTAAATTGGTTAGTGGCAAAACACTTCTGAGTACTGGCACTTCAGTTTTTTTTCAGTGAGCCAGAAATTCTATCTGTCATCACAGCTGCACTGAGAAACACCCTGATGAGGAGGAGATGAACACTATTACAAAGCTTCAATAAACACATAGTAAATCCTGTTCTCAAATAAATGCAAGATTCAAAGTAAATGAAAAAACTCAGCTTGAAACACGCAACTATCAAAGGCATAATTTTTATCAGAGACGGGATTTCAAGTGTTCAGCTGCATAATCCACTAGGGTATACCTCACAAACAGGAAATACCCCTTTTAATGCAAATTTAGAACAACAGAGCATCTTAGCTGCAGGTCAACTACACAGTTCTTTGTTTGTAGAGATAAAAACTGAAAGACCTTCCTATCAGAGCCTTATTTTATTTATTTTTTAAATTGAAATAACATTGAAGATTTCTGTCGTATTTTAAAGACTTCACTTTTCCTTCTCTGGTAGACAAATGAGTAGTGAAAAATAAAATGAAAAATGGATGGAAAGATACAAGCTATCAGAATAAAGTTTTCCATCCAACTAAGCAGACTTCGGAAGAAATAGAAAAAAAAAAATCACACAAATTCTCCAATATTTAAAAAATGTAGTATCACTCCAACAGTTACTGTAACCCCCCAAATTCTCAATCATTATTTTTCACCTCAAGTCAACTTTAAGAGTTATATTACAGTTATATTACCACTAGCCAAGAATAACAAAAGGAAAAAAATCTGTTGTTTTGACCTAAATGTGCCTGAAAGAAGAGGGAAAGAAAAATAGTGGGTGGATTCCAACTACAACTGCATAAGATGAGGGTAATTACTTTCTTACTAAAATATATACTGGGTTTTAAAGGCCTGTAAAAGATGTGGACCTTTTCTGTAGACAAAACAAGTCAATATTTGATAGCACAAAGTTTTATTACCTCCTCAATAGCTTTTTGCCTTCTGTCTTCTGTCTCCTTATCAATTCTAAGTAACAAATGAAAAACAACTCAATTATCAAAACCATCACATAAGTAGGAAATGATGTAACGTCCAGCCATAATAATTTATAGATGCTCAAGAGAAACTTTATAAATTAAATTTCACTAAATCCTAAATCATACGATGTTTTTACTCTTACAATGCAAAAATCTTATTCTATAAATTTAGAAATATAAATGCACTTCTCAATTCAGTTGATTTGAAAAATATCTATACCACAGCAAATATTCTGTTTATTCAGCAGGTCTGGACAAAAACCAATCATAACTGATCTTACAAAATAATACCATATGAATATATTTTACTATTAAAGTTAACATGAGATTAGACTTGCAATATAAAACTAAGCAGAATAAAAACCAGAGCTGTAAGGAATTAAAGGGCAACAGCCCACTTTCCCAGC
The DNA here is from genome assembly GCA_025920805.1 of Petroica traversi. Classification (NCBI taxonomy): domain Eukaryota; kingdom Metazoa; phylum Chordata; class Aves; order Passeriformes; family Petroicidae; genus Petroica; species Petroica traversi. The sequence continues at coordinate 9,091,489 of JAHLSL010000062.1, read as the reverse complement.
ATAGCCTTCTCCCTAGTCAAATACCCAGTCTGCCACAGTTTCTTCATTATCGTATTTCAGTTTCTCACAATGAATATATTTCCTTATGCAGCTTTTAACCTTGTTTTTTAAACAATATTGTAGTTACTTCAGTTACTTTATGATGTGTGAGATTCTATATTTATATTTCCTCTAATGGCCACCTTCAAGTCTGACTTTCATTTTACTAAAATGTAAATTTATTGTAAAAATTTTTTAACCTTTTAAATGTTGATCATTGTCTTAGCTGAATCACCCAATACTATCATACACATTATTATACCTGAATTACCCTTGAATAATTTTAGAAATCAGTCAGATATTAGTAGATGTATAAGCACACACAGATGTGCGAAATAAACTCTCACAGCTCTCTCTTCTATGCTTATCAGACCTCGTATATATCTGTAATGTTTGGACATGCCACCTTCAATTACGTCTGTCTAGATGATGCTGAAGTGATAGCTCTATGGAGGCACTTGCAGAGTTACTGTACCAAAAATATAAGCATAAATCCCTGTATATTTAAGTATATAAAGGCACTGAAACATCCAGGCATGGACACAGCAAATCTACACATAATCAAACTAGCCTCTTTCTAGTCACAGCAGATGATTAAAAAAGAAAAATGAACCACACCGGGTATGAAAGTGGGACAGACTGAAAGGACCCACTGAGGCAATGCAGATTTATACCTTTGGGCCATCATCACTGGAATTGTCACCCAAGCCATTAACATTAAAGCTAGTTTGCCTGAAGAAGGTTCCAGAAACAATGTAATCAATTCCCTAAAAATGCATAAAAAGCATTAGAGTCTGAAACCTACTGGCTGCTAGAGGAAGGATGGGCAATATTAAGACCTGGTGATTCAGATACAGCTGAGGACAGTTATAGTCCTACAACTCTTATTATTCAAAGAGAGATATGTAGGTTCAGTCGGACACTAAAAACAGTAAAGTACTTCACAGTAATTTTTATGATGAGCGTGTTGAAACACTGGAACAGTTTGCTTGGAGAGGTGGTAGACGCTCCATCCCTGGAAACGTTCAAGATCAAGGTGGATGGGACTGATTTAGACAGGACTGGTTTATTATTGTTTCCCTGCAGTGCTTCATGCCATGAAGAGCAGCTCTTTGGCAAGTTTGTATCTGAGAAATGTACAGAAGAGTCTACAGGATCCACCATTAAGGCCGCCCCCTGGCTACTCTTACTTGGCATGTCCTTCTCTACCACTCATGTGTAAAATTATCCCTCAAGTTCCAAACACCAAGACTGTTTTAATCACCCATTTTCCTCAAACAAGTTATTTTCAGAGACAGGAAAAAAGTTGAGATAAGGTCCCCAAACTACTTCAAGTAACTAGCACTGGTGCCCCCTCCTTCACTTTAAATCTAATCTATACCTTTCAAAGAGAGTACTAGGGCTTCGCCAGCCATCCCACGTTTTCCCTCTGCAGGAGCCCTAGAGACCAAAGAAGCCTCACTATGGAGCATTCTGAGAAGATAAACTTGTTGTAACAAGGAGCAGGAGAGGTAGCCTGGTAATGATCACTGGCAAGACATTTTCTTGCTTCCACTAACTGCATTTATCTGGCTGACTTCCAAACTGCAATCAGAGTGGATCAGCAGTTCTTAACATTAAGGGAAGCAACACAGAGGCAACCTCATCTAAACATAATATCCACATAATGTAAAAAAAGATTGTGTTAAAATATTTGAATAAAAAGTTTTTAATGCTATGGTGAAATGTTAATAAAGCAAAAGAACAGCGTTCTACTATTAAAGCTAAGTTAGCTGCATAAAAATAGATTGTAAGTTACCTAGCATGGCTCAAATACATTCCTTGGCGTCGAATGTCTTCTGAGTCTATTTCCACAGGATTTATTAGAGCTAGCTGATCAATGGACCATCTGAATTTTCCTGGTGTCTAAAAAAAGAAATAGGCATCTTAATGCTTGCTTTTCTAAAAAGATAAAGCCACAGGACAAATCTCAATGGAACAATACAATCCAAACTTCCATACAGTTTCTGCCACAGACAATCAAAAGTGTTTCTATTTAAAAGGTCTACTCTAAAAAATAGTGAGTCAGGCTTCTTATCCTGCTGGTAGTGGCATTACAGCGATTTACATGATAATATTAAGTGGAAGGTTACAGCTGGTATTTACAAATGAAGGTGTCAGTTTCTTCTCAATTTCAGAGGACAGGACTACTAAAGCTATGTAACTTGGGATAAAATTAAATTGCTTCTTGATTGCCACAATCCACACTATGGTTCCATGAGAACCCAGTATCCGTATCTAACCCAAGTTATCCAAATAGCAGAGCAGTCTTTCACTTCCCATTTCAAAGGGGAGCAGAGAGGCAAGGCCATGAACATCCTGCAAAGTCTCTTTCATAAATGCCATTCATAGGACATAACAAAATCCAACTCAGAAATAAAGCAGCTTCACCCCTTTATTTAAAAATGACTAAGTACTGTTCAAATATATTTGGAAAATTATCTACCAGGTGAGTCTTTTTAGTTTCATTAGCAGTTTTATCTCTACTGCTTATCAAAAAGTAATTTCAACTTCAAACCAGTATGTAATTTGCAACTAAAAAAGAAGTTGGAGATATACAAAATCATTGCTTGAATTCACAAACAGCACATAGAGAAGTGCAATTAAGTTTTATTTGCAGCCAGCCTACTTAGCATCTAAGTAGAAACTGGTTTTCTCCACTTTAAGTGGGACCAGAGTACCATATCCAATAACTGTTCTTTATGTACATTCTACTGGCCTTAGCACTTAATCGTTAATACGGAAAGACAAAATAAATTTAGGAAGGGAGGAAGACTAAGTGGCAATATTAGTTCTAAAAAGAAAAGAAACTCTAAATGCCTCTAAAGTTCTTTAGCTTGGTACATACGTTAAAGTACACTAAATGAAACATCCTCTTTACTATATTTGAAAATGTTAGCACTCTATCTATGCAGGTACAAAACTAACAACTAGAACTTACAGATGAGGAATTCGTTGACTTAAAGACCGAAGGACTGGAAACAATCTGCTCCTGAAGAGTATAATAATCGCTGGGACTTTCAAAAGGATTCAGTATTGTGACTCGTCCTGGAGTCTCTGGTGCTATCTGCATTTTAGCTTCTTCTGTATCACCCATAACACTAAGCTATACCTGAAAAAGAGGGAGAGCAAAATTAAGGAAAACAACGAAATCACGCTTTTGACATTTCAGGGCCACCCTGAAGGCTTTGGGAGTAGAGGATTAATCGTTTCAGGCACCAGCAACATTCCAAAAACGCAGATAGCTATGGCTTGTACCTACTGACATAAAGATAGTAAGTAACGCTAGTACGAACAATTACGAATAAACAGAAACTATGAAAACGAGATAAGAAAGAACATGAAGAAAGGGACTAAAGAAACCCAAACAAATGCCCAAACAAGGGGAAGACAACAAGCAAACAAGACAAAAATCCAACAAAAACCAAAATCCCCATCTAAGCACCAGCAGAGCCCGAGCTGCCGCCCTGCCGCCCCACGGGGCCAGCCCGGCAGCAATAACGCCCCCGGCCGCACCACGGCCTGAACGTACAGATGAGGAA
>JAHLSL010000062.1:8935932-9087469 GCA_025920805.1 Petroica traversi | reverse complement strand
GGGCCGCGCGCACGGGCGCCTCTCTTGCGCCGAGGGGCGCGGGTTGCGGCTGCCGGAAGATGCAGCGGGAAGCTGCTCGTGTTTTGCTTCGTGTCGCTTCGGGAGACAAACACATCCACAGAGCGAGCACCTTTGGGCCTCGCGTGGCTTTTCCTGTTTTGGTATTTTTTATTATTTTAATTTTGGGCGTTTTATCAATTTAGCTAAGTGTTTAGCATAGAGTACTGGGTGTTTGGGTTTTTTTTAGTGTGTGTATATATATATATATATATATGTATGTATATGTGTGTGTGTGTATATATGTATAATTTTTTTGTCGTTTTTCGGTATTTGTAAATGTTAATGCCAGTGGCGGGACCGGGCTCGGTGCTCGGGTTTAAGCCAGAGGGGTGGAATTGCGCGGGACAGAGAGGAGGGACCGGCCCGGTGACGGTGCCAGCCGCAGCTCTTGAGCTCAGCTCAACCCCGAAATTTTGTTCTTGCTCGTGGCTCACGATAGAAAACCGATGTAAACTCTAAAAGGACCCCCCAGACAACCCAAACTGCAATACAGTGAAAACGCTTTGAGGACAGTAGTAGGTGTTACAGGACTAAAATAGATTCTGATATGGAAAAAAAAATCCCAACCGCAGGTGCTGTTGTTCAGTGGGGAATGTGAGAGAAGGGATATTGGGAGTACTGGGAAACACTTTGGAGATTGATAAGCCATGAGAAATGTGAGCAGGGGAGTGAAGTTCGGGTGTTCACTTTCAGCCCGACTGTGAGGAATCAAAGCTGGCATGTTTTGGAGTGAAACTCTGGAGTTCCACAAAAAGCTTATACCAAAAGCTTACATGCAGAGCAGCCAGGCAGTCAGCTGAGGGTTGTTAAATGTGAAGACTTTTCTCTGAAAATGCCCTAATGAGGGAGTAGAGCCTAGGGAGAGTGTTCAAGGGGTAGCGATTTGCATTTGTTATTTTCTCAGCATCTTCCTTTCTCTTGAAGTTATAGCTGCTGTTATAAAAAGGTTTCTTTGTACACACCTTCGTGAGTTGTGTTGGTGTAAAAGGTAGCATTTCAGCCACTGATCTCCATGCTGTGACCTGCTGCTGGAGGAAAGGCAGGACTAGCAGGATCATTATGGCCTTTCTGATGCTGCAAGAGGATTAAACCATTTTGAGGAGATAGAGAGAGACTTTTTTGAGAAGGACAGAGAATCTGAGTTCTGGTAACTGACAACTTCTGTCCTTCCACTCCTGTAGGAATGATTTAGACAGGACAGACAACAGGCAGATTTAAAGACAATGTAAGACTTTTGAGAACAGATATGGAAAGTGCACTGATCTTCAGATTTAGAAGCCCAGGCTTCCTGTGTATATTTTATGTGTGTATATTTTATTTGAAATAGATACAGACATTTAGCAGATGTTGTCTGCAAGGTTGTTAAGAGCTCAGAATTTTTGTGGAGAAACTGATAAATCTCTCTGCCAAAGACTGCCTCCACACCTGAAGATTAGAAAGAACTTCATCAGTATCTGGAGTCCAAAAGCAGAGCCTACCTTTTACCTAATTGGCACGCATGTTAATTGTTGAATTCTTCACCTTTTTTTTAATTTTTCAAAACCTATTATCCAGTATTAAATTTCCTGAACCAGGAACGAATGGTGTTTCTGTTAGAAGCTGTAACTTTTAGCTTATGCTGGAAAGTTGAACATAAATGCTGTTGCAGTTCCAACAGCAATGGATATCTGCTATATTGTACACCTTGTAGAATTGTTCTACAAATGTTCACATTGTAGAAGTACTGTAGAATCCAAATGTTGGTGAAGAACCATATTGATCATCGAAATTTCATAGTCTGCAGGGACTAAAGTGCTTTCATTTTTTTTCTGTTGCAGTTCTGTTTGAGATTTCAAGAATATTAAACACTGGCTTGGATATGGAGACATTGTCCATTTGTGTGCGGCTTTGTGAACAAGGGATAAATCCAGAAGCATTATCATCAGTTATTAAAGAGCTGCGTAAGGCTACAGAAGCTCTAAAGGTAATGTTCTAGATTAAAAAGCTTATAAATTTCATTTTAAGAGTCAGATGTACATGCAACTTGCTGTACTTCCGTTTGTAAATTGTCCTTTGATATGACTCATTTTAAATTAAGGAAATTAACTGTTCAACAGTGGAGGCAATGAATACAACTGAATTCAACATAAAGCAGGAAATGGTACAAATAACATGTTTTGTACAAATAAAATAACTAGGCTAACTCTTCTGGAGAAAAAAAAAACCACAATAAAAACTCACAAATTTTTATTATGGTCACCATTTGCCCCCTTACCTTTATAATATCACAAATAGATTTTTCCTTTAACCAATACCATCTAAATTCTAGAACCTCAGATCTAACAGTATGTAGCAGTAATTGTAAGCAGGTAAGGCAACTTGTTCACATAATCTTAATATTTTGCTTTTATCCCCTTAACCTGTGCTTTGAACCTTTCCAAAGACCAATAAGAGGGGATTTTGTGATGTGTGCATATAGTGGTCTTTTCATGTATGAATATTTACCTGTTTAACCAGTAGAAGGTAACCATGGTTTAAAAAACAATTCTCACTTGCCTTTTAAAGGATTTTCAGGCTTTACTGTCTACCTAAACATCACAGTCATTATCTTTTACTACTGCATCTTGTATTTGGTTATTTTTGAGAGGTAAAGAGTAAAGCTGTATCTTGCTTCTATTCTGAAAGACTGCATACTTTATTTTTAACTTAACGTTTTTCTATGCTCATGCATATTTTGTATTTGTGTCTATGCTTAAATGTGTGCTTACATATGCCTGTAACTGTGTATATAAATAATTGAGAGCTGTTTTACTTCTTACATTGCTTTCACTGGTTTCCTATTCCTGTTGCTCTCCTTTGCCTGTTTGTCCCATTACTGGTTTAAAACCTATCAGTGTCAGTCTTCAACAACTATGCTTTGTTGACTGGAGTTATGCAGTAATAAAAATTCTAATATTCACAAATAATGGGTAGTGTGATTTATGCAGTCATGATTAGTGTCATTCTTCTGAGTTTTGTGTCAATAACATATCTGTATGGATGGAGTAAATAATTACCATAAGTTATATAAAGTAAACTCCAATGGTAACTATATTTATGCATTTGAGCCTTTCTTTAAAGTGTTAGGATAAAATGTACAAGGTAAAAGCGGCTCAGATACAGGATGTAACACAAGCACACAGCAGTGGCTCTTTCAGTAAAGGGTAATGACAGCATTTTTTTTTTTTAGAAAATAGTAGTGTCCATTAAAAAATATTTCATAAGCAGCTTTTTTTTTTTTTTTTTAGATCTCTAAGTTATCTAGGTAAATTTAAAAAGTTACAAGAAAAGATTAAATTTAATCTACATGATGTCTCTCTTGGTAACTTGGAATAATTTTTTTTTCTGTTTCTAGGCCGCTGAAAGTATGACAGGCTGACATGGGAGAAGGTCTGTGTGTGAGAAGAATGCCAAGTTAAAGTTAACTGGAACTCTGAAGATTGCCACTGTAAAAAAAATTGAATTAAGTGTATATGAAGGTTTCAAATACTTCTGTAATATTTTTCAAATATTGTATATAATAGCTTTGAAAAGCTTTTAGTAAGTTCACCAGTACTATTATTACTTGGTATTTTTGTGAGCTGTTTGTGAATATTGTGCAATTGCTTTTCCTTGGCATCCAGTACTCTAAATCATGCCAGATACCGTACATTTCTTGAATTTAATAGTGTGTACAAACCAATCTTGTTATAATGAGTGTAGCTTTGTTAATGCATCCTTTGGAAGTGCTAGTATATCCTGGGTTTTATCTCTTGCTTTGATGAAAAACTGCATGTGCAATTTTAGACTTGCTTTATGGTCCAGATAGGAATGAACCCCATACTATTTTAGAGTAAGGGCAGTAACTTAAGTCTCAAGCTGAAAGTAATAAATAAAGCATTTTTTAAATAAAGTAGGTAATGAATTGTCTGTTTGATTTCAAATTGCTAGGAAAAGTGTTCATATTAGATAACAGAAGTTCTCCAGCTATCCGTGTAGATATGAATATAAATTTGAATTCTAGATGACATAGAATGTTTCAGGGAAAGAGAGGATGCTACATTTGTTACACCTGTTCTGACTGCAGGATCTAAAAATAGAAGAACAAAATATTGTTACTGCAGTACTGTAGTCAGTGCATACATGAGAACCGTCAGATTTGGTTGGTGGGTATTAGTAAGGCTTAAACAGCTGCTTGGTACAGGAATGTCTTCTCATTTAGCACTAGAAACCTTCACTGATTCCAAAACAAGTGTTGATTTCCAGTAAGTATCCCTGCATCCAGGAATTCTGCTCCATAAAAAAATTGTTTCTTGTGTGTTCTTCATCTGCTGCTATTTAGACTTTTTTTTTTTATAAGGATTTTTGATTTTTTTATTAAGCTGTTTTTTTATGTAATGCTAGTGGGACCTAAAGCAACCTGCAGGGTTAATAAGGCGAAGCAAGGTTAATAGGGTTCATTTGAAAATGAACCTGGAATTTTAATTAAGCCTAAAGTTATATTTGTGCAGAGATAAAAAGTTCTTTTTACTTTAAGAGTTTACATGATATACACTCCGGATCATAGCTCTACAAAAAGCAATAAAGGAAGCTAAATACTTCATATTGCTGACGAAGACAATAGGAAAATATTTATATTGCACTGAATAACTTAACTTTATTTCCAGTTAGCCTAGCCAAAATGTCATTCCAGGAAGATACTGTAAATAACCAAATTAGGGAATTTTTAGGTGTTCTCATTTTGCACAGCATCAATTTACAAAGGACTTTAAATGTTCAAATATTGAACATTGACTGTATGAAAAGATAACAACCATGAAATTTATCTTAGGAAATCTGAAAATTCAGTAAAATATCAGTAAAAGTCCGGGTCAGATCAGCACAAATGTGCAATCAGCTCTCTTAATTTTCTCTAGAGTCAGTTCTACATTGTCAAAAAAGAGAATAGACTTGGGCATTCTCAGGAGTCACATCTAAGTCTGTGAGATTTCCCTTGTCTAACTTAGACTCTGAAAGCTTTCTGTAAACTATAGCAAATGTATCCAAAATAATGACATATTATTGGAATGCATGTTTTTGCTGGTGCATTTCCTTTTCCTCCACTGCCAAATCTTTGAGTAATACAGGAAGCCTGATTACTTCCCTTGAATGTCACTCTATTGATTAGTTTGCATTTATGAATTTCCAGGTTTTTTTCTAACTTGCTAGCTTGATTTTAGTTTGGGCTCAATGACCTTGAAATGCTTAAAACCAGCTTGCAACTGCAATATGACAATTTATACATAATTTATATAGTTATATATAATTCTCAAACTGTCCAGGAAATTGCATCTGCCATTTTACCATCAGTAAGTTTACAGCCTTTATGCATTTAGACATTTTCTGGTAGACCATTTGTCCTGCAGAATTGTAGCAGAAGGGCATGTCTTTGACACTCAAGCCCCCAGTTTGATGTCTATCAAACTAAAAATGTGTTATTTCTCTTTATTATGTGGAACTAAATGGTAATATTAGTTATTTAATGTACTAAGGGAAGAGCATAAAAGTGCTCTTAAAAGTGGTGTAAGAGAGCTCCTGACTGCTTTTGGTTTGGCGTACCATCCATAACAAATACACTAAGTTGGGTTTCTTCCTGGTGAGAAATTAAAAAGAAAATCCCTCTATTAGGCAGTGTCATGCTGGAAATATTTGTGCTGCAAGGTAAGTCTATCACTTTAATAGCATCCCCACTATATGAACATGGGTGCTGAGGCTTGGCACTGATGACTGAGAAGTCTTGGCTGGATTTGTAACACACATCACCTCCTACTACATTTAACCACGAAGCTGAGCAAACAGCACGTGCCTTTCCTCTGTGCTCCTTACTTACGTGCTCTTGGAACTCCTGAGAAGATAAACATAGGAATATCTGTACAGGTCCTGATCAAAGTTGTTTTTTTCTAACACAATGGCTTCTTTTGTAGTCAAAGGCAGCTGGCTGAGGAAGGATAAGAACAATACAAGCACATTCTTTTCTTCTGTGTTGTCCTGGCTTCTGAATGTCTTCTATTCCAGGCTTTCCTGAATATCATATGGTTTATCTATTTAGTAATTTTCAGTGCTGTTTTTTTCCAGTACTTGTCCAGTTTCCTTTGTGCTATATATGCTTCCTGAATAGTGGCAGCCTTTATCAATTGATTTCTGTTCCATAAAGATTGCCACTTCTTGTTCATTCTGAGCCTGATTTTCTCTAGTTTAGTTTAATGTCCCTTGCACAGTACACTTTTATTTACCATGCAGATATGCAGAACTCTTCTGAACTGAAATGCATTAGACTCTGAGTGACCAAAAGCATGGAATAGCTTCTGTATTTACTATCCTTTGAAACTTTTTTAAGTCTCATATGTTATTTTCTGAGAAGGTAGCCAAAACTGCACACAACATTAGCCATGCAGTTAAGTATTGGCCTGCTTGATTACTTGTTCTTTATTCATTCTCTACTAATTCCTAATATTTGAGTTGCTTTTTTAATTTGATCTGAATGTTGAGCTGTTGTCATGGCATCTATGGTAACTGCAGAATCTCACTCTTTAGTGGAGTGATAAGCTCAGAGGTTATTTTTTCATATGTGGAAAATATGGTTGTTTATCTCCATGTGTGTAATTTACTTGTTTGTGCTGAATTGCATCTGCCACTTTTTCCTAATCAATCTTCCACGTGTTTCTGCAGTTTATCACAGTTTGCTAGTAGTCTTGCTATCATTACTAATTTTATCATTGGGAAGTTTTGTTGGTTTATCCTTTTTTTGAGGTTAATTACAAGTAAGTCATGCAGCACAGAATGTATCAAAGACAGCAAAGGACCACTGGTGCATTAGGGCAGGAGCTGACCATTCATTTTCATTCCTTTTCAGTGACTGTGAATAAAATGCATCATTTTTACACCATGTGTCTTCAGTGATACATTCAGCAACTCAGTGTGAGTTTAAGCACAGTTGTGAATCCAGTCCTGCAGAGAGCATGGCATGCTTGATAACTACCAGGAGCCCCAATGTTCTGTCCCACCTGCTGCTCTCTAGGGGAGCAAATACTGGTTCAATTCTAGGTTTGCTTTTTGATTCAATCAGCTAATTCCTTCTGAGTTTAACTTGTGTGCTGCTGTAGGCACACTTTATTCCAGGGACTGCTCCAAGCAGGCTGTGTACCAGAGCCTTCTGTTTTTTCTCTCAACACTTTCCACCTTCAAACCTCCCATCTGCTTTTACATGCTCATAGTTTCATGCTATAGAAACACAGCAGTCCTTATTATTTGAACATGCTTTAAATTCAAAGGCACCAAAAAATGGCAATAGCCTGAGACTCACGTGATACATGATGTAGTATGGCTGTAGACAACCTGCTTTAAAGAGATCTAATGCTGAACAGAGGGGCTTTACATGACTACATGTGATCCGAGCTAGGGACTTTGGCAGATTACTTTACTTTGAAGATTCAGCTCTGTGTCACAATTATTGCTGTTTAATTAAAATTTGAAAACAGAATTTCAAAGAATGAAAGGTATGTCAAAGTAATGGTCAACCTTTAAAAGAATATGGGCAAGGACAGAGCTGCAGACCTGTCACCTCATAGCAGCAGCAAACATCCAACTGGTAAATTTGGGATTTTATCAGCAAAGAATGAAAGATAAAAAATGTCAAGTAACAAGAGACAGAATGAAAGGAAATTACTATTACAGAATGGTTATTTACATAAAACAGCTTCATCAAGTAGAAACAGTGAAGTAAAACCATAGTGCTGTCTATTTACTGCTTCCAGACCCACTGTTTATACTTCAAGAAACATGAGGATTAATTAAATGAAGCTATAAAACTGTTTTGGGATGGGAGAGCAAGCCTGAAGAGGTCTCAAAGCACTCAGGTGGTGTGCAGATTCTCAAAGAAGTTGAGAAGGGGCATAATGACCCTAGTTGTGCCCTTGAACATAAAGGAAGTCTTGTGGGTACATCTTTAATCTGACAGAAAACCAGATCCAGTAAGTGTTATTGGAGAGATCAGACCCTAAAAACAAGACACTACTCCCCAGGAGTGAAAGTAAGTAAACTTTGACATGGCATATTAGGGAAATGACAATTGGCAGCTGCTTGATGTTGTTAAAATGAAATTAAAAATTCTTCTAAAAGACATGTTTTAATCCGGTTTCTGAGGCTTAGTCTACAGGGTGTCACAGAGGCTGGCTGTGGAAGTTCCTTTCAGCTGCAGAGTCTGTGAAGGGCAGTGTAAAACGGCTGTAAGTAATGCAAAGAAAATTAGGAATATTTAGGATGACTATCAGTGATGTTTCTGTCAGTAAGATAAATGGAAGCCTGGTTTCCAAGTTATTTAAATGTAACCTGATCAAAAAAAACCCAAACACAACTATTAATTATCTGAACTGGAAATCTAGAATATATTGAGTCTAGGCACTTTTTATTATCACTTTATAAATATTCCTGTTTTTTCACCTCCAATTTATACATGTAAGAAGAGACCAGCTCATGAAAATGGATCTCTGAAAGAGCTCAGTGGTGTCATTATGTAGGCAAGTGGGAGTTTAATGCTCAAATTTAACTTCCAGTGAAGGGGATGGAAAATGAAGGAGTGAAGATGATGCCAGGCTGTATCAGGTTACCCAAGAAAGCAGCCAGGAGGACCCTTTAGTAGGGAAGGAGGCCTCAGGAGTGTGAAGAGGCAGAGGTACATCCCAGCTTGAATTTTTATATGATTATTTTATTTGTACACCAGATCCAAAATTAGTATGTCCCAACAGTTACTTTCCTATTTAAAGGACAGGAGATAGAGGAAAGAGGGACTTAGGCGGTCATGTTGCATTGGCATTTGGGCTTGAAGCTGGCACTGGTAAGACAATAAGGCTGCTAACCCCTCCTACGCTGCTGTCTGTTGTAGCTGGTGAGGATGTGACTGGGAGGAGCTGAGTTATCGGCTCTCACTCTGTCCCACTTTCCTGGGCTCCTGGAAAAGCTCCTCGTGACATTTCATCTTGCTTTCTTAGAAAGCTGCTTGGTACACACCCTAGCCAGTTTATAGAGGCACATGGTTGTGATCAGGATTAATTATAATTTTGTGAGGGGACAGCTAATCAAGGACAAAGAAATAGTCTCATTCCTGAGACCAGGAAACTTGTACTGGGTTCAAAGCCTATAGTAAGCAGCAGGTAGTTATTTACTACTTGTGATTCACATCTGTGAAAACCCCAGGATGTTAAAATAATATGCACATAAAGACTTAGACTTTATGGTACATAAATGCTGCAAGATCAGTATTAAGGAAAAATATTAATAATTTGCAAATACAATGCTCTGGTATATGTAAGATTCAATGGGAGATTTGAAGAAGAATCATGCACTGGTCTTGCACATTTTGAAGTAAAGACACAAATAAAAACATCTGGACAATCATTTCCTAGGACATGTAAAGGGGTGCCTTGCTATTCTCTTAGGTAGAATTCAGGATACACTTTGAATTGTGTAAGATATTGGATATACAGAGATACAGATTGAAGTAAAACTTGGACTCTTTTCAGAGCAATTGCTTTCCTAATTCAAAAAGGAGTGTTTTGTTTAGCTTCAGTTCAGGTGAAACCTGTCACAAGTATAGGGACAAGTCAAGGTATGTGCACAGCAATTTATTCCTGTGTGCCCTGATGATTGCACTCAGTGAAGGCAGAAAAATAACTCTGGTTGATAACAGGCTGATAATCTGGCCTGCATTTTTAGCATGGTATTCCTGGCTATGCATTTCACTGGTAAGCAGAATATCAGTAATAAAGCCACCAGTCTTCGTCCATCATTGGCTGCTGCTGCTCTCATTAGACTGTCCATGAGTGTCTGCTCTCATTACATGACTTCACAGCAGCTGTTCCATTTTTAGACATGTTGGCCGAAATTTGGCATTGACCCTGTGAAGTTTTACAAAAGTTAGTGAAAATAGAAATAGGGCACATGAATCAACAGGGAACGTGGACTTTGTTCATCTTAACTGTGGCTGCATGGGGGAAATAAAGACAAGATTTTGTTTGGGAAAATCCTTTTGTTTTCTCTTGGGAGGGCACTCTAGGTAAAATACGTTGTTTTCCTTCATCTAAATATTAAGAACTAACAATAATTAAAAAGGAAAATTATTTTACTAAAACTCTAAAGATTTCTTTCAGTGTAGTATTATAATTTGTCGTTCTATGTCTTTTGCTTCTATTTATCTCCTGTGAATTGGGTTTTCTGCTGACTGCATCTGCCACAATTCATTATTTTCTTTTCTACTCTCCCTTCAATTTTAATTCTCTAATTAGAGGGGGTCAGGCTTCAATGTTTTCCGATATCAGCAATCATTTCTACAATATTTCCTCAAGATAATCAGGCACTATTCAATAATAGTTTTCTTGGAGACTGACTTCTCTGTTGGAAATGGTTTTGACAGAACTATTTTGATTGGTCATCATATGTGCACAACTATCAGAGAAAGTGGAGTTGTGCAATATCCTGCATGCTCAAATCTACTCTGCAAGCACAAATTTCTTTATTTAGGTTTTCCCTAAAATACTTTGAGAATGTTATAATGTGCAGTGTAGTTATCCTATGCGTTGGTATATCTATACCAATTTGTTTGTAGAGAGATCACATAGATATCAGAGATATCCTTCATTCTTCTAAAATACATTTTATTTGTGTTTTGCTATTACTGTCCTGTTTTGTGTTCAAGTCACATTTGGCATCTGTTTTTAGTTTTAGCAAAAAATCTCTAGGGAAAAAACCTCAGGCAGTGCTTTGCCCTATTTTCAACTTACTCGGCTTTATCTGTCCCAGCTTCTGCGATGATCAGAACCTGATTTGTATTACATGCCTTGATATCCACAAAAATTACTATTTTGTCTATGCAACAATTAAAGTTTGCTGGTTAATAATTTTATTAAGAGCGTACTGTTAGCATACATGTTCTTCATGTTTATGTAATTTTTTTTAAACTCTTCCAATATTTGTAAAACACAAAGTAGGAGGATAAATAAAAGTGTTACTGGAAACTGTTGTGTATTCCACTAGATGGCAGGCAAACATTTGCTACCACTGCTGCAGCTTTGTAAAATATCTCTCTATTAGTTTTGTATGGATTCTAATAAATAGTATTTTAGGATCAATTTCCAGTTTAATGAAGGACTGGTGCAATTTAACCTTTTGATTTATTTTAAAAACATTTTAAATAGTAGAAGGAAGGATAAAAACGTGTGCTATTGATTGCATGACTTTGGCTCACAAAAGAGAGAACTAAGGTTTAAGAACTTAACATTTTGTACTTTTTGTATTTAAATTTTGCTAAGAAGGGATATAGCTGTAGTAAAATAGCCACAGAAGAGAGAGTTTTCAGCATGGCAAATGGCATCTTTTGCTTTTGATTCAGAGTAATAGAATTTACACAAACTGTCTTAGAAACTGCAGCGAAGGAAGTTCTGTCATCCACTGTAGTTCATAGCCACTCTGAATTTAACTCTTTTTTTTTTGTGTTTATGTGCTTTCTGGCAGTTACTCATCAATCCACAGTGTTTAAGACAAGAAGGAAAACTCAAGGTATGGGTGCCACATGGATTAACTAGTGTAGGAAGACATACCTCCCCTGCTGAGGATATACCAATGGATGTACCAATACCATAGCAGCATTGCAGTTTAAAATAAACACCAAATAAATAGTCAAATGTATTAGATGGGCTAGATTACATAAGAATTAAGACAACTCCTACCATTTCTAGCAGAGAAAATAGAAGGAATAGTAGAAGTAGGATGCATACTCCCACCTGCCCTCTGGTGAGGGCATTTCTGTCCACCAAATATGTTTCTGAATCTCTTTCCTCTCTTTGTTCTCCAAAATGAGAGGGGAATAGAGGTAGGATAGAGATTTCCCAAAGTAGGATATTTTAAGGGGATAGGAGAGAAGTGCCATATTAATCTTTAGCCTCTCTCCATAGATGATAATCTTTCAGGAACAAGGTGTAGCTCCCGGTATAATCGGATTAAGTTATCAAGGGTTAATGAGTGAGAAAGAAAGCTGTCCCCATCTCAGTCCCACACTCACTAAGCCCTTTCCCAAATATTTAATAAAATTGCAGTTTTATACTTTATAGACCCCAGATTATTTCAACTATCCTTTAACCTCTGTTTTACTCTGCAATCAGTGGAGAGAGGGTATTTCTCAGTGGAGAGGGGAAAAGAGAGCACTAAAGTTATTCTGAATTGCTCTCTAAAGGAAACTCTATTGACTGAAAAGGTAACCCAAGGAGACTAGTATCCTGAGGCTAAGATTAATCTTTGCAAATATTCCCATTAGATCACCTACTCTGACTTCCTGTATTTCACAAGCCTTTGAATTTCCCCCAACAACCTCTCTATTGAGTTCAATAACTTGTGTTTAGATAAAGCATATCCAACAAGACATTTATTCTTTAGTTGAAGACATTAATAGAGATAGTGTATCCACTGATTCCTTTGTTGGTTTATTCCACAGTTAATCATCTCCACTGTTAAACTTTGTGCGCCTTATTTCTTACCTTAATTTATCTGGCTCAAGCTCAGTACACAGCTGCTTGTTATGCTTTTTCCTTCTTAACTAAAGAACCCTCTAGTGTGTGGGATTTTCTCCTGAGGGAGCTATTATAATCAAGTCACCACTCTATCTTCCTTTTGATAAACTGAAAGGATTTTTTTCTTTCTGTAAAACATTTTTCTTTTTCTCTCCAGTACTCATTCTGGTCTTCTTTGCAACCTGTGGGGTTTTCCCCTTCCCTTCAGTCTGATAGCAATCTCACCTATGGTGAGTGGAGATAAGATTGATTTGATTTGCTCCAGTATCACGCTCACAATTCCTTTTGCTTAATGCTTCCTCAGCAACCCTTTAAGTCCTTTCTGGAGTTACTGGAGTTTCACAGAAGTTGGTCCTCTGCTTTTCAAAGATAGTCCAACTTGTTGCCAGTTCCTTAGCTTTTCATATACCTGCATTAAAATGCCTTTCATTATTAGTCCACCTTACTGCACAGTTCAAAACCCTCTTTCTGTCTGCCTTCTCTTTAAATTTACCTCTCCCAGTTTTTTTGTAAACTAAAAATCATATAAGCAAATATTTTGTTATTTAGTTCAAAGTTATCCATGACAAAGCATTGGCTCAGCTACAGAACCTTGTAGCACCCTGCCAAAATCAGGATGGTTGCTCCTCTTTGTATGTGATCATGAATTATATAATATGGCCATGTGTGCTTGTGTACATGCCCTTTCCTTATTAAAATCAAGTCTCAACATTGTCCTTGCTTTTGAATACTGATTTTTGGAAGATTTATCTATTCCTGAAGCCTATGAAAAGAGTTTTTTTTTACTGAGACTGTGTAAGCCATTAAAAAAATAAAAGGCCGTCATGTTTTCTAAAGTCAGAACTCCCATGGAAGTCCACAAGGATGCAATTACAGATATAGTGGTGACTTGATTATAAACCAAATTAATAATCTCATCAAAGAATTAAGTAAGTTTTATTTAACAAGACCTATTTTCTACAAAACCATGTTGACCATCATTAATTACATTCATTCCTTCAATTTTGTATTAATTGAATCCCACATCAGCTTATTAGCTTTTCCATTAATTTTCCCTGGCTTTTTTGTGATGCTTACTGGTTTAAGTTACCTGGGTCATCACAGTTTCCTGTCAAAAGAATTGTACAATGTAAGTGCTAATTCAAGAATTATCTTATTTCTCCAGAGTTTTAAATACAAAATCAAGATCTTTTGTTTTTTTTCCTTAATCTCACTATTTTCCTTGACTGTGCATAACTAGCTCATTTGTGGCTCAAAACATGAGTTCATAAATTAACGATGTATTATTTTAATATTTCTGGTTTTTACAGTTGTGTATTCTTACTCTTTTAACTGCTGTTTGTAAATGTAGAAAGTAGACAGTGCACTTCTCTGCCCACAGTGTCCAAGTATGGAAATTCATTTACTTTTTACTGGTTAAAATGAAAATTAAGGCATTCCTGATTACTGTGGGTGTATTTTTGCTACAAACTTGTAGCTTTTGCAAATGAATCCTGTTTCAGGGCTGACTGTATGGGAGTCAGCAGATGGCACTGTTGCAAGTGTCTTGATTCTTTTGTCTAGAGGAGACTACATACAAATAGGCCTTGAAAGGGATACTTAATTGTTATTTGCTTATTTTTCCCTTACAGTAGCCCAGCCAAAATACAGCACAAGCTAAATATTTTTTCACAGGCTTTGTGATAGTCCAAAGGTTTTGCCTAAGAGCAAGCTAAACATAATACGGACTGCAAACCTCACAAGAACCAGGTGGCCTGAGGGATGGCCAAGATTATGACGTTCTTCAATTGTCCAAAGTGTTTTTGAAAGTAGGAGTCATCCTTTGGAGAGTGAGAAGCTTAAGCAGCACCTACACAGCCTATCAACATTTAAAGTGTCCAGAGACAGAAAAAATGTGAGGGAAAACCTTCTGTTATTTGCTTCTTTGAGTCAGACAGAAAGGTAGGGGCATTTATAATGTTTAATTATCAAAATCAAGAAGAAACAGGCGAGTGGTAAACTTATTTAAATTAATGCAGCTTCTGATGAAGTTCTGAAAAACTTCATAAGCCAGTTTCAAATCTGACACCCAGAGAACAGTAGCAAGACAGAGGACTGACAATGAATGACAAAAAATTATGAGGCTGTGTAGGAAAGCTCATACATCTCTTACACTCCTTTGCTTATCAAAGTACTAATTGTAGTAAATTCATAAAAAATCCCCCAAAACTTGCAGGAATTTTTTGAATGCTATTGCAGCTACACCTACTACTTTGATGGTTTTGGATTGCATAGTTCCTATAAAATGATTTTCATGTGTTAGTAAAGCTGTGAATCCAGCTCACGTGTCTAGGTCCTGTACAGTTAAACCTTCTTCTATTTGTTTCTCAGTACATGGATTATGCCTGATTATGTACATGTGAATGCACATGTACATGCTTAATCTTTAGTTAGCAACATTCATATTCAAAGTGTGAAGCCTTGTACTTGACACTTATTCAGCATCTGGTTAAACACCACTGAACTACTTGACACTGAATGTGCAATGATTTTCTCCATTAAAATACCTGCTTGCATTCAATAGAATAGGGGTAGCCAGTTTCAATGGGAATGTCCTCATAAAACACCTGTCCAGATGCAACCAATCCCAGCTAAGCAAAAAGAAATTATATCCATATTTATCAAAATGCATAATCTTTGTGTTATATAACACACACACACACACACACACACACATACACACACACATATATGTATATATATATATTTATGTTTTAAAGTAGACTCCCACCATGTCCAGCATAATCCACTGGGGAAATATAATTTGATTTATCGACACTTAGAAAATCCTTGTTCATACAAAGTGAAGCACAGGAATGTTAGTATATACACTTAACATAAGCTTTGTATTTTAAAGCTGTGTCCAGAATAAATGCCCTTTAAGCAGCGCAGAGTACCATTTCTCTCACTGAAAGGTAGGAGTCCTAACCAGAGTTGTCAGTCTTGCACAAGTGTTTCCTTGAGCATAAACATTTAAGGTGGAATGTTAAACAAATATTTTAATCCCTTCTATAAGTTTATTCATAGCCACTTCAATCAAGTTCTCTGCCTTACCACACTTTCACTGTTACTTTCCATTTCTGAGCATGCAGCCATGTTGCACACCAGTGATTTTGCTGCATGTCCTTTATTTAATGGTAACCTTTCTTCAAAGAAGTAAGAACTGCTATTAGAACACTCTGATAAACCATATATGAAAAAGAAAATTTATCTTAGGAGCATTTCAGGAGCTAACACCTCTTGCAGCCCTGTGCTGTGAGTAGTAGGGGTCATCCTCTCTCTTGCCAGGAAAGAGGCTGATGCTTTCTAGCTCTCCTGAGTGTATCTCAAATTGCCAATTTAAATGCCTAGTTGAGTAAGGGCCTTCACATAAAGGTACAAAGGTGTTTCACATACTATGGAGATAAAAGACACTTGTAAGCACTTCAATAGATTCCTTGAATTGTCTGCAGACACATTTTTTACATTTTTTCCCTGCCAAAGTTAATCATAGTCACCTTACTCTTTGTAGTCACCTTACTCTTTGTGTTCTTCAGCAGTTATTTACAAGCTGTCCTCACTACACCTTTTACTCACTAATGTGCCTGCTGGTGCTGGGTTGGGGATAATATTTTCTCAGGCCACAGCTGAAATGTTAATACATGTAGAACTTCTGTCACCTCCACGTGGATTATTGTAATTCCTCTCTGGTGTCTACCTGATTGCAAAACTTCACAAGTTCTGTTTTACATGAAATGCTGCGGCTGACACGCTTATTCATCTTAAACCAAATTAGCATATCACTCTGGTCTTTTGATCCATGCTATGGCTGCCAGTCAGAGCACTGCTCCCTTCCTATCCGACCTGGCATGCATTGATGATGTGTGATGATGGATTCTGACCGCAAGTATTAATGCAAGCATATAGTTTAGGCAGTAAAATATTGCCTTGCTCCTTTTCCACACTATAAACTGCCTTTTTCTTTACTTTGTATTGATGTGCTAATGCTTCTAATAGCCATGCTTAAGAAAAATTAATATATTCCTAGGTATTAGGAATGGGAATGTACTCTTCAGGCATTCTAGTTGAAATCGTGTGTCCTCCAGCTGCTGAAAGTCATGTTGTAAAGTTCTTTTCTAAATGAGGCTTTTACTGGACAAACAGGACTCCTCTCTTTGCTGGTTCTACTTTCAATATGGAACATGGAACTGTTTAAGCCTGTGTCTGCATGACTTTGGGAATAGCATGGTAAGGAAAGGTATTCACAAGCAGCTTTCCCCAGACTCTATCCAAGGTTTGGAAGTCTCATAACACAGGAAATGAAGATTGAATGTTATTTTTCCTGACACATTTCTATGGGGAATAATACCACCAAAGCACAACACTTTTCTGGTTTAGATCTAGGAACAGAGTATGAATTTTGTGTTGAGAACATAATTAAAAATCTACAATTATTTGAAGTGAACCTATTCAAGAGAAGTTGATGACAAAGAACAAATGTCTCAGACTGTCCCTCTACTGTTTCATACCTGTATAGGCCATGAAAGCGCTCATCTTGTTTCTAGTTTGGATTGAATATATTTATTTTTCCTTTACAAGCTACAGTAGAATTTCCATGCACTTGAACAGCTTGTGATGGAGACCTGCAACACATGCTATATATATATATTCCCACATGCTATAACCTGACTTTGCAGGAATTTAGCTTGAAGATTCACCTAATCTAACTTCACATTTGTCATAATGAGGTCTACTGCTGAGCTAGTTACCTCAGGCATGTTGTTTTTTGATGGAGAGATGCAATTTTGGGGCACAGTCTGACTTGTTTTGTGGATAAATCAAATTATATTAATTTGCTAATTATCTAGATTAAATTAGACACAGCCTTTTGTTATCGATCAGACAAATTTCATTCTTGGAGACACAACCACCATTAGTCATATAGTATTTTAGCTGAGTGCAGTGCAACTGGTTGTATGAATAAATGTCTACATGCTGAGGGCCTTGTACTAGAAATACTTGAAAGCTTATTTGAAAAATCTCAGTAAATCCCACAGTAACTAAAAAAAACCAGGGAAAATTAAAAAATGTTGTTATAATCTGACAGCTATTCAGTGCTTTCACCCTCATTACTAGTGAGTTACACCTGTATTAGGCAAGCAAAACAATAAAGCCTTAAAGCACTATTTTTATATATGTACATATGCTTTGACAAAATAAAAGATCTGTTACCTGTGAACATACTACTATGAATTTCTTATTCTAGTCTAAAGATTGAGAAAACCTGCAACACAGAGGGATGTAGTAACTTGGTATATAACTTGCATCACACTCTCCTTATCTTGCATGAATATGTGCACGAATAGAGACTCATTTTTTTTGGCCTTCTCTAGTAGCAGAACTGAAATTAAACTAAAGAGCTTCCTTGATTCCTCCTACTGTAATGCTGCTCATCTCAGCAAAGTTAAGAACTTGCATAATACTAAAACAAGCATTTTATAGGCATTTTATATACAATTTTAAGTATAATTATTTGAAAAAATAAATCAAAATATTGGAAAAATAGTAAAATAGACTAGCCATTTTGTAAAATGGCTTCATTATTTTAGTTAGATTGTCCATGCCTCAAAAGTCATTAATATGTAATATTTACTTTTTGCAAAGAAAATGAAGCAATTATGTTTGCGAAGCAAGTAGAACTTTTCATGTTATTTTGCTATTAAATTTTCTCATATACAGTGCTATTTAATGGTGAAAAAAGAGAAAGAAAAAATAAGTAAAATTTCTACATGTAGTAAATTACAGGTTGCAGTTCCTCAAATGCCTAACATAAACAAATATCTCTGGAAAGATACTGTGTGGGTTTTTTCTTAAAGAAGCTCATACACATATATATATATTTAAATCTACACCAGAGAATTAGGTGTCTTTGTACTATTGTATAAACACTGTAGTGGACTGAAACATCTAATTTTTAGCCTGTTTGCCATAAATAATAAATCTTGATTTATTCATCGATCTGCAATGAAATACAAACATGTATGCACACATATGTACCACCAATTAATAAAACTGATATTCACAGTGGAATATTCTAATGGGCTGGTCCTCTGTTTATCCTCAAAATTGTTTCCCTCAGGCTCCATTTCTGTTACTGTACCATCTCAAGTAGATTTGAATTTGAAAGTGTTCTCTAGTTTTGAATTTAATGATGTCTATACTATGGCTCTACAAGAAGGAAGAATATTACTATCAAATAAAAACACTGGAAATTTTGAAGAAGATGGTTTTTAAGCCACAGCTCTGACAAAAATAAGAATGCTTTCATTTTTGCCCATGAAAACAAATTAATCTTGTTGTATAAATAAAGGAAATGTATTTATTTATGCAGAAAGCCTACTAAAGCTTGTTTAAGTGTGCAAAGTAATGTAATCAGATGAAATTATTATTGATAAGATATTATAATTCCTATTATGTTAACACTGTGAACAAGGTCAATACCTGTTCTGGGTTCTGGAGAGAATTGAAAGAAAATCATCATGATGTTTCTTAAAATTTGACTTATGCTAGCAATGAATATTTAAAGAAATGAATACCTAGCCAATAATCCATCTTTAGTGAAGATACAGCTAAACTTTATAACAGAAATTGCCTTTTGGTTCGGCCTATTTATTTTAAATCTAGGACTCTCTTATTTGGGATTTTAGAAGAAAGCCATTTTTTATGGAGATGGCAGTGTAATAGATGAAATGGTAGCAGGATCTTTTTTGCATAATATTTGGCAGAAGGAAGATATCTGTGCTAATACTAAAAATATCAGCAATCTGTGCTAAACTATAAATAATGCTGCACACATAAAAAGCTCTCACGTATACAAACAAAATTTGTCGAAAGTCATTGCTTTCAGAAACTAGACAGTCTGAGACAAAAGTTGGTCCTAATTTTCTTCTCTTTCAACCAGTCTATCCATATTAGTATGTTTTTCTTTTTGCTTTTTTTTTTAAATCTACTTGTTATGAAAAGAGAATAGAAGTTATTTACTACATTGCATTTCAAGAGCCTGGGGTCTGGATATTCTAGCCCTTACTTTAATGAACACTTTTTCTTCCCACAAACAGTCCTACTGGTGCCTATGAAATTATGCATATTGGTATTAGAGAAGATGTAAGAATTTTGCCTTTGAACTTCACAAATATGAAAAGTAAGCTGTAACGGAAACTAGTGTAAGTCATATTTTCTGGAAATTTTTTCAAAGCATGGCAGGGAAAAACTGGTGAGATTCAGTGTGGTGCTCACAAAGATGAGAAAACAGCAATACAAGAACTTTGTATGCACCTTGGCATTCACATGTAGTGTATTGATGCTTGGATGCATAAAATATTTTGTTCTGATTATTGTTTAGTAAAAGCTCAGGCAGCCAGTGGTTCGGTTAATCAGTATATTAAATAAGAAGTTACATAAGTATGATTTTTCAGCTCTCTCTCCTTGATCTTTGAAGTGTGTCACTCTTTCATTTTGCCATTCAACAGCCTGACATGCAAAAGCTTTGTTCAGACAGTTTAATTTAATCACTGCCACTGGTTCAACAAGATGATAAAATCCCCTGTGCTGTACAACATCCAACATCCAGCTCACTGTTATCAGATACTGTTTGAAGCTCCTCTCATGAATGTGTGCTGATAACAGAAGAACTCCAAACATGTCATAAACAATATATTAATACCCTTGATTGAATTCCATTAGAATAAGAACGAGATGAAGTTTAGGCTGTCCAAGAAGGCCGATGTAATAAAATGTAATTTGGACTAATCTTTCCAAAGAATGCCTCGTGTTTGAAGATGACAGTCTCCCATCAGAAGCAGAAGTAATTGCTTGTTGAATATGCTGGGAACTCCTTTGAATTCTGGCCTTTGTACTTTGTGCACCTTCCAGGTGTCTCCTGCAGCAGACAATCTACTCTTTTGTTTTGGCAGAGAGATGGCAGGACTGCAAATAATAAAATAGGCAGTGTTTGTTTTAAGGAACAGTGGGGGGCCAGATGGAATTTCTAGGAGCTTAGGATGAGAAGTAGGGCTGTTTAAAGCAAAAACAAAGCAAAGGACTTAATAGGTAACATAATTCAAGTAATCTGTTTCCTTAAATTGAATCAGGAAGAGGTAGGAAGGTATTTCAGCCAATGCATTCCTTCAGATAGCAGAAAGCATAAAGAGTACCCTGTTTCTGGAGTAGATCTTTACACAGCAGAGTAGCAACACTGGAAACTTGTTTAGCCAGAGAATTTAACTGGTCTAAACTGGAATTTTCAGGATATGTAATTTGTTAAATTGATATAATTTACATATAAAGTTTTTTTCTTTGGTTTTGTTGACAAGAAAGAATTTCTTAGATTACTTCACGAGCAATAAACAACCAACCAAAAAAAAAAAAGTAGTTCTACAATTTTGTAATTTTCTTGTTTATTTGCAGCAACTCCTGCTTTTGATTAAAAAATTAACAGGCATTGACAATATCCTTTCTGCTCCAGAAAACCTATAATGCAGAGTTTTTTTTAGAATAAACAAACAAACAAATAAACAAATAAACAAATAAATAATTTTTTTAAAGTAAGGAAAACTCAAAGAGAGTTTAAAAGAGGAAATAGTTTGGCTTTGCTTATTTGTTTTCACTTCAGTGCTGTTGAGTCACATCTAAGTCTCTGTAACTGGGGAGTAAGGACCAAATACACAGTCAAATGAAACTATGGGTCTGGAGTTGTCAGCAAGTTTACCCATAGATCTGATCTGTGAACATTTCTAGTGGACTCAACTTTGCATTCTGGTCCAGTGAACCCTCTTCCAAATCCAACTCCACTCTGAAAAGGCATGTTGGTGGCATTTCCCCATTCAGGCTTTATTTTTCTGCCATTTAGGGAGCTCTTAGCTCTGTTACGTGAACATCCAAATATCAGCTGAGACTGCTAAGATTACTCCTGTGAAAATATTTGCCCATACCTACAAAATTCAAAAGCATTGCAACACCTTGAAATCCTACTTCCTTTTAGTAGTTTAGGAGTAAATTAGCTTATTTTTCTCTCTCTCTCCCACAACTGAGGAGACGGAATATTGTCTTTGGCAGAAGAATAGTTTCACATTTGCTCGTTTTGTCTCAGTGAATACATATAGTTCTTAGCACTATTGTGACAGCACTTTCACCATTTCCTATTTGTTTCTGAGAAGCTGCAAAGTACAGCTTCTTGAGGAATGGTAATCGCTGCAATTTTAATTTGGGGTAATTTGAAATAAACACAGCTGGCATTGCAGACAGATAAACTCTATTATGACAGAATTGTTTTCTGTGACATCTCAGCTTCTTTTAGGCTAGAATCTGCGAACACATATGCTTAACTTGAAATCTGTGAAATCAGCTGTACCTCACTGGAGCTGCTTGTATGTTTGGAGAAATCAAATGCTAGGGGGAGGCAAGTATAAGGTGTTTGCTGGATAAAGACCTTCATTGCAGCATTTTAGGTATTTGTGATATGCACAACATATATCAACAGCCATTAAAATGTGTTTCAGGAAAGAATTCCCGAGATTGATTGTTTCTTCAAAAATGACTCAAAAAATCAATCAGAACTGTTTGGAAATATGCCTACTATGCACCAAGATCTAGTTTTCTTTTTTTTTAACAAAATTTATCAATCCATTAAAGAGGAGACAAGTAAACAAAAATGAATTGTCATTTGTGTTATTTTATTAGTGTCACATGAGATTACAGCATATTATTGACTTTAAGAACATTTTACCCAAGGAGACTTGTTTTAACATGCATAAATCAGGATCAATACTAGATATGCGTTAATTTTCATAAAAAGTTACAAGGCAATTTTTTTTCTACAAATCCCCTGATTATACTTATAGTCTATGAAAAAAATCATCATTGTGAACTAGCTAAGATTTAATTATTAAAAAATGTATTATTATTTGCATTGTTTCTTACTTTCCCAGGTGCAATATTTAGTGACCAAATGCAATTTCTGTGCTCACCCGGTTATGGAGTGAAGGTAGATGGCTTGCACAATTTTTGCTGACTT
The DNA here is from genome assembly GCA_025920805.1 of Petroica traversi. NCBI lineage: Eukaryota > Metazoa > Chordata > Aves > Passeriformes > Petroicidae > Petroica > Petroica traversi. The sequence goes on along the minus strand of JAHLSL010000062.1, from coordinate 9,064,726 downwards.
TGCTGCCTTGGCTTGCTTTATCAATTCCTTTTTCCCCCCTTTTTTCATTAGAGATCACATATAGTTTAAGAGCTGTAATCTGAAACCTTACAGCTCTAGTGGATACTTAAAAGACTCATTGATACACTTTGAAACCCAGTCAATTGAACAGCATTAGCAACAGCAGCATCTAGCCATTAGGCTATTAGGATCATTTGCCGAGGCACTAAAATTAAATATAGGGACACTAGCAATTCCCCAATTATATTGTGTTAGTATAATGGCAGTGAAAAGGATATTATTTTAGTCAGCTCGGTGCCACTATTGCAAGAATCAAGATGCTTTCCATTTTGTGGATGTAGATATGTATTGGTCAGGAGACTTTGACATTAATTTAATTCCCTCTGCAGGCAGAATAGATCAACACCACGGACAAGATTCAAATCCTACCAGCCAAGGGCAGCATTTCACAAGGCTCCATATTTAGTAATACGTTTGTGGGTTTTTTTAAAGCATTTAACATGTAACACATGTAAGTTAAAGGTACCATCTAGAAAAATATTCATATTGTGGAGGCAAAGTGAATGGTGTACAGTCCAGGCAAAGAAATTATTTGCCTCTGTTGGCTGGCTCCCACAGCTATGACCCCCCTGGTCCAGCCTCTCACATAAAGCATACCTCTTTGCAGATCCCAGGAGAGAGTGCTTCCAAGGAAAGGAAAGAATCTGACCCAGAATCATAAAAATACAAAGATAAAGGAAGTCCTGGTCAAGGGCTAGGAGTCAGCCATAAACATTTCTTCTGTTTTGAGTTGAGCACAAACCTCTATTGCAGCAAGAGAGAAGGGAACTCCTAGATGTTCAGTCAGAATGAGTTAGTTTTTTTTCCCATTGTAGAGGAAAGCCAGGCTGTGCTAGATTAAATGGTGCTAATAGCAATATAAGAATGACTTTATCACACTCAAACAGAATTCCCATTAGCCCAGTCCCAAGAGAGACAACAGCAAGTGCCTAGAAAACTACATGCAGTGATACACGCCCAGCACACCTTTCACCAACTCTTCCTGAACTAAGAGACAGTGCTAGTTTGGACTTTCTTTCAGATAAAAATGGAAGAGCTGGTCTTGGATCAAGCAATCACAATTTGATTCAAATTGAATTAAATGGAAAGAAAAGCTGAAGTATATCTGTAGCTGGATATCTTCATTAAAAAAAAAAAGAATGAATAATTTCAAGTGAGGTAATGAAGTCACTTATATGTGGATTTAGATAGTCAAATCTGCTTGGAATTTTCTTGAGTTAAAAATTAGAGTTTGTATGCAAAGCAAGTGAGGAGACATCTAGAAAAACAACCCAATGTAACAAAAAATATATACCTAGAAAAGAATTTTAGGGACAAGATAAAAATATAAATGAGAGGTAAAAGAAATTTTCAAGGACAGAAGCAAAATGAAAGTGAATTCAGAAAGCATAGGAGCCAATAGCAAGTACCTACACCTGGTACAGCAAAAAACTTTACTTAACAACTCATGTCATTCCTTCTAGCTCTGCTTTCCTTACTAGTGCTGTTATTCCTACTTTAATGTTATTTCTCTCTTGCTCTGCTTTACTCTGTCTTTATCTTTGTGGCACTCCTCCTGTGTTTATTTTCAGCATTCATCCAGGTTAGCTACCTTTACTGAATTTTGGCAAGGAGTTAACTCAATTCTTCCTATTAAAAAAATCTCTTTGCTATCTTGTGGTTCTGCATCTTTTCACTCTTCCTTCTATCCTTTATCACTACCTTAATTCAATATCTTAGGAAAATGTCTTCCTCTTTTGTCCCACTCGAGCCTCTCTCATGTAGTCCCGTTGGTTACAATTGCTTTCAACATTTTTAACTGCAGTTAAGAATGATTTTGACTCTGATATTTTGGAATTTTTTTGAGGAAAAAATTGCCTTATCTCTTTTGTAGACTTGTTTGCCCAGGAGACAATGCTTGTCTAGGTGCTATTTTAATTTCTAACCTTCCCTTCCTCAAAATACTTGAGAAAATAAATTTTCTCACCTCAGAAGTCATGTATTAGAACAATATTGAGAATAAGGAGAAAGGAAACTCTGAGTATGGGTTTATTCTGACTAAATGGACGGTATTCAGAGAGAAGCTCCAAAGGCTGTATTGAAGTGGGGAAGTCCTGAAGAAAGAGCAAGGAGGAAAGGGAGACCCAAGACTGTAAGATGAAGCACTGTAAGGAAACGACCCCCTTTCTTTGTATACCTGCACTTGAAATTTGGCACTGGAACTTTTATCCAAGAACCAACAAACAAAACAAAAACCAAAACAAACCAACCCCCCCCCCCACAAAAAAAAAAACAACACCAAAAAAACCAAAACCAACACCAACAAAAACAAAACAAAACCTCTAAAAAAAGAAATCCCAATTTTGACCTTAGTTCTTTCAGCACCATTTTGTCACTTTTTGTGATATGTCATGAAAAATGACTCTTCTAATTACTGGATTGCTTTTAAAGATATTTGAGAGCAAGACCTTACTTCTAATTTGTATTTACATTACGTTACAGCTTAACATAATTTAATACTTCAATCTGTCCTGAGACTGAATGGAAATGTGGGTGGGGAAGCTCTAAGTGAAAATGCCATCCTACTGTTATGTGGATAAGTGGTATGCTTTCTCCTGCTTGAAAATTTACAGCAGCTCTGAGTTTTTGTGAGGTATGTAATCAACCTGTGGAGCAAGGAAGCAATAGAAATGTCTGGATCAATGTTTCTGAGTTTAGTGAGGGGTTTTGGAAAAAGTACATGGAGCTTTTCTGTCAGGAGAGAAATACTGCACTTGGAGCAGACAGCTTTTCATGGCACTTTACAGCTTTATTTTTCTTTTCTTCTCCTTCACACTAAGGACAATATGTCTTCCAACAAATGCAACTCAAACACATTCTCTAGATGAAATCTAAATTAAAAAAAACCTTTAAAAAGTAAAATGAAAACAAAGTTTGAATGCCAATGTTGATGTACAATATACACATTTTTTTCTGTCTGTCTTAATATGGTTGTCAAATCTTCAAGAACCAGCAATGAAAACCCTGAAATTATGAGATTAGTTCAGAATAGATCAATGTACTGCAGTAAGAGCATTGAATTTTTCTTCATCAGCAGCTGAATCACACTGCTTATAACATTTTCTGGACAGAGTGCTCATGTACTAGATTGTTGCTTCACAATCATGCACGATTGAACTTTTCTGTAAATGTGTTTTTGCCACTTGGTAATTGGATCTAAAATGGAAAAAAAAAAAAAAGCCAGAAAACTTTCATTGAGGTTTTTGAACCCTGTAGAGAATAGTGAGATTCCTTTTCAAAAATTTATAATATGCCATACTGTGAAATTTGTTAAGTGTGAATACTACAGCTATAATAATTTTGTTATGAAATATAAAGCAAGCATGATCAAGAATCTGCAGCAAATATTTGATTCCATCAAGCCCCAAAGTCAGTTGGTACTGAGTCCCAGCCAATCATTTCATCTGCTAATAATATTACATTTGCTTTACAGCAGTGCTTTGCATTTACAACTTTTGACTGTAACTGTAAAAGTAAACTAAACAGGTTTGGGACCTGTTTAGTCCAGAATAACCCATCTTCTCCACTTGTGCAAATAAGGAGCCACAACAACTATGTGTATCTCTAATGATAGCTGGGCAGAATTCTGCATGAGCTGGTGGCTCTTCTCAGCAAGAAGTAGAGACAGGGCTATTGTGTTTGGAGATAAAAGAATTTTAGTTGTATAGATGCAAACAGGAGGGAATAATTGCAAGACACAGCCTGTGCATGGTACAGTCTGCTACTGCAGGGTTCTCTCAACTGGCTGCTGTCAGTGACTCAAAGGTTGACATCCAATATATAAATCTACACCTGACTAGTCATCCTAGCTGCTTTTGTGGAGAGAAATAGGCATTTCTAATGGTTTAAGATACTTATTTAAAGACGGGGTTAGTCACATCATTTTTCTTTCTGTTGATTGTGTAGAAAACCTGCTCAGATAACTTACTCAGATAAACCTGTTGAAGCAGGCAGCTGCAAATGTCCAGGCCAAAGAAAACCCAGGCTCAGTCATTCCCAGGCCTCCCTAAATCCTTGGGGCAATGGAGCCTATCTGCTTTTCAGGCAAAATGGGATTATCCAAGTTATCTGTGCAGAGCTGGATTCTAGGGGAACAAGAAGACTGCAGTTCCTTTCTCCATGAGTAGTCCCTGATGGGGTGCATTGACTGCAGGTCACTTGGTGAACTGGGGAAACCTCCAGCTGGGCCATATCTACATTTGACTGAGAACATACCAGGTGCAATTGTCTTCTAGAGACAGTACCCCCCTCCACAGAAAGTCCCAGAAATGTGTGACACTACTCCTTTGGAGGGTCGTAGGAATCTACTGAGCTGGGAGAGTGGTCCATGTGTAAATATTTGGCTTCCTTTAGCTGTTAGAAGGTGTAAGAACCTGTTCCTGCCCTGGCCCCAGTAACATGAGCTTCTTCACCCCTATGCAAATAGTGCAATAACTTGTTTTGTCTCTCTTTATTTGAGTATATATCAGTGCTGGTTCTGTATTCAGTCAATTAAATCACGTGTCCAATTGTTGTAGCACGCTATTAAATATTAAGAGAAAGGGAAATTAAGTAACACTTCACCCTTCTTAACAATTTATAAGCCCACCTAACGTAAATGACAAATTTGAGTAGGATGTGTTGTGTTAGGCAGATTTAATGCAGTGCAGGGTTTACACTTGGCTGCTGCTACAGCGAGTTAGTGCTAACCAGACGTGGGCAGGGTGGGGCAGATTATGTGAACCCTTCATGGCCCGGAGAAACTCATCTAGAGAGAAAGCTAAGGCAGTTCCAGCCTGATTCTTTTTAATGTCACAGTTCATTTGCAGAACCATAACTGGAATCAAGAATTAAAAAGCCTTGTATAAAAGTCAGTAACATTAAACCTTTAAGACTCATGTTTCATGTGTCATAAAAAGTCTATGAAAGGATTTTATATTCTGTACAGTGTTTTAGCACTTTCAATCATTTTTTTTCCAACATAACTTTTGTGAACACTTTTATAGCCTCTAAATGAAAAACTAAACTATGTGTCATTCAAAAAAAGGTTTTATGGATCACAGAATTTAATATAAGTTCTGCACCATAACAAGGAACTGATAAACCTATATTAGAATTAATTTAAAATGTAGGGAACAGTTTTAGAAGATTGTGTATCACATATTGTGGAAAACAACACTAGTAAGTAAAAATTGTGTTGTATAGACACTCTCTCTGAGAGTGAACTGCAATGCCTTAATAGAAATGGTTTAAGTGGTTAAAAAATTATGTTTATGTCTTGTATATTCAAATCTAAAATTTTAATTTAAGTGAAAATATTTTACATAATGGAATAAACTCTTAAAAAATCATCAAATGCATGCGACAATATTATCTGAGTTGAAATTCTGTCCAATAATATACAATATGATACAAGGTCTAATCTTTCTCCAGGGAAAAGACTGTTACTCCCCAGTGTCATTAACATTTATGAATTAAGGCTTGTTTATGAAATGGCAAAATTAAAATTATATTCTTCAGGTGCTAATCCTGTAATATACATCTGTTTTACACTAATGGGGAAATATTTCTTTAATACATGATGGTTATGTGCTGGTATCAAAGCACATAAATGTACCTTAGGAAATATATATAAAAGTAACAATTTGCACATTTCATCCCCTGTAAAATGCTGCAAAGGCTTAAATAGTAATTTTCCAAAGTCTTTTCCAAGGTAGGTAAGTATAATCTGCTGAATATACAGGCTGAAATCTCATTGATTATTCCCTGTTTCTCATGCTGGTTTTGTTCAGGTCTGCTGCAACAGGGCTAAAGAGAACTCCCTTCTACACTTCTTGTTCAGAGGGGCTTTTCTCTTCTGGGTCTATTTGTCTACCATTGACCATGCCTATAATTCCATAGAACCAGAGAAATAATATCAACTATAACAATACATTATGAGTGGCAACAAAGAAATGCATAAAATTAAGCACTATCTTCACTCCTCCTAGGTGTAGTTGTTAAAGAGATTTTTGTCAGGGCTTCATTTTATGTTTGATGAGAAAGCAGTTGTTCCTCAGGGCTGAAATGAAGCCTGTTCATTCACCGCTCCTGCCTGGCATTTGTTGTTCTAGATGCTCCCAGCAACAGACCATCTCTCTAGAGGCCATTATTTATAAATGGTGGACAGTTTGATCTTGGCTAAGTAGGTCTTAGCAAAGAAAAACAGCAAGTTCTCTTATCTAAATGTCTAGGCCTACACTGCAGACATCTGTTCATGAGCTGGGTGTTTGAGCTCACAGGGCAGTCAGCTGCACCATTCATGCCCCGTGCATGCACGCCCAGCTCTGTGTCAGGTGAGACCTTCCAAAGAAGCAGGATGAGGGTCACTGGGACACTTCAGAGAGATCCAGGTGGCACCTGAAGCTGCCACACATGCCAAGGAATCAAGGCCTGGATCTTTCTGTTGGTTTTATCTGGAACTTGGACACTGAACTCTCAAGTAGCGACTACATGGGATGTGGCTAAATCTAAGTGAGCGAATGTGAAGCAGAATCTCAGTCCTGCCTGTGTCAATGGGAGACAGAGCAGCCATATGAGGTGGAGCATACTGGAAGACCAGGATTGAGTACCATATTGTTAGAAATGCATGATGGGGAACAGAGTACAACAACAAACCATTTCTTGAATTAGAAGAGAAGTTCCCTTTAAGTGTCAAAACTTTATCAGTGGCATTACCTATGGTTGGACACATCCTTTCTTGTGCTGACATGATCCTGAGTTTTCTTTTGCTATCTTTTAGAAGGTCAGGGAGACTTCATATTTTTTATTATTTATATAAAGTACAGTTTGGTGATTTGGCCACTCACATAGATTGTAACTGGTTCACTGTCTTCACATTTCAAAGAAAGGAGCAGTAGGCACAAATTGAGCCAGAAAAGAAAGCAGTGAGTTTGTGTACTGCTTGTCCTTGGCTTTGCTGCCTACCTGTGCAGTCTGTGAAGAAGCAGTAAATTGGCTCACATATTATCTTTTTCCAACTTTGTCAGAGATTTTTTTTGTGTTCTTGCCCTATCCTTTTTGGCACTCTGGTGTGCATACATCACAGAATGCAAAGTCTGTGTATATTTCACATTTTTGTCTGTATCTCCTCCCTTGACATTAGTATTGCCAGGAGATGTTCTGCTAGGGAAATGCCTATTGAACTCAACTGCTCAGTACCTCTTATATTAAACATTTAAGGATGTGCTTAAATTGAAACATATCTCTATGATTTTCCTGTTCTGTGAGGTATTTAAACATGTCTAACTTTTACGCCTAAAGAGTGCTCTTACAGGCTTTACTGGATACGTGACAAAATAAACTGTTTTTTTAGTTCCATCTTCTTGTTTTGTTAATTCAACATTAACAGCAATAATGTCGATTTGCCATGTGTCTGGCTTCTGCTAGCTAATTCTAATTCACAGGCATTAGATGTGAGTTCACTGTAAAAGAAATAGCCTTGTGGCTTTATGAATCTTCCAGGGAATTTAAGCAACAGGCTTGTTGACAATGTGCTACTTCCCTGAAAAGTCAACCTTGTAACTTGTATAACTATGCCTAACCTTAGCAATACTTTTAAAATTACTTGAACACACATCACCTTCCCTACATGTTTTGACAAATGACACATTTCCTTTGGTGCTTCTTTGTGGGTAACAGTGTGTGAGGATATGGTACTGGCAAAATTTATTACAGTTATTTTGTAGTTGATATTAAAGAACATGATGTATTATATCAGGTGTCTGACCTTTAAAGATCTTAGGACCCAATTCATTACAACATAAAATTTACATATTATTCAACATTCTACTGTCCTTTTATGAAGAAGTCATGATGCATACGTACATGAGATTTAGGGCAGACAACTATCCCTGCACATTGAAGACTTGAGATTGAAGACAATGTGAAATAAAAAATATTGCAGTTTGGAAAAGATTCACTTTTTTAATCCATGAAATGGATGACTCTGGCTGCACCTTTTTGAACAATGTCTTAGAAAAAAATAAATGGAGCACAGAGAGGCAATGCTGTATTGGATATTAGTTGTATTCCTGTGTCTTTTGTAAATCCTGACAAGACCTACCTGTCTCTGTTCCTGCGTTTGATGAAGTTTTGCACTGATCTGATATATGAAGACTTATGCTGGGGGATTTCATCAGTGAGAAATTGATGAGTGTTTCTGTGCATTGTGTTTGCTCATACTCAGCTGGAACCCACTCCAAACACTATACCAGCAGTCCTATCTTTTTTTGCTCTGCTTAATTATTCTTGTTTTGGGGGTATGAACATGCATTCTTTGCCACAGCAGATAGCAGCAGCTGCAGTCTACCACTTTCTATAGCTGATACACCTCAGGTGTGCAGCTGATATTGTGCACCTGGTTTGTTGTGCAGTCAGTTGTGGATATCTGGAGATGCACCAGGTGTTCACGCCAGCAGCTGTTCTGCTGCATCTGTGCCACTGCTCCAAGACCTTGCTGTTGGAGAGCACCTTATCATTTCATACCAGTAGAAGTACAAAGGCAATACATGGGGTTGGCTAAGACACTTGATACAGCAACTATAAATTGTCCAAGCTTCAAAATCTGCATAGAGGAGTGGTAATGACACATAAGCAGTACACACTGGCTTTTGTTGGAAGCTGGATAGCTCTTTCATTCCAAACATTAGCTGTAATCTCTTATAAAGGCTGTGCTGGCTTCTCTACTGCTTTGTGTGTCTTTGTTGGCATTTTATGGCATCTTGAGGCAGCTTTTTCCAAAGCAACAACATTTATTGACAGATTTCAGTGTTGTATCAAGGTCGTAGGCTCAACATGATTTTTACTTGAAGAAGACTGGATCAAGACTATCACTTTGCTTTTTGTTGTTTGAAGAGTCAGACTCCAGGGGTAAGATCCAGATGCCTAGATTTAGGTAGGCAGAATTACTTTCTGAGAGTTTTTAAAACCATCTATTTCTCTCCTTTAGTTAGACAGAGAACATAGTTATTTATGATAAAATTATTTTGCTAGACCCCCCCAAAATTTTGCTCAAATTCAAGCTCAGTTATCCTATTTTATCAAAGGTTTGATGGTCACATAGCCTTCAGCAAAGACTTGGACCTGGGCTTTGAATTTGAACTGATCTATATAGAGATATAGATTGAAAATTCCACCTTAAAATCTGTAAGATACGGAACACGGGCTCTTTATTGTTATCACAAAATGTGATAATACAGGCAGTAATGTGCATAAGAGATGACAAAGAGGACTGAGACAAGGACATGTCCTGACTGAGTTAAACAGGGTTTTACTTTCACAACCTATTCTGCAAGAATGTGATAAAACTACCCTCAGAAGCTGTATAGACTGATATAAGGTTGGGCAATTAAGGTTGGTAATAATTATGGTTCAATTTACCCTAAATAGACATATGCATTATGAGACTATTTTTATTTATATGCCCCACCTGCATAAATTTTGCTATATTTACTTTAAAAAGTGAACCTGAGCACTGGGTGTTTATCAGACTTTTTTGAAGTATGCTGCTGTCTAGTTATTTTCTTACAGATAACAAAGTAATACTGGGAAGGATTTACTTTACCTTAATTTAGCCTTCTAGGTGCTGGGTACTAATTATTAAGCTAGTTCTATAGCCAGTGGGTAAGGATAGTCACCTACTCTCCCATCCAATCTATGCCTACAGAGGTGTAGTGGTTAAGCCAATCTCCCTTTTTTCAAGAGAGAGGCATGATGACCAGCTCAGGGCTAACTTCTAGGTGGCTCAGGTTTGATGAAATAATCCCATGCATAGTGGCCAAGATAAGAGATTGCAAAAAAAGAAAGGAGAGAAGGTGTCATGGTTAAGGGAGCTGAATGCAACCATAGGGAATTTTACTCTATCTGTGCATCTGTCAGAGAATTCCTGTGGGATGCTTGGCAAGTCACTGAACAGGTGGTCAATAATTGTGTGTTTCTTCTGTTATGGGTGTCTGGAGTCTGATTTACAGAAGCAATAAGCATTCACAACTGAAATTGAGGTAAATTGTAATTTTATTGTAGAATGCTACATGCTCATAAATACTTGGTTTTGTTGTTCTTAAACTGAACATTGCAAACTGGTGAATAATTTGGACCCCAAGTTCTTTCTACCATTATTCCCAACTGTAAAATGGGAATAATGACACTCATCTCCCAGAGGCCTTAGGAAGGTTTTACAAAGTAGCCCTTGGGGAAACAAATAATTCTGTGTTCAGAGCAGGATTTGAATTGTATGCAGAAAGAGCCTGGTTCATACGCTGAACAGTGTGGAGGCGACAATACTGAATACCTGTTTGTTAACTAAGCATTAGCCTTAAGATGAATTGAATGAAGCGGTGGGAAAAGACAGAATGTGATGATGTCAATTTAAAAAGTTCTTAAAATGCAGGTGCAGGAGCAAATTGAAGTTCTCGGAGGTAACCTTAATTTTGATGTTTCACAGTTTTTGACTGACAGAATTTTGTAAAGTTCTTTTACCACATTTTGGTTTATTTACAAGACAATAAACTGAAAAAAAAATACCACCCAGAACTGTCACTTTATGTCATATGAACAGCTATCAGGAGTGCTTTCTGGATGGTGGACATCAATCACAAAAACATTAGCCACTTGAGTTAATGGGTAGGAATACCAGATTACTGTGTTTGTCTTGTTAGCGCAGCAGGTTCATCCTCTTCACTGAATACATCATGAGTTATGTGGGGCATACAAATAGAGAGTTTCATGATGCAGATGCCTTGTGGGGACAATGTGGTGGTTTCCACAGACACTGGCTCTCATCAGACCTAGGAGTTTTGGGTGTCCTGCCATTCTCTGGGAAAACAGCACTTCTGGGCACAAACTGGTTTCATGGTTTTACTCTTGGCTTCGGTCACCCTCTTCCTCTAAGTTGCACTTTTCTACAAAATTTTAACACCAACTCTCCATTTTCTCCATAAACCATGCTCAGTCTCTTTCCCTCAGGGTTTTCAACAACAGATGCATAAACCCCATTTTTCCACCATACAACTTCTTGTCCAACTCTTCTCCCAAACTGCCTCTCCAGTATCCCTGTCCCAAGATCTACTCAGTCCTCCTCCAAACACTTTTTAGCACATTCTCTATCCCATTTGTCTCCTTGTTTCATTCCAACACTTACACAGGCGTAGCTGCAGTGTAGATTTAGATTTAGATAATCTGAATTTCAGTTTCAGTTGCAAGAAAAGCCGTTTGTGATTATGATGGGGCATGCCTGACATTGATAGCATCTCTCAGGAATCAATCTGGCACTTATAAGCACTTTTAACATAGTTTTAGAAATTTGAAATACACTCAAATTTGAGGTTGGATTACTGCGGCTGAAAATCCCCACTGCAATGGTAAATTGGACTTTAATTCCTCTGTAAATGCCCTCAGAAATCTCTGGTTGGGAATGTGCTTGAAACAGTCATCCCTTCACCCCACTTCAAAATTGCTGTACCATGTCCCTGCAGACTGTGTCTTACAGTCCCAAACAACAACCTCAGTCTTCAAGAGATAATGGAAAATTTCACATAGTTCCCCTATCCAGAGCAGAACTGCATTTCTGATATTCTTTGTGGACATCTATGTCATGTCCCAAAGACAATGGGAGAGTTTCCTTACAGTCTCTAGAGCTGTGCTGCTACACATGGAAGATATGAGCTGAAAGGCAAGGGATAAAATACAGCAAGGGTAAGAAGAAGATGCTTGGCACTAAAATTTTCACCCTAAAAATTCTTCCAAGCAGAAGAGTATCTTGGCTGGAGAAGTTCTGGGTAGCCTTCTTAACAGATTGTACTGCCATACCATCTACAAAGTCCTCATCTCCTCAGGAAGCTGTGCTCACTGAATGCTTTCAAAACCGTTTCAGATCCTTCAAAGAAAGGTGCTACATATGCTTTATGCAAATAACCAATTTCTTCATTAAAAATATGAACACTATCCCTATGAAAGTGACCCCAAACACCAAAGACATGCCCTCTATATTTTTGCTGATCTTTGCAACAAGAGCATCCAACACACCTTTTTTCCCCAGCTATTAAGTTTGAGAGAAATAAAATAGTGCACATAAGCAACAAGAAAATTAAATGAATAAACATTTGAACACAGGAAAATACAAAGTATAATAACAGGTTTTATTGAAATAATATAAACTGATAATAAAGCTCACAGTACAAGCTGGCAAGACATCTTAATAGAACACATAAGCACTACAGAAAATCTACTGATATTACAAGACATTATTTTCTGTAACCAGGGGAATAAATTGTCACATAGAACTCATTTCAGATTTTGATGCATTAGCTATGGTGTGAGTACAGTGTATGAGCAGGCATTTTATAGATGAAATGTCCATTTATGTCCTATTACAGGCTGTCATGATCCAAAGAACTTTGCTTTTAAGACCTATGCTCAACTTGCAGTTCGGTAACCTTCATCCAAACCAGCAAGCTGTTTCTCAGCACAGTAGCCATGTTGTGAGCACAAAGACTGCTTCAGCTCTGTTCTTAGAAAATGTTGGCCATTATTCTGATTTCACTTCTGTCAGATTAGCACTGGCATAACAGTACTATTCCAGAGCATTGGCTCTAACTCAATAGCGACAAAAAGGAAATCATGCCCATGAAATCAAGGCAGGGAAAATGAGTGAAACTGCAATGAAAAATAATTGGAAAAAAAGGGTTATTTTTTTCAGAAAAGGATTGAAGAAATTACATGAGTGTGAGCTCCCCTTCAGCCACTGACTACACTCGCCTTGGACAGAGATGTGGAAATTCATGTCCTTTTGTAAGTAAAATATTTCTTTTCTTTCTAGCACTCCATCAGTTTAGGATACTAAATTGATTTCCAAAGGTATCATTTGAATTATATACTCCTTATCAGTCAGCTGGTCACCTGTGTGTCACCAAGAGGATCTCTCTCCTTGATCAAGTTATATTTCTTTGGTGCCTGCTGTGGAATCTGGACCCTAATGTCAGTGAAAGTTTCTTGCTGCATGGATTTAACCACAGGATCTGGCCTGGACAAATATGCACAAAGCTCACTAAACTTCTCTAAACTTCAGCTGAACTTGACATCGTGGCTATGAGCAGTCTTAACTAGTGGGTCCTAAAAGGAAGCAAATAAATAAATAAATAAACAATAGAAGAAACTGCTGTGAAAAAACTAACAAAGGAGAGAAAAATTAAAAACTTGTTTCTGAGCAGTGACGGCTGCTGGGATATTTAATTATTGTTTTACCATAGTAGCTTTTAAGGAAAACTTTTTTCACAGAATTACTTTTCAGTTCAGCATATATAGTGAAAGTAAACTAGTCCAAGTCACTAGTTCCCTTTTTAATTCACCTCTAGGAAAAAGCAAAGGCATTGTTGCATAGCATTGTGCGTGCATACATGTGCATATGAAAAGCGGAGCACTCCAAAAAGCAAGTAATTCATTACTTTAGCCTTAAATAATAATAATTATAGTAATGAATTAAAAGTACCAACAATTGCTGTTTGCAATTGTTCCTGCAAATAGCTGCTGATAAATGCAGCAAAAATCACATCTCAAAAAAAAAAAAAAAAAAAAGTTGGAACTTAGACTATACTACTCAGTATGGGAATATTGGTCCCACACACTTTGGGGAAAAAAGGTCATCCTTCCAACTCAGAATATTCTGGGAAGCTGTGAAAGAAAACTGAGCAAAAATCAATCTTAACAAAAACACGTGAAAATAATCTTGAAGAGAGAAAATTGGCCCAGAAAGCAATTTGTTATGCGAATGTCTTTGAAAGCTGAGAGTCATTATTAGGCACCAACAATCAGAGGTGAGGTGCACGGTGTGACTGCAGGTGCCGTGGGGTCTGTGAGCAGCAGCAGCGGCAGAAGGGACTGCGCTGGGCTGGGACTGCCCGTGCCTGACCCGCACTGCTCCCCTGTCTGCGGAGCGGCCTCTGGGGTGCGGGGGACACGGAGGGGGTACCCCCGGCACAGGCTGATGTGCCAGTAGTTCAGGAGCCCGCTGGGATCAGCTGCCACTGGGTCGGTGAGACGAGTGAGATGCTCCCGAGCTGGTGCGCAGGATGGGAAGTGGAGCAGCTCCTTGCAGAGGAGTGCATGGCGTGGAACACCCCCAGCGCTCCTTTAGTCCCAGAAGTTCAGCAAAGCAGTTGTGACTGCGTGGGAGTCAGTGCTTCATTGCCTGACAATATTTGCGAGCTGTAAAACTGGGAGCTTTGGAATAAACGGGAGTAATTGTGTGGTGCGAGAGAAAACCACCACGTTTCGAACCCGCGTCACCAAGTGGCCTCGTCTGGCAGCCGCTGCCTTTGCCCGTCCCATTGTCTAATTACAGCAAGTTTGTTTTGCCCGAACAGCAGCGTCTGATTCACTTGATACTTTCCCTTTTGTTAGGAAGAAAGCCTGGAAATACGTAGTGCAGTTTATAGCGCTCCCTTATTTATTTATTTATTATAACATTCACAGCTAAGCCTTCGAGATTTGATAAAAACAAAACAAAGGCAGAAAATTAAGGGGAACAAAAAAAAAAATGAAAAGGGATGAAAAAGGAAAAGAGCAGAAAAGGCGGCTGCTGTTTGGGATCCCCGCTGCCGCTGGGAAGCGGAGCCGGCCCGCAGCAGAGGGTGCTGTCTGCCCGCGGTAGCGCTGGCTGCACGGGAAGGTCACTCAGCCTATTGATAAATCACTGTGCCGTGATTCCTAACTGACAGCTCAAACTAACATCAAGCTGGATGAGAGAGAACAAAAGGCCATCAAGCAGCCATTTTCTTGACACTTTTATTCAATCACCAGCAGATTGCTTACGACAGCAATAGCAGCTGTTTTGTCTTCATCTTTCCACATTTGATAAAAGGTGTCAACTCAAATTTTTGTAAATAATTCACTTACCCCTACTGCACACACCAGCACTGTTCAGCATATGTATTCTGTGCGAGCAGATCACTGAGGCAGGTCAGGGCTCAATGATATCAGCAGAAGGTCATCTGTGATCTAAACGGAAGCACTGATAAAGCTACAGTACCTCAAGGTCAAAGATAAGAACTACACTGAGATATTTGTAATGTGGACAAAAGGTTAAACAATAGAGAGAAAAGTATGGTATTGTTTCAGTTAACACACTAATGATTTTTCTATTGTTCCTTAGGAAACGCTGTTCCCGAGGATTCAGATGCTTAACCCTTTTTGAGTGCCATGTACATGTAAGTGCTGGATGTGAGCAATTAGAGAATACGACTTCCCAAAGCTGGTGAAGTTAGGCAGTAGCTCGCAGCCGTAATATGCTGCTGCTAATGCAGCTGAACTGCAGAAGGCAGCAACAGCAATTTTTATTGCAGGCTTTGAAAAGAAAAAAAACCCGCCACAACTGAATAGTGTATCAAACAATAACAGTTACAAAGATTAATGCATTTAAGTAAAATACAGCTTGCCTTGAATTTCTCCTTAAAATAAATTTAAGTCCCAGACCTGAGGAGAATTAGAGAATGTGCCAAACATCTCCTGCTGTAACAGCTTCCCTTACTTTAAAGGCTTAGAGAAACTAATAGAGAGATCTGTGAATTATTGCAATACGACACTCTATCTGATGTTAGCAGTAGCCAAAGCACTGAGACTAAAAATGATACATCCTTCAATACTAGGTTGTTTTTTCTTTTTTTTTTTTTTTTTACCCAGTTATATTACTCAGAAAATAAATCTAAACAACAAATAGTCACTGTTTATCACTATTTGGTTTATACTTTCTAATAGCAAAAGTATATGTGCATTTGAGATTCTGTCTGTGCTCAAACAGCAGGGAATTTATTGCATGCAATTGATGTACATGAAGATCAGAGAACAGTTGCCTTACATTTTCCCATTCTTTCTGCCTCAGTGCTGTTCTAAAAACAACTTTCCTTTCTCCAGTGCATTTCTCATGGAAAAATAACCAGAACTAAACAAAAGAAGGTCTCTTTTTATTTTTAGATAAACAAGTTGGTACAGGAGTACTTTTTTAGTGAAACCAGGAATCCTGTCTGCATCAATATTATTCCCTCCTTACCAGTTGTATATGAGCTAGCAGAAAGAGTGTTAACTAGAATTAAGCAAAATATTTTTCAGCAACTCATTTTATTTGTGGACATCTCTTCATTTTCTTCTGGAATATTTACATTGCAGTTCCTACAAAGATGCATTTTTCAACTTGCTTAACATTCTTCATGATTTGAAAGGTCTTATTGAAATTAACTAGGAAAGGTTTTTGGCAAGTTCATGCCTAAAATCAAATTGTATTTTATGGCACAGACTGATCATGTAGCTCATGTGGCAATATTTCCCTCTGTTGGTTCCTGTGTCCTAGATACAAAAGGATGGCTTGAAAATAATGCTAGGATTTTGAATCTGTCATCAAGTATGCAAGACTAAAAACTTCAGAAAATTTCCATTTTTGGTCTTGCTACTACGTTGCTCAAAGTGTCATTCTTACAGGAAAGTAGACCACTAAAAATTAATGTCTGTGTGAAGAATTAAAATGTGATGTTCTTTCATCACAAAGCCATTGCTCAAGACTGCACGCTTGTAGCAGTGAAGTATGTTGTTATATTATTTAATTGTCTTTGTGGAAAAGTACTAGCAAAGATTTATGAGGACACTGACCATTTATTTAAATAAAATAAACTTGTATTACGTTATATAAAACAATCAATGTATTTCATTTACTAGTTTACTAATTTTGCCTTTACCAGTCTATGAATTCTGGCAGAGCAACTGTAGAAAATAATCTGTGAGCTTTAGATGTTTACATCCTTAATATAGGCTTAAACCTCTTCTTCCTCAAACATTAACACAAACAAATTGGCATTAGTCTTCTTAACTCAAGTTTACTTTCCATAAACATATAAGAAGTATATGTGCCTATTAAGTCTGTTCTATATGTAATTTTGCAAATTGTCACAGAATTATTTTTCTGACATTTGCTTCTGGATCCAGCTATGTATTATGAAACTGCAGTCAGTATGGGTAACTATGTCAGAAATTATCCTCCTGTCTGAGACCACTTTCACTGCCTGATCTCATGTTTACCAGCACCTGCCAGTCTCTCTGGAATTCTACATGCAATTTTATACATAATTTCAGAGAAAAAAATTACAGAAACAATCTTAAAGTTCTGAGCCTAGTTTCTTGGCTTGTATAAATCAACACACATTGTTTCAAGGTAAAAGAAGGAATAAGATGAAGATGGATTGTTGAATCTTCAACTTAAATACAAGGAGGGTTGACAGAAGAGCATGTGAAGAAAAGGCAAGGCAAAACAGGAGTGCTAAAGAGTGAAGGAAATGAGTATTTAAGGAGCAGAGGCACCAAAATGGGCATGGAGGGTGCTGCGGAACATGGACACAGCACGCTGAGGCTCTGACTGGAAGAAGTAGGGCACAGTAGAGGCCATAGTAAGACATAATCTTCCTTACTTGTATTGAACTCTTTTTTTTTTTTTTTTTCTTCTTCTAAATCTAAAACTATAGGCACTTAAAATGAATTGCCAGGTATTTTTAACTTATTGTGAGTAATGTGATTTGGCCATGACTGTGGGATCATTTGTGATAATTGATTCTGGATGAAAATGCCTCTTTCTCATCCCTTAATTTGCACACAAGGTTGACTTGCACTGAGCTCTAGGCCAAGAGCATTTTACTCAATTCTATGTCCTCCATAATCTTTATTATTAGATATCTTTCTAGGTAACTATAACTCACACATTTGACAAATAAGGAAAATAAGAGTTTGACAATGTCACCAAATTAAATCTATAAACAGAATATGCCTTGTAGTATAGTAGACCCTAATAACATTGACTGTACTGTAATTAATATAAAATGGAATAAACCAAATAATGTGCTTTTGCAGTCCACAGATCTTCAGGTCTTCCCTCTATTCCAACCTTTACCTTGAAACTACATGTGTTGATTTAGACAAGCTGAGAAACTAGGCTGTTTGCATGGTTTTTTGTTAACATTGTGTATAGCAAAAAAGAACCATAAGCACTTATGGTTTTCAATCCAAATCTTCAGGTTTCATTTTTGCAGATGATCAAGCTTGCCTGTTAAGTCTGCAATCCCCAGTCCTCGATTTGCTTCCAAAATAAAACAAAAATGTCTTTGCCTTTTAAATTCGTTCTGCTGCCTTTTAAATAATCTTACATCCTTAAAAGAAAAGTCTGTGTTATATCCTCACAAGACCAGATCTAAAATGATAAACTTTAAATATTTTTAGGACTTCTATCTGGCACCAAGACTAATTGACATGGAATGGCTGGCATCTATGTTGTTAAAATCCTTACTCTCTGGGGCAGCCACATGTAAATTACAGCCACTTAATCATGGTTCTTTGGTGTTCGCTAGCTCCTAAATAATGCCTGGGAATGTCTGGAGGAAGGTTGTTTGGCCTGGGCCAAAACCACAGAAAATCTGATCTGATGGCTCAGCAACATAAAGAACCAAGATCCAGAGTCTGGGAATATTTCTAGGAAGCAATGGTTCCTGAGAAAATGGAGCAGACTGCTGCTCTCTTTTCTAGCTCTTTGTGCAGTTGCAGTGCCTCTCAAGTTTGGAAAAGTAAAATCTTCTATGACTGACAGAATGTTTTGGTGTGCCTGTGTACAACCTCCCCAGAAACTAATATAAATTCCTTACAAAATTGATTGAATTTTTACCTTGCAATGCACATTCAGGAAACAAACAATTTTGCAATGCTTGTTTACTACTTAATGGAAGTGGATTCTTTAGGAAGAGGATGAAATATTTAATTGTAGAACGTGTATGGCATTGAGAGCAATGAATGCAACAGATATTACCTTTGTGTCCAGCGGATGGACAATCTTGCCTGAGTGCTCAATAAAGGTCAAAAAATGAATTAATAAGCTTATCTTTCCAGAAAACAAGCTTCATTCTAGAAGGCATAACATTAGTGTTATGTTTACTAGGCTGCCCTGGGGAATCACTAATGATGTACAAAGCTTTCTACCTATAGGTCACTGATTTTAATCCAAACCAGCTCAGCAAAGACTAATTTTTCTTAGGAGTGCCATTGGTTTATGTGTAAATTGAGTGGGTCTTCCAGACAGTGAGACATAGTCATAAGCATAAACTTCTAATCTGAACCATGTTTGTCTAATACAATAGATGTTTTAAAAGTTTTCCAGTTGGCTTCTACATCAAACTTATAAGTTTTTAAAAGCTAATTATTTTTCCAGAAAGTATCTAATTTAAATGTAAGACTTTCAAATGACAGTGTGTCAGCAACATCTCTGAAGAAATGGTGCCATTAATTAATCTCATTTTGAAAAATACCATATTTCTAATTAGAATTGGTTTTGAGAAGTAGGGTTATAAGTGCAAGTCCCAAATCACAAACTCACCTCCTTTAGTCTGTACTGTTTGTCTGGGACACTCCAATGAGCTTGTAAAATACCTACTGGAAGATCCAGTATCCGAAACCATAATTCTTTGACTTGTAGAAACTTACAACTAGGAAAGAAGCAATCCAGAATATTCCTGGAGAAAACACAAATGCCAAATGAGGTGCTTCCCTGCTGGACAAACTGGTTGGGGATGTGCCAGTCAGTGGAAGTCTTGAGTGTAGCTACTGTTAAACAATGCTCTACAACATCCTAAAGAGAGCAAGGAAGGCGAGTAGCAGAGCACAACCCATAGGCTCAGAATGGCCAGGCTTTAGTTTCCTCAGGAAAGTAATGGGAGAGATCTTGTGGGAAGCAGCATTAAAGGAAAAAGGATATTAGGAAAACTGGCAGGTCTTTCATAGAAACCATCTTCAAGATGAAGAATGGGCCACTCTGATGCTCAGGTGAGCTGGTGGATGTGTCAAGAGACTGGCTTGGCTGAACTTGGAACTCATAACTGAATTCCAGTGCAAAAGGCAGTGAAAAGACAAGGTTAGTCAGGACAGGGTACAAATAAGAACACACAAACGTGAAGAAACTCTATGGATTTGAAATGGCAAAGGGCATTGAGTAGAGTTTCTACCGCCCCATAGCTGAGGTTTCTGCTGAGCAAGGGGGCTAAATTTGAGTCAGTGTTGCACCCTGGCAGTGATGGAGACTAACAGCATCCTGAGCAGTAACAGCAGGAGTGGAGACAGCTGATAAAGAGAAATTATTAACCTCTGACTCCTCAGTAATCATTAACTTGTATCCAGAATGAGGCAGCCAGGTTTGGCTGCCCAGTGCAGGAAAGACATTGATAAACTGAGGTGAATTCCATGGAGGGCCACCAAGGTTGTTTGGCCTTGCAAAGGTGAGCCTGATGGACCAGGATTTATTCAACCTGGGAAAGAGGCAGTTGCAGGGGCACCTAACAACACACCAGTGTCTATGGGGGCTTTTGGAAGGGATGGAGCCAGACACTTCACAGAGGAATATGGTGGAAAAGGGCATAAACTGAAGCAGAGGAAGCCCCATCTATGTGTGAAGAACGAAATTGCACTCTGAGGAGAGCCAAGCATTGCATCAGGTTGCTCTGAGAGGCCAAGCCTCTCTAACCTTGGAAATATTTGAGACTTGACTGCATAAAGTCCTAAGAAATGTGGTCAGAGCTACCACTGCTCTGAACAAGTGCTTGGACTAGAAACATCTTCTACTCTTTTCATGCCTGAATGATGCTGTGATAGTGCTGGTGAAGCTGGCATTAACTTAGCTGCCAGTTGTGAGAGAGTTCAAAATTTTGATGAGAGAAGTAAACCCTGAAGTCCAGTTTCTTAAAAATATTACAGAGTTTTGATGCATTTGACATATGATTTTTGTTGTTCTGAGCAAAAATCTAGCCTGCTAAACATGGGTTGGACGGTGTACAAAGTGGTAATGAATCCCTTTCGACCCTTAGTTTGAATAACAATGATATTTTCCACCAGCTATTCTTACTAGCTCTCATGGATCAAGCTCCACCTTGCATGTTGTCCAATAAATGCAACTGAGAAATCTGAGAGCTGAATAGGCAGGATGCAAAAGGAGAAGCCCACTGTCTCCAAAGAAGTGTAGCTGATGCTTATTATTGAAACACTGTGGGAAAGATGTGCTCAGCCAGTGCTGGTGATGTACCTGTTCTGTGGTTTAACAGACCACTTTGGTCTTTGGGGCTGTCAGTTTCATAAGGACTAAATTTACTTAAAAAAATAACTGACAGATGAATTCAGAGAGCGTTTTGTTGCTCCAGCCCTGGAGTGGGGACCAGGAGACCTGGGTTCTATTCCCACGTCTGTCACAGGCTTTCTGGACCATCATCTTACATCTTTGTTTCTCAGTTTCCCCATGGGCATAATATGGATAATACTTACCCACTTTACAGGGCTTAATTCATTAATGTCTGTAAGGTGCCTTGAGATCTGTGTGCACAAGGCACATTAGCACTGCAAAGCATTTAGTATATTATTTTATTATTTAAGACATCTGGGACCATTTCCACTGATGTGCTCTATCCATTTTGCACTGCTTTGGTGTTGCAAAGCAGCCATATTCCTCTTTAACAGGCCAGTGAGGCTGAGTTTATGACTGACTTAAAATACCAGCCATAGAAAGCATCTGAAGGCTGCTACCAAAAATATGGCTGTTCTTTTTCTATCCCTTTGCTGAAAGGATGACTGCTCATTTTTCTCTTCAGAGGGTGGGATCTGTGTGAAATTTTGCTTGTTTAATGACAGGCATTGTTCTAACAGCAGGTGAATATTTTGATAAAGCGAAAAATAGGAAATTCATTGGTGCAAAAATATATAGGTGTATATGCTAGGAAACTCTGATGTGGACAAGAATCTGACATCTTCTGGCAAATTGACGTTGGCCTGAAAAAACAGTGGGGATGTACTGGGCCAAACCATGGAACATTCAACACACCATCACTCAATCTCTTTCAGCTTTTTCCTTTAAATGCTGGGAGTTTTCTACATTGCTTTCATAAATATGGTCACAGAAATTTCTTAAATAAACTAGTACACAGTAATTGTGCACCACAAGGATTATTCTCATGAAACAATAAATACTAGTTCAACTTATACAAGTTTATTCAGACACACAAACACCCACGTGTGCACACATTTATGTGTTCAGTGTGAGATACAAAAGGAGATACCTAAATATCTGTTAGCTACTCCTAGGTCCTCTGAATGATAAAATTGTCATTCATTTATTTAAAATGACAATAAAAAGGAATGGTTTAGCAGGGGTTTTACCCTTTTGTGGCACACATGGAATGGAGCCCAAGTCACAGCACAATCTTGATATTGATCTCTCAGTGAGAGAGTTAATTTGTCAATGACTGTAATTTGCCAAGCTTTATGAATCCATTCTTCTTCTTTTGGAGGAATATTTCTCTTCTAGATCTGTGCTATTACTTTTTTTTTAATGCAGTAAAGATAAAAAATTACATACATCTCTGAAGTCTTTCATATACATAGAAACAAGTATGGGACGGCTAAAAGAACACGGGAGTGAAAGGCACAGCAGCAGTCCTCTGTCCATCTCCCTACTTTTAAGGGCATTGTGCCCTGTAATATTAATTGTTTTCCTACCATAGCTGCCTTGAAAACCAGTAAAAATTTTGCCCCTTCTCCTTCTATAAGGAAGCAACTCCAAAAGCTCAGAGGGATGGGAGAGATGTTTCAACTTCTCCCCAAATTAAATCATATACAGATTACACCCATGTTAGACATCCTAACACTGCTCTTTTCCCTGGTTGAGTTCCAAGGAGATAAGTTGGCAGGTCTGGGGGTCCGAGTTCCCTCCCGGACAGGAGTGGGCAATGCAATCAGGAAAAGCACATGGCAGAAGTGACATGTGACTACATCTCTATCCTTCTCATTCCCCCGGCTATTCTATTAGCACTTTTCTAGACATGTTTCCCCTATCTTTTTTGAATAAACACAGGATTCCAGATAAAATGTGAATTGAGTGTCATGACATTAATATTTTCCGTTATTTAATGGATATACCTTCCTTGGTATCTATCCAAATCTCAAATTTTGGAAGTCAAGCAGGCAAGGCAGAAGGCAGGCTCAGTTCAACAAGAATCTTCTCTTGGAATTAAGGCAAGAAAAGGAAGGTATATGCCCAGTAGAAGTGAGGTTAGGAGAAAAATACAGACATGCTTTTTGCCACATAGACAGAAAATTAATGCAACCAAAGTTCAACTGGATTTGATGCTGCCCAGATATATTGATGGCAAAAGGCAGTGTGGAAATAAAATCAGCCCATTACAGGATGAAGATGGTCACCTTACAAACAGGAAGAGACACAAGGCAGAGGTGTTTAACACATTCTTTGCCTCTGTCTTCAACACGGATGACATACCAAGGAGGTCCCAGTGCCCTGAGCTGGAGGACCATGACTGGAATAATGATCAGCTCTCAGTCAACCCTGAAATTGTGCAGAATCTGCTGCTCCAGTTGGATTCCTGCATATCTGCAGGGCCCGATGGGATTCATCCAAGAATCCTCAAAGACTGGCTCATGTTATCATAAAACTTCTCTTGATGACTTTTGAGCAGTCATGAGAATCTGGAGAGATCCCATCGGAAAGCTGGACAACATCCCAGTTTTCAAGGGCAGAAAGGAAGACCCAGAAAAAAACAGGCCTGTCAGTCTCACTTTAGTGCCTGGTAAAGTTATGGTGAAGATTATTCTGGGAGGTATTGAAAAACACCTGAAAGGTTGTTGAAAGACAACACAGTCATTGGTCATAGCCAGCATGGATTCATGATGGGAAAGTCTTGCTTATCAAACCTGATTCCCTTCCATGACAAGGTAACCCACCTCCATCAAGGGAAGCCAGTTGATGTAATCTTTTTGGATTTCAGTAAAGCTTTTGATACTGTCGATACAGAATCCTCTTGGACAAAATGTCCAACACACAGCAGGATAAACACAGTGGGTGAGCAATTGGTGGGTTACAGTGAATGGGGTGACATCAGACCAGTGACCTGTCACTGGTGGGCTTCCACAGGGCTCTATCCTCAGGTCTATTCCCTTCAACATCTTCATAAATGACTTGGACACTGAACTGGAAGGAACACTAAGCAGGTTTGAATACAATACAAAACTGGGAAGACGTTGACTCCCCTCAAAGGCAGAGAGAGCCTGCAGAGAGTCATCAGCAAATCAGAGGGCTGGGAAATCACCAACTGCATTAATTTCAACAAGGGAAAGTCCAAGATTCTACACGTGGGATGAGGCAACCCTGCATGTATGGACAGACTAGAGACTGAGGTGCTGGAAAGCAGCATCGCAGAAAGGGACCTGTGGGTCCTGGTTGATGACAAGTTTAACATGAGTAGTCAGCAGTGCTCTGGCAGCCAGGAGGGCCAACCCTATCCTGGGGTGCATCAGGCGCAGCATCACCAGCCAGGGAGAGAGGGGATTGTCCTGCTCTGCTTTGTACTGGGGAGGCCTGACCTGAAGTGCTAGGGGCAGTTTTGGGTACCACAATATAAGAAAGATAAAAAAAAAATATTAAGCTATTGCAGAGCATTCAAAAGAGGGCAAGAGGATGGCGAAGGGCCTTGAGGGGAAGCTGCGTGAGGAGTGGCTGAGTCCACTTGGTCTGCTCAGCCTGGTGGGGAGGAGACTGAGGGGCGCCCTCATTGCAGTTACAATTTCCTCTGGAGGGGAAGAGGAGGGGCAGGCAATGATCTCTTTTTTCTGGTGACCAGAGACAGGGCCTGAGGGAATGGCCTGAAGTTGTGCCTGGGGAGATTTAGGTTGGATGTTAGGAAAAGGTTCTTCACCCAGAGGGTGTTTGGGTGCTGGAAGAGGCTCCCCAGGGAAGTGGTGACAGCACCAGCCTGACAGAGTTCAAGAACATTTGGGCATCAGGCACACGGTGTGACTCTTGGGGGTGGTCCTGTGCAGGGCTAAGGGTTGCACTCAATCCTTGTGGGTCCTTCCAACTCAGCATATTCTGTGATTCTGTGATGTGCTCTAGGAGCTGCTTTTTGCAACTAAAACACACAGGCACACATAAGTATTCTGTGACTGACTGACACAGCCTGTTCTTTCCCCTCTGTCATTTCTAATTTGTAAGCTCCCAGCTCAGAATCCAAGTTCTTGTTACTAGTTTTTAGTTGTGTGACCTTCCATTTTTACAGTAATCCATTTCAGCCCATTACTTGTATTCCAGCAGTGAAGGTCACTCTGTCCCTCCTGTAGGATATTTCAGTCTAATAAAAATCAGCCTGATTTTATCTTATGGCAAGAGCAGAGTTGTTGACCATGTGGGAAAGCTGAGCTCTAGTGGTGCCCACACATTCCTGCTCAGAAACACGAAATTGTGTCTTGGCTCTACAACTCACAGGGGACAAGAATGACTACAGCCACACCCAGTGTTCCAAACAATCACAATGTTCTACTAGGTTCCTCAAAATGCTCATAAACTGAAGTCTGGACAGCGAGGTACTCTGAATTTTCAGAAATTATCTTCATCCAGAGTTTTGACAAAAACATGGTTAATTTTCCAGTTATTAAAATTGGTGAGTAAATACTTGCATAGAAAATGTTCCCTTAAGCCAACAATAAGAAAGATCATGAAGTGGTGTTTGAAGTTATATTGGAAAGATAATTTCTGATAACTAAACCATTAAAAATGGTTTGCAATTGAATCTCTCCATAGCATTTTTAAACTAAATTTGAATATGATGGCATAAATATCATTGAATTTTTGTTGTTTTATTTTCTGACCAGATTTGTCCCTTTTGATCTTGTTACGAAATCACAGATTTAATTATATATCTTTAGTTCTGGCAGCTGCTTTTACAGTTTCACTCTAGATGCTCCCTTTTCTTTTATTTCCAAAGGTCCTGAGAATACTAATCTTTAAAATTACCTACAATTCATATGTCTATTGTCATGCCTGTAAAAACTGAGATAAACTTCAACCCTGATATGCTGGTCTACATTTATTTATATTTTCAAAGGTAAGTATTTGTAAAGAAAGGGTCCAAAAATCTACATTATTAAAACCTTACAGTAACTATAATATTTTTTAGACCTTTGAAAGAAGATGAAGCTGATACATTTGATAGCTGTGCATTATTTATTTATGTTATGAGAAGCAACAATCTAATCTCATCTCACAGCTTTCATAACAAAAAACTCTGAACTGTAGAGTGGTCAAAAGGCAAATGTGGCTGACTTTGACTAGTGAGTCAACTCTTTTCTTGATATAGACTGTCAGTCTATGGAAAGAGCAGAGATATTTGCAACTGCAATCATTAGACACAAACTTCAGTTACACATCAGCATTGGCTCTTATTCCTTGAAGCCCACTTATTGCTGGGTTTAGAATGAAGAAATTTTAGATGACTGGTGATCTCATAAAATACCAATTTATTTTTCAGAGCTTTCACAACATATTATTCAAAGAAATGCATGGAACTTTCTATACTAGTTTAATGCAGCACCACAATTAGAAGCACTGTTTTGTGACATAGTATTGATGTTTAGCTGACATCAAGTAACTCTATCCCTTGCCTGAAAGTGCATATTGATAAGGACAATAAACAGACATGAGACTAGGTGCCTTCCTCCAAGTAATGATTTATCAGTTACACAGTGTTTGAGACAACATCCTTTTACTAAACTGGATGCAGAGGAGATCAGGTGGTAGCACTTGAATCTGCCTGTTTGTCCATTAGGGTAAGATAGACTGCAGTGGTATAATTACATACTGGTACATTACATATTTGGTAGTCATACTGTGACTGTAATGTTGCTAATCACCAGAAAATTGAGGATCAAGTTGGAAATAATGACAGTTTTAGAGGCAGAGCTGATGATACCACTGTATGCAAATTCACATGCTTTGCTTCATACCTTTAAGAACTTGCATGCATGGTGCAGTTTTTCACTGCAGTGGATGGTGCTGTGTTGGAGCCACAGCATAATTGGTGTTAGACTGTCATCCAAATCAGGTTTTCAGTGCATGCCAAGTGCAGTTACCATAGTTGAACTGGACTATGTGACCCATGCAAATACAAATTGCTGCCCAGGATGAGCACAAAAAATAAAGCAGATGCTTGAGGCTGAAGTTTTAAAAAGCGTAGATGAACTTATAGTAATTTTCAAATTCACTGAATGTGCAGCAGTTATTATCTCTTCACCTCCACATCCGAGAGGCAGAGGTTTTCTTGAAATCCCTTTACATAGCCTGCCTACTCCCTAACATGTAATCAGTATTCAGGATGATTTTGTTACTAAGATTCAGTTTCCCTACTCTTACTTTGATTTTATTCTTGTAGGTAGTAAAAAACCAGCCTAACTAACAAAGAAACAGACAAAACCCCGAGACCTCTCCTCCAGAAGTGCTTAACAGCCTGCAGAGATTTTAGGACCAGGATCTGATGCCCACACACAGGTGTGCATTTACATGAGATATCCCAGCGTTTACCTGAGAACTTGGACTCATGCAGCTGTGGCAAAAGGGTTTGGGTTTTCTAGAGGTTCTGTGTAATTTCTGTCACACTGTGTCAATGTTCATCATGCCAAGGACACCTCAGAAGGGCACTATGAGTGAGCAGTTAAGCCATGCCCGTGGTGTCCACAAGGTGTGGTGTCTAGCCTACCACTGACCCAAGGAAAGCTTATGATGAGATTCATGCTTAAAAATATGTTTGTGCTGTTGTATCAGATACAGTGAGGTATTTAATCAAATTCTAGTTTCTACCTTGGGAGGCTACAGGTCTCCCAAAAATTGTGTGTCATGTCCAGTAGCCCTGTGAGGATATCTCTGATCCATGAGAAGCTCTCAGGGCCACAAGTGCCTTCTTTAGGTGACTGAATTTAACTAGTGTGTGTATTTTAGAGTAAACCAAATAGCTCTTCAGTTTTTATAGGATATACTTATACTGTCTTTACAGAGAGCTCTTCTCATGCCATTTAAGACATCCATGGTATGCACCACAGAGCTGGCAGTTGTGACATGGGACCCAAGGGAGACATGAGCACCTCTGTAAGAGCATCTGGTTCTTCCAACACAGAAACAGTTCAAATGGTGCTGGATATGGACATTTAGACTGAGCTGGATGAAGCTCCTCACTTAGGAAGAGAACTTAAACATAGCCACTGACACATGGAAGATCTGGTCTCCAACTGAATGCTACCCTGCAAGCAAAATTTAGCTGCTTGAGCATGAGACTGCTGTCACATGAGGTAGCCTGAGTTTTCTGCTTAGTCTCCAACTGTAAATCCAACTTGGGCTTTCCATAATTTTTTTTGTCATATCTGTCATGTCTGTAAGCTTTCTAAGTGGCATCTCAGGTGACTCTTTGTGCCTACCTTGAATGACTAAATTGTGTTGGACTCTTTGTGTTGAACCTTTTTTCCTTTAGTTTTAAAAAATCACCACCTTTTTCCTTAATCCTGCTTTTGCCCTCTTTGAGTCTCAGACCTTTTTTATACAACAGGAACGAGATGAAATTAAATTCTACAGGTAAGTTTTACAAATATTTTCACCTTTTAACTACCAGTCTTAGACATTTACACCTGAACTCCTACAATGCATCTGGAAAGGAAAAAAAGTACAAAAATAAACATCCCCCCAGACCTTTTTACAAGATCAGAGAATCTTCACAGAAAAAAAAAAACCTTTAGTCTTCAAATTGATATCTCTCTCAGCAGAAAGAAGTGAAGAAATCTTCTCCTTCACTTTTGACATGCAATCTTGATTAAGAAGGAGATGGCTTTTAAGGAAATGAGCCAGGGTATCCTTCTCCTCTTTCCACTTAAGATCTCAGGCAAAATATTCCACTTTTCTATGCAAAAATCTTTTGCATTCACTGAGACAAGGCATAAGCATTTATTCTTACCAGCTAATTCCCCGCAAGAAACCAATCTGCAAAGACATCTGAAAAATATCCCTTAATTGATACCAAAAAAAGAGAGTAAATTGTAAAGATGGAGACATTTAAGATTGTGTATTAGGGACATGTCATCATTTTAGAGGTTCATAACTTAAGCATAAAAATTTGCTCCAGGCTGAAACTTGGCATGGAAGGCTGCCATATTTGTAAGTAGGTTATTTCATTTCAGGCTACATTACTAATGCACTAATGCAATGTGAGCTGTTATATTTATTAACTTCCATTGATTTTTTTTTTCTTAGAAAAGGACAAAAGTATTCCTTTTCTGAACAGGTGGAAAAGGGATATACCAAGCTAGAATTTGCCTTCCTAAAGGTATGTGCCAGCCAAAAAGGAGGAAATTAGAGCCAAAGATTTATTTCTTTCTTACAGAAATATAGGAAAAGCCAGCAGGTGCTTGTTTTCCAGTCTGGTTATGGGATATTGTAAATGCATAATAATCTTTTATTACTTTGTGTTGTTGATTAATTTAGAGCTCTGTAGACAGAACTAGCTGCATAAAAAGCTCCTGAACTATCAGAATCCTTGTTTTCAAATGGATTTTGGCTCACATGTTGTTTTCAAATGGTGTGAGATAACAGGATCTGCTATCAGATCTTTTGCAAGATTTTTTATATTTGGAAAAATGAAAGTATATTTTTGAGAAAGTACCAAAACAAGTATGAGGGAATGGGGGCTTCTAATGATTTTAAAGTGGTCTTTAAATCCTTAAAAGTCTCAAGTTTGGATGACTTATGGGGCAATATTGAAATACAATATCTACAGCAGGTTTCCTAGAAAGGAAAAGAGAATACAGAAATAGATTTCCTGGGACTTGTGTAGGGTTCTTTAAATACTCCATCCTTTTCCAACACGCAGGTCAACTGCCTCTCCTAAGGATTTGTCTAGTGTGGAAACCTTGCCAGAGTGTAATTTTGGTGAAATTTCTGTCACTGCTCCCTGTCATGAATATTTATTTACTTCCCAATGGAAATCATTGCTCATATGAAAGGGAGTTAACGGTTCTTAATAGCCCTTTCTGATTTGATTGATGTTTTTGTCACTTCCTCCAGTAAATAGGTTTCTATTAGCATACCAAATATGCTATCTGTCCTCTTGCTTCTGCAGGCACTTACCTGACCACTTACTTAGGATTTAAATATCCCTCCTAGGGGTTTTCTGTCAGTTCAGGGGCTCTTTTTCTGCACAAGTGGGTGAAGGACTTTCTGCATTGAGCCTGGGTGCCTTACACAGCAACCACATCTGTTCAGAGTGACTATTTGGAGTTCAGTAAAAACAACAGAAATTTGTCCATACCTTATACTAAGGACTTGAAAGGGTGACATTAGCAGGATAACAATGTACAGAGACATTTAATCATATATTTATATTTCAATTATTTAAATTTATGGGATTTTTTTCTGTAATGGGATGATGTTTCAAGGTAGAACAGAGGCTGGAATAGGTTTTTTTTTCATGGAAATACACCCCAAAGTCATGTATCATTTATATGCCATATGCTAACTTTGAAAAAGGAGTGTTCAGAGCTAGCAATGTAATATTGCTACTAAGGAATAAACTCTTTCCATTATTAACCACTCTTCTAAGGGCTGAAGGGTCCTAGTTCCAAAACAAATGCCTCAATGTTGCTCAAGCGTTCTTAATATTGCAAATAATGTAAATTTTGTGTATCATACATAATAGCTCTTGTGTTGGGTTACAGCCAACGGTTGGCATAATAGAATGGACATTTTGGTCTTTTCCCTGGGCAACACTCATTTATACGTATGGGCCAAACATGTAAATTGTTGCTTATGTGTTAAGCAGAGGGAATTTCTGGATGCCCTGGACAAACCAAAGTAAAAGCCTTGCCTTTTTTATTAGTGTGAGTAGTTTGAGGGGGAGGGAAGACTCACATCAACAAGTGGTTTAAAGTGCAGTTTCCTGCAAGTTCATATAAATATTACTATTATGCTGTAAATCTGGATTCTTGTGAAGATAAAAGAACAGAGGAAAATAATTTATGGAAACATAAAATAGGATCTATGGTTGTAGGAAGGACTAATTTCTGGATTGTCCTTATTGCTTAGTAATTTTCTGCCTCAGAATTTCATTTCTTGATTGCAAGCAGATGCCTGTTTTTTCCTTGTGAGGCACATAGGGCAAGGTGCAAGATTAAAAATAAAATCTATTACCTTTGGAAGGGCTCTGGTGAAAAGCAAGTATTCAAATCCTAGAGAAGGAGAAACAAGACCACTATCTTGTGCTTGAAAGTTCATGTATACATGCTACTAAAGTAATCTAGGCACCCTTACTCCTGAGGACCAAAGGTATCTCCTTGCCTGATCTCAGTTCATAACTTAAGGATTCACAATTAACATTTCCAGATTTGTCTTCACCAAATTCCTCACAACTTATAATATTTCTTTGTGTAAGATAGTCTTAATCTAAAGCAATAGCTAGGAAAAATAATTGAATACTTTATGAGCAATGGAAATCCAGATTCACTGCAGTACAGATAGTGTACAGAGAAAACCACTGTGTGCAGTTCCATTTTTTTCTTGGAGATGACAAAAGTGTTTTTAATTTTTACCAGCAATTTTAAGCTGCTGTGATTCATTTAGTATTACAGGGGAAGCAAATATGAATTTCATCTAAGAGAAGATAAACGAGCATCAGTCTTGAAAATTGTGTTGTTGCTACTGTGATTAACGTACTGCTGCCCCCCACTCAAAATTAGACCCATATCAACTACCTCTCTCTAAGGTTATTTCTAGTGAGGGAGGGAAATAAATGGTCCTTGGCCCTTGGCCTTGGAGCAAAATATTGGTTCCTGGCCCAGTATTATCTAGTGGCATGGATATTGTTTCATTCCTCACTTTAGGACCAATGTTTGGATTAAGCCCTTTTTTATTTACTATTCTAGATTAGGGAAGGGTTTACTGTGGTAAAAGAGGAAATGTAGTCAACAACTGGCATTGCCTGGTCTCATACTTCTAGTTATGCTTGTAAACAGCAATGCACACAATCTCGACCAAATAAACAGGGAAACTTTTATAAAAGTTTATAAAATAAACTCTCCTCAGACAGGCAAAAACCTTCAGTTTTGTATTTATGAATTCTGCATTGGTTTGAGACACATAAGGGCTTTAAGTTTGCTATTAATAGTACTTATTTGGTTAGACTGGAGATAAACAGGGTTACCAAATTGCCCGAGTTAACTTGGGCAACTGGGTATGACCAGCAGCAGCTCCTGGCAATTGTCATGGCTTCCTAAATTCACATGGATATGAAACACTATGTTTGCTAAATCAAAAACCTAGGTAAGAATTTAATACTTTTTGTTCAATTATGAAAATTTTTAAAACTTCAAATATCTATCATACTCCTTTAGAAGAAGGAGAAACAATTGTTGGTAGTTTACTGCTATGCTAAATTTGAGTTCAGTAGGATTTTGTTGGGCTATTATAAAACCAGAAAACACCAAATAGTCCTTCACTACACCAGTGCTACGGAAGTAATTTTCTGCATTTTAGCTATTTTCCAGATGAAAAGCTAGCAAGCAGTACTTAGGCTAAAATATAGTCCTATCATTTTTACATAAAATATTGATAAGGAATAAACACTTAGTATCCCTAGTGTGAATTCACTGGACTTCACGAAACCCTAATATATGGATTAAGAAATGTTAACATAATCCTTTTATGGGAACTAAAATCAATTACATGTCAGCTTTGTAGTATTATAAATGTATTTAGTCAGCATAGAATTTTTCCAGCAGCGCTCATTGCAGATTGAAATTGACTAACCAGATGTTAAATATTAAATAGAACTAATCAAAGTATGGTTCAAGAGATTTTAAAAACAATGATCAAAGAGAGCTATTTATTACCTGATTCATGTTTCTATTCAAACACTGCTCCTGTGATGTTATATCTACCTGAATTTAGTTTGCTGCAAGCTCTTAATTTTTTTTGGTTAACATGAATGAGAAATATAATTCAATAAAAGTATGTTAATGCAGTACCATAGGCAGAAATGCACAAAGCTCAGGGAATTACAAGCAAAATTTGCTGGAACAAAGTGTATGTTAGGAACAAAATGAACATTAAGTCTGATCTGAAGATGACCAAATAAATATAGAGCTATTCTTTCCATCAATTATAAACATTACGGTCCATTATGTGAAAAATAAGTTTTATATTGCTTGTATGATAAATTGCATGCATAACTTAAACAATATTGTAGCAATAACAAGAAGAGCTTCTGACTGTGATGTGAGAGCAGGAGGAGTCCAGTCATTGCAAAAGAGAATCATAGGTTATGCTTAACTGCAGAATTGTTTTAACATAGAATGTGTAAGTTGTGTCTCCTAAATCCACCAGAAGTCACATAATTAGCCTTTTTGTTTTCAAGGGAACTGAGCACTTCTCAGTTTCACTGAAGCCAAGAGAAGTTCAGGTGGGAGGCTGATTGCTCCCCTACCTTGCACTGCACAAGGACAAAGGAGCTCTCCATGCAGCTGAAGAGCAAAATGGATCAAAGTAAATGCCCTTTTATACAAGCTATGATCAATAGGTGAAACACATTATCTTAAGAGTAGTCTGGAGCCAAGAACCTGGTATTTGTTGAAAGAATATAACTTAAAAGCATAGTTGCACAAAATGACTATGTATAATGTTGTGCTTGATAAAATAATTTTAGAGTGTCTGTCCCTATCTGTTTTGTACTTTAAACACATGCGAGTCCTCAGAGATGATGGGAAAACTTCTTTTCCAGAGGAAATTTTGTCACTTTATTTTATTGAGTTTATGTCTTGATTTAACCAGTGGTAGATGTTATCAAAGGCAGATGACTCAAATGGATGGAGTATAGTGCTGATTGTTTGTGGCTTCTCCTGCACAGTAGTGGTTTCCTCACATCATCACAAACACCACATCAGGAAAAATCATGGCAGATATCAAACAATTATCTGTGATTTTTTGTTCTTGGTGCCTCTTTCCCTCCTGAGACATATCTGTGGGGATATGGCACAGGGCATAGACTCCAGGTCCACAGCCAAAGGCGCTTTGTGTTGCGGAGCGGAGGAAAATGACTCACAGGTCCCTAAAGTCTCTCTCTTCCTTCTTTTGTATTACAGAGAGCCAGCTGGGCACCTAAATTGAGAAACCTACAGCTCTGCCAGCAACTGACGGACAGATACAGATCCCAGACCACAGCAAAGTCTCCAGTCTTTGGACATGAAGGTCAACAAGACCTGGATCAGCTGGATCCTTGTGGTGGGGCCACAGCATAGCAAGTGTGCCAGGATGCACCTTTGGGCTTCTAGTCAGTAAAGCTCAGTTCAGTTAAAATAATAACAGCCCCCCCAAAATAAACCTGTTCTTAGTGAGTATATTCAGTGGTATAATTTAAAGTAAAAGAAATAAATATCACTCTCCATATGTCTTTCTGGGTTGATTCTTAGTTTTCTCCATCATGGTTTTCCAGAGTGGAAAGCTATAGAGACTCCATGCCACCCTTCTGGTCATGAAAAATATCCTGCTTTCTGTCACCCCTAAAGTTTAGATGTATCTTCACTCACCCTCCCCACAAAGCAGCTGCTTTGCTCCATCAGTAGCCTCCCAGCCCACTCTGCATATATCTCTTCCTACATTTAAATGCTTCCAAAACTTACCCTGGAAAGAAATTTCATGCCCAGGAAAGATGTAGCCTTCTCTTTCCAGAAGGTTCACCTCTGCTAGAGTGGAGATGACAGGAAAAAATGAATAGGCAGCCTTCCTTTCTAATGCTTAGACACAAATTTTTAAACAATATGTATATATAAATACACACACATGCATAGATATTATTTGTGTATGTATTTGCCTATGCATATACATACACATGTGTATAAATAAAGTAGACACATATAAGTATATATGTTTAAGCACACACAAAATTAAGAAGAGACAGAAAAAATCAAACATTGTACCTCTTGTCACAGAGATACATTTTTCATCTGACACTTAGGGGTTATGATGGTATCTAAAAAGCACAATTGGTGTCCAATGGTCCTTAGACAAATAGGAAAATTTGTGGAAGCTGTATGAAGTCAAATACAGTTCTCATGAATAAGAAATTTTCTGTAATCTTACTCTTAAAAATTCCTTATTTCCTTTTCTGAATTTCTGCTTCTCTCTGACAAACATGCAATAGTGAGGCAGAGGCATAGAAAATTATAACTTCGTCATTCAGATTTGCCAAAGTTTCGAGCAGCTGGAAATAGTGTTGTATTTATGGAAAGTGCAAAGCATCCTTAATTCTAGGTGGCAGTACTTTTGCCACCAGTGTAGCAATTATTTTGCTACCCTTGCTCTGAAAAGCATTTAGAATTTTCAGTCTTCATATCAGCCAGAAAATAGCACATCTTCTGCATAAAGGATCATTTTAGATCAAGTTTTATGTGTAAGCAGAACAAAAATGATTTTTCTCTGTGTTAGTCTCTCTTTTATGGTTTAAAAATATTAAATAATGGATTTTCCCCTCAAATACTGTGGTAAACCTACTTAGTCAAACCTGGGAAGTCCTTGGGAAGTAAAAAGCAAACTAACCACTATATGTAAAAGCTACAAAATGGTTTACTTTTATTACTCTTGTACAAAAAGGCCCCAAAGGCTCAAAGCTATGATTCTCCAAATCACTGCTTTCTAAGCTTGACTGATTGATTTAAAAGCTTGCAAGAGATTTATAATGATTCACTGTGTAAGCCACTGATTTTATATTTAAGTTAGAAGACTGCGTTTAAATGACAGAAAACTTTAGACCTAACATTGGACTCAGCAGGTGATCCACTGTTTGCTCAGAATTAAAATGGCAGCATTTTTCTGGCACAAGTGTTTGAAGTGGGGTTTTGAAGCACAGACAGAATGCAATTTATCTAAGATTATTGCAGAGAGCATTGAAATCTATGCCAGAATTTTCAAAGCTCCCCCTCTCTGTGTTTAATGTTGTTGGTATGCAAATAGCTGGATGATCAGTATTTTTTCCACAGGTATTCTCAAAGATAATTTTAAGCAGCTGTCTTTTGAGATTCTGTACAGATGGTCAGAATTTGAAACAAGATTAATTACTCTAGTAATTTTGTGTTGGTCTAGAAGCAGAATTATTTTCACAGGCTGATTGATTGTGGGATAAAATGCAAAAGGAGACAGTGCTGTACAGTGGTAGTGTAACAAATCATGAGTAGCCATAGTACTCATGAAGAGTGAAAACAGAAAAGGGAATAGAGGAGGAAGGAATGAAGAAATAGATGATATTGCTTCTTCTCTTTTGCGGCTTCATTGAGAATACAGTGACTAACCTTGACTGTTCTGTAGTCTGAGATTGGTTAGACAAGACAGCAGATTTGGTGAGGTCACTGTAGTTTTTAGCCACAAGGAATAGCAAACTTGCTAGAGCTACCTTGTCAAAAACACTTCCCCTGTGTAGTGGGGCTGTACAGGGCAATGTAATGTGCTAGTTAGCCTGCATTTGGGGAGATTCAGGCTTGCACCCCCATCTTTATTCAGGATGACAAGAAAGTATTTTATTTATTTTTCAATACCCAGTTCACACTGGATTTACCAGCAGTAACCTATATTACTATCCACCTGAAACTTCTATATTTGTGAAAGTGAGCACTGGAATTGTTGCCAGCCTGGCATGAAAAAACACTATGGACCGCATCAATGTAATAAATCTGGGCCAAAACCACAAAATTATTTCAACAGGATGTCCTGCTTATTCTTTCCCTTCACTCTTCAGGCAATGAGTTTCTGAGGTCCCAGTGTCTGAAATTCTGGATCAAGTGAGCTGCTCCCAGAGCCTTTCTGTTTGGGGACACTGTCACAGGCATTTTCTTGATATTTCTTTCTTCAAGATATATAAAAGTGAGGTAAGAATTGTGTTCCAGATTTAGGGCTGTAAGTGCAGGATGGAAAATTAAGCTATAGACTAGTTTCAAAATAAGATAAAAATATTTTCAGGTGACTTCTTGCCAAAAGTAATGTGATTTATGAACAATTAGTGGATAAGGTCCTTCTCAGACAATAAAAGTCTAGAGATTAGAGCTTCTTGAGATGCACATCTGTACATGGTGTCACACACGACTGCCTGTGCATAGAGGAACATTTTTAAAACTTTTCTAAGAACAGCAAAACCCAAAATTCCGTGTTACACTGTTCCCAACTCAACAGATCACACAGGCTTGGGAATGATAATACAGATGCGTGTCCTACCCAATAATATATCCCTCGGTAAATGTGACAGATAGAAAAGCACTGTTTTATTGCTTTATTTATCAAAGTACTATTTACCTTCTGATTTCCTGCACAAATATTGAGTATCAGGGTCTTTGTTTTGATTTCTTTTATCACATAAGCTCATTGCAAGACAGTAAGTCAGGCTGCTTCTCTGTAGTCTATGAAGTAGAGACTGACGCACCACAAACAACTGTGGAAGAGAAGGGCCTGGTTGTGATTCTCTGTGTATCACTGAAAATGAGTCCTTAAATCAAAATTTGTGAAAAAAAGTGATAACAGCAAGCACAAGAGTTCTGGACCAAGCTGTATCTGTGAGGTTCTCAGCTGGATGTCACTATGAGTAGGGAAAACAGGACTTCTCTGCTACTGGCTCCTTGCATTTAATTCCTCAGCAGATGGCAAAATCCTACCCAAGCAACCTATTCATTCTTGGCTACTCTTTCTTGATGGCTTAACAATTTATACGATGTTTTTCCAACAGTTCATTTCTGTAACCTAACCCCTAAAACATTGTGAAAATATTTTGTCTTATGACCCTTTTGTGACTTGGTATCACTGGTATCTCATTCTAACACGGTATCTTTAAGCTGGTACTTTCCAACTCGTAAGTAAATGATGTATGTTAAGTTCTTAGTTTGCCTTATTCTGAGAATCTGGGGTAACTACACACTATTAATCTCTCTACAAATTGGAGGCAATATCTTTTTCTTTAGAAGGCAGATTTTAGTCACTTCATCTCTTTTTAACCCAGGGAACAATATTTTATATTTGAAACTTATAAAATGAAAAATGAAAGCCTGGATTAAATATTTCTGGAAAAAATGAAGAGAATTAAATTATTTTTTTCCTAAATTCAAGAGCATTTAATTTTCTGAAATGCTTATGAAATGTCTGCTGCCTGTGCCCCTGCACCCCAAAAATTAGTAAATGCTAAGACTTGTTAGTTCTATATTGTATGTATTTATTTGGAAAAAAACCCCAAACCACCAGGAAAATTATCTATATTAACTGTTTTATGTTGATGGCTTTTCCTTTTCCTTGTTTAATGTTGCATGTCTGATAGAAGAGATGTCAGAAACAACAATTCAGTGCCTGTCATGGTTGAAATCTATTTGTTAATCTTTTGTTTTGTTTTGTTTTAATTAGAGATAGGAAGAGAGTCTTCTTATGTGTTTGATGCAATTCTTCTGCAGTCACATCCCAACCTTCAGTGGTTGTGACCACTATGGAAATACAAACAATAAAAAGCATTTGTTTTTATTATAATTCAAGATTCAAGTTGCAAATGATTTTCATTATAGCTCTTAGCATAGGCTAGATTTACAGCAAGCACATTAAAATAATTAGCATTATTCTTAAATGTGAGTCAGTAAAATTGAAAGTGACAGATACTAAGCTGATAAAGGTAATAAAAAAAAATCTTTATCTAGCTGAGAGTGGCTGAGCAATAAAAAATACACCTTTGCAGTGAGCACCTGTTTCATGCTAGTAAGTCTTCAGAGAAGCAGTCCTGGTGTATTCTGCTGGGGCAGACACTGCCACTCCTGCACCTGCCCAGGTTAAGTCCAGGCTCAGTCTGAACTGACCCAGCTTTTCTGTATTTTCAGATCCTCAGGAAAAATGATGGCACAGAGCTGCTCAAAAGGCTCCATCCTTGCAGCGTCTTGGATCAATACCTGTTTTCAGAGAGCTTTGAGGCACATGGTGAGCTACAGGGCAGGAGAGGGAATAAAGCTGAATTGTCAGTTACTTGAGGATAGGGAGACCTGTGATAGATGGCACCTGGTTGATGTGTTTGCTGGCTAGTTTTTCATCAATGTATGTCATCTTCCTTTTAAAGAGGTAGCCAAGAAAGGCAGCCTAAAAGAAGGCATTTCTTTCCTTTATTTTGGTGAATACATGGGAGTTGTGGGATATGGTTTAAAGAACAGGGAGACCTTGGCTCATCCCTGGGAGCAAGTTCTGGGAGAACTTTCCCAGGTGTTGCTGTTGGCAGGCAGGGAGTGAGAGACACCACGGGGCTGGAACCCGTGGGGTGCTTGGATGGTAACTGCCCATGGAAAGCAGGGAGTTGACAAGCAATAAGAGCACTTAAGTGGGGAAACTTCCCCAGCTTCTCCCAAGGACCTGGAAGACACACAGAACTTGCTGCAATAGAAAGGCCATTGGATAAAGTACAAGCCTGAAGAAAATAACTCATCCTGCCAGTGGGCAAGGAGGATAGTGGTTTATAGAGTTAATAGGTTTATTAACTCTTTCATTTCTATTCTCTGTTGTTTTCAATGGTTTTATTTCAAAAAACCTGGAGAGTTGGGACTTGGAGTATTTTTTTAATTTTTTTTTTCTTTTTTTGGATAGAAGTGAAGGACTTACGAAGATCCACCTGAAAGACTCTGGGTGAGTTGGGGTCCTGTATCAGGGCTGCATTAGTTAGGAGGGGCAGAGATCCATTACACAATGATATGTCAGCATCCTTCTTCTTTAATTGTAGACTTTTATTTATATGAATGTTTATGTGCAGTCTTGCTGCACAGAAGCTTCACAAAGACAGGACTTTGGGTCCATAAATAGCATTATGCGTAAAATTCTGTTGATGGCACTGCACAGAAGCTGCACTATCCTATCCTTTTGTTTCATCTTGGTTGTCCTTTCTGGCTGCATGGATCTCCTTCCTCACCTGCCACCTGGAGAGGCGCAGTACAAGCCAGGTTTTGAGCTGGTTCATCCTGCATAAAGCAAGAGTAGGAGGGACAAGTGACAGCCACATCTTAATCAGCATGAAATAGAAAACTGAGGCAGAGTCTAGACATGCTTTTTGCCTGCTGGTTGTTTTGCTTTAACATGCATAACAACAAACATAAAGAGCGTGCCAGTGTTTTTGCTTTTGAACCGGGCTGCACTGAGGATTGTCCTCTTTGTTCTTTCTACATTTCTATGACTCAAAAAAATACCCAAATGCCTCAGTATCCAACTGGTGTAAATACACCATGGTTGATGTAATTCAATCGAACAGCTCAAGATCCAAACACCTGATAGCGGGGAGAATTGTTGTGTGAGTCTTTCATATCTGTGTAGATGCTGGAGGCTGATACCATGTGGCACGAGCCAGGAACCAGTGTAGCTGCAAGGAACAGATCCACAGAGACTGCGCCGGCTTATCTCACCTGTGCAGAGGTATGGGCTCTTGGTGCAGATGAGTGTTGTGGGGTTTGAGAACTGCTTACCCTGTATGATCAAACAGAACAGAAATCACTCCTATATTTACTGTGTTTTACACGTACCTAAAAAGTCTGGAAGGAATTTTGCTAAATGTAGCTAAGTTTCAGCGATAAGGAAGAGTAGCTATAGTTTTGTGATCAACTGAAAATATGCATCAAAGAGTGTAGAGGCGACCAAATAATTGCATTTACCACAATAAGTTACGGCTTTCTTCAACAGCTTGGAAACCCAGTGTGAGAGATATGAACAGTTAATGAAAACATACGAAGGAGCCAGAGGGGTGTGAAAGACATAGTTTTGAGATCTATTTCAATGTATAGAAAATAAAATTTGGTAAATTTTGAAGGTGAAGTTTAATCTTAAATTCAGTTTCATTTTTTTGGTGCATGATGTCACCATAACCCCTAGGTGGTATTCAAACTTTATAAATCAGATTTGTCTTTTATTTATTCTATTTGTCATGTATTTGATGTGTAGCGCAATTTTCAGAGATTAAAATGATATACCCCTAATTCTTGGATGCTCTTTGATCATGTTTATTCCTTTGCTCCTTTAAACATTGCTGAATAATTGTATATGCATTCACAGGCTGACAAGTACATTCCCTGTTTGATGGGCTAATTATGGAAGCACACTAGTGTCGTTGTAGTTAAGTTTGGAACTAGCTTTGAGCTGTAAGGCCAGTTTTGATCTCTCAACTAACTATTCTGGAATAAATCCCTGTAACAGAAACTTAAGTTATGTGGTATAGTTGGAAAAAAATTTGCGAAGTTTTGTGGCTGTTGCAACATTTAGTATTTTAGTGTTAGAAATTTTTCTCTACCTTGTTGACCTCTTGGAAATGTTGCCTATCTCTGTGCTAGGAAAGTATATCACATTAATGCTGTTATTGTTGGATAGGTTTAGTCAGTTCTGAATGAGTTTTGGAGAGCCCGTTAAATCTATCAGTCATAGGGAGGGGAATTTCAGCATTTCTCTAGTAATCTTTGGAGGATTTTGTACAAGTTTCTGCAAGACTCCAAGACTAGCAAGAACCAGACTCCAGAGAGTGGTTATTCTCCTGCATGACTTACCTGTCTTTGTATAGAGTTATACTTCACAGCTCTGTGGAACAGAAGAGCTAAATAAACCTTCCAGAAATGAGTTCAAAATAACAGTGCCACAGAAAAACCCTCAATGTCCCCTGAAATTCCAAAAGAAATGTGTTATGGGGTTGTAGTT
Organism: Petroica traversi; assembly: GCA_025920805.1. Lineage (NCBI taxonomy): Eukaryota > Metazoa > Chordata > Aves > Passeriformes > Petroicidae > Petroica > Petroica traversi. The sequence continues at coordinate 9,023,019 of JAHLSL010000062.1, read as the reverse complement.
GTGTGAGAAGAGCCAGCCCCGAGCCTGTACCTGGTAAGAAACTTTGTTCTTGGCTAAAAGAGGGTGCTGTAGATGTATTTAACAGCTGCTAATCTCCCTGGAGTAAAACCAGCTAATGTTGCTGGCAAAGATGGATCTCACTCTGGAATAATAAGTTCTAATGTGGTGCATTGAACAGCCTTACTTCCTCTGTTCCAGCTCAAGGAACTGTGCAGGGGCACAAGACACAGTGAGACATGAAGCAGCCAAGGTGCAGAAAGACATTCCTTGTCCTGATATATATATGTGTATATATGTGTGTGTGTGTCTGTACACACACACATACTCACCTGCTGGTTTCTTACTAGGATGCAGAGCCCTTTGGACCCTTCCAGCCTCCTCACACAGCAGAGCTGTCCAAGGTTGCAGGAATGCTCATTTAAATACCAAAAAAATCAGACCACTATAACATTCAAAAAACAAACAAACAAACAAACAAACAAACAAAAACAACAACAAACAAACAAACAAACAAACAAAAACCCCAAACCAAAATACACAGAGAAGTTTGTTGGTATGGAAAAATCCGTCCCATCCCTCACACCTGGCAATCAGTCTTTCTATCCACAAGAAAGCTGGCAATTAGATACAAGGAGAGGCTGAAGCAGGCAATTGAAAACAGAAAACCTTCAGAGGATAGGGGCTCCTGTCAGGAAACTCACTGAAGGGGAACCAGTAACTGGCCCAATTAAAGGGAAAGATGTTTCTGGGTACTTCCATCTGCAACTAACATTGTAATTCTGGTACTGCGTTAGGCTCTGCTTACACTCAGAATTTGTGTTGTTCTGTTACCTGGTGGAGGGGTAATCTGTGTTTTGTGTCAATACACTTACACTGATGCAATTTAGCTGTGGATACAGTTACATATCCAGGTATGGTGGTTGTGTTTACATGCATATGTGTATGGATTAGTTAGACAGATGCAGGTATAGATATTGCAGTTCTGTGCAAGAGCAATCTCTTTGCATTCTGTAAGAGTGAAGTTCTGCTGATATATAGATACACATGAATATATATTCTGATTGTATTTACACTAGGGTGAGGGCTCCACTAGCATTTTTGGCTTGTATTTTGTGCTGTCCAGGATGGAATTTTACTTTTCACAGTATTTCAATTTTGACAGAAGGTGAAGAGTGGAGGCAGTGACAACACTAAAAGAAAAAACCCTACTTTCACTAAGAGTGCCTGTTTGAAGACCAGGCTTAGGAAGTTTTAGCAAGTAAAGTACTCTTTTGTCAGGGTAAGCTCTATTTATACTGGAAAGGCCTAATGGAATAAAACGGCAAACCATACATGATCTGGAAACCTCACCAGGGGTTTCACCACTTTTGTTAGTGTAGGTTTTCTGGGCAGAGAAAACCCCAGTGTGGGATTCTTTCATGCCTCTGGACAGGAAGGTTTAATGAAAAGGAGGCATATATGGGTCTTTTGGTTTGGCACTGAATAAACACGTGCCTAATTATCCTTAAAATAGTTTTCCCTCATTTTTTTAACCATTTTTATGTTAAATGATATGGCTTATTCCACAGACATTCTAGGTGATTTCTACACCTTGTTTGCAAACCACTGTTCTTTTTCTAGAAGAAATATGAAAAAAAATTAATTTTAGTTTTCCAAGTTGCAATGTCATTCTGACACAATGTTCATTAATACTGAGTGTAGTGGTGTGGTAAGAGCTATTAATTCAATTTTTTTCTTCTGGCCTTTGTTTTGTTTCTCAGGGAAGCTCAGTCTGTTTCATCCTTTGAAAGTCTAATAAGTATTTTGAACAGGTTAGAACAATAAATCTAGTATTGCTAAATCCTACAGAAAAAATTGCTTATGAAATATATTGATTACAACTGATAATGATTTTTCCACCCTCTCTTCACTGGAGGCAAATAAATAACTATGGAAGTACAATGGCATTGTCATGGCTGGAGCTTTTGCTTTAGTACACTATAGAAGTCTGTGAATACCCTTAGCAATAAGTCTTATTTTTTGGTGTGATAATGTTCATTGTCTGTGCTTCTAAGTTCTGACTGAATTTGATAGTGAATGCTAGTGATTAACAATTACATGTCCTCAGAATTTCTGATTTGTTTCCTGTGTCAGGACTGTGAGTCTATTAAGAAGCGATTAGGGAGGATCTCCTTCAAATCTCCTTCGCATCAAGATTCTCCCTTTTTTTGGTTCAGTTAACTTGAGGTGGGAGTTGCCTGTGATATTTTCTACATTTCACCTTCCGAGGTTATGGGCACTATTCATATGCCAGATCTCCCTCTGAGATGAATAAGTACGACTTTTATGAATTTTTCTTCACTTGTAGAATTTAATTTACATGAATAATTAGAAAGGGGTGAGTTAAAACTCCTATTTAAAGAGGTAGCATCCTTTTGTTAGCCTATTGTCCAGCTTTGGAACCCAGTTGTTTTAAAAAGGATCTGGGCTCTTCTCCATAGGGATTTTCCTCTTTGTAGTTTTGCCTTGATCTAAATCAGCCTGTTGTAAAGCAGATTTTGGGATGAAGTTTGACAAAGAAAAACTCTTATCTGGAGAAGTAAAAGGACTTTTAATTTTCCCTGGGAAATGTTTGCTGGCTTCTTTTTTCTGATGTGGCCAGGATTTGTTACGAGATTTATGACAATGTTGTTTAATTCATACATCAAAATAAATAAATTAAGTGCTTAACTTCATTTAGTTCTTTGTGCTGTTTCCTGTGCCGTTAGGGCTTTAATGAGCCCAGCTGCTCTGTAGAGTTGCTGAGGGTGGAAGCTGGCCTGGGAGGGGAAGGAACAGCTTCTCTTTGAAGTGCTGTCATGGCAGGATCACTAAAGCAAGGCTTTGAAGGGGAAATTCCTGTTTCCCTTCCTATTCTACTTCAGTGGTCTTGACGGCAGCAGTTAAATAGGGAGCAGGACTAAGGTTCTCAGACTTGGCTTCTCAGCCATTTGATGCCAAACTTCCAGTGGGTACTGGGGGTGAGAGAGAGAGAGAGAGAGAGAGGAAAGGAAAGAAAGGGACAGAAAGGAAAATAAAATTTAAAAAAAGGGGGAAGAACAAGATGTTTATAACTGCTCTGTACAAGCATCCATCCCAGAAACAGCACTCACCATCCCTCTGGTGCCCTTCCACCACTCACTACTGGAGCTGGAAATGCTAAGGCTACTTGTTTTTTCAACAACTGGTCTTAGGCTATGAGAGGAGAGGGAGCACAGCTTTGTCTGTGAGGGGTAGGGGAAAAGGAAGGCGACACCTCATGGTAAACAGTGCCTCATCGATATTCAGAGGGCTGCTCAGTGTTTCATAGGAGTTCAAATGTCAGGTGTTAAGTCCATTTAAATTCAGTTACAGCAGTTCTCCTTATCTCCCCCCAAGTAATGTATTGCTGAACAATTATAATCAAAGTCATTTGCAATCTTGTGTTTGATGAGAGCAATTAACTACCCTGTGTTTGCAGCCACGTGTGTGTGTGTGTATGTGTGTGAATAAAACAATATAACACAGGGAACACACTGGATTACCCCCCTTCCCCACCAATCCTTCAAATTTGGAAATGCCTTGCAAGACCCTGGTACACTAGTCTGCAGTTGGCTAAAAGTTTTGTCATCTGAAAGACTGTTCTCAAAGAGTCCCTCTTTTTACATATCTATGCATTTATTTTAGGGTAGCTCACTCTATGAACATGCTGTTCTTCCTTATAGTTAATGAGAAGGTGATAGATAGCCACCTCAGATGAGAGATTTAATTTTTTTGGTAGTTGAAGTTAACTGAGACAAATCCTTTTAACAGTACCCAGCCTGAAGAGGCAAAACTGCAATGTCACATCCACTGTTCTCAGCAAAGTATTTTCAGAAGGTTCCTTTTTATGTTTCAGGACAGAAAAACTGTCGGATTGTGTGGAGGAAACAGAGGAAAGTAAAGACAAAACTGAGACTAATAACAGTGTAATTTGTCTGCTGAGAAACCTTAGCAGCATCTTTCTTCTCTTTCCTGAAGCCAATTATCTTCTTTCATACCTGGAAAGCAGGTGCTCAACAATAACAGTGTCTTACTACAGGAAGGGTATTTTAAAATTTTAAACCATAAAATTTAATTTTTTAATGCAATCTAAAACTCCATTACAGTTGTAGGGCAGAGTTCGCTTTTTGTTATAAGGTGTTTAAAATATCTTCTGCACTTGGACTCTGTGGATATTTAAAATATTTAGGGCCAAATCTACTGCTGGATTTAAGAAAACAATTGACTCGCTTTTTAGCTCCCAGTAACAAGATTCCAGTGATAGGTGGGCTATTTTCTACTTCTCTGCACAAGTTTTGCAGTCAAGTACCTAGGAGCATGTAGGCAGTTAAATCTGCCATGTCCCTGCTGTTTGCAGAGGCCCAGAACTATGTGGAATCTCACCTTCTGTATTGGACACATGATAGCTTAGGTAGCATTTTAGTTTTACAGTTTACAACACAGGGAAGGGAATTGCTCTGCACCCTCTTGGGTGTGGGGGTTTTGAGGTGAATTCAGCAGAGCTCCTTATGCTGCCCCCAGCTGTCAGCTCCCAGGACTGGGACCTACCTGGTCCCTTCTAGTCCTGTGTTCCTAAAACCAGGGAGCTACCTCAACACTACTGAATTGATGCTTCTTTCCTGATACACATGGTGGTTTTGTTTAAACACATAGAAAGTGTGGACTGCTTTGCAGTCTTTGCATGAGTCCTCTGTATATTAAAGAGGACTTAGTTTAAATAGCAGCGTTCAACAGTGTCATGAATATTTTTCGTCTGTGTTCTGTAAAATTGTGAGGTAGCATTGGCATTAGCATTTTTTGTTCTATTCCTATGTCTATAATAGTCAGAAAAACCCTTGGAGTGCTTGGTTACATAGCCAAGATGATTAGATAATGTAAGATATTTTGCATTATTTCAAACAAAACATACTTGTATGCTTGACTTTGCAAAGCTAAGAGATCTAAAATGTTGTGGGGTTTTTTTTATATTAAACATTTTTGTATTAAATTTGTTCATCAGTAAAATTTGGGGATTTTTTTAAAAGACAACTGTAATACAGATATCAAATTGCTCCCTATGGAATATTGTTTTCTGATCCTTCTAAGGGACTTCTGTCTTCTAATGGAAAGACCTTAAAGGCATTCTGAAAGCTCAAAGGAGTGAATGGAAGCTCTTCTCCTTTGATTTTTACACATCTGTAGTATCAAAAACAACTCAGCTCATTCTTTATTCATCTAAGTTTGCCCAAGAATCATAAAAGATACCTTAAATGTGTTCTTTGACCTGAATTATGATACAGATAATACTCAGAAATACAATATGCTTCCCCACACAGAAACCAGGTAGCAACCATTTAATTCAGTGCATTTGTTATACAGGACTATCCAAGTCTCTATGTTTTTTTTCCTCCTAAATCTTCACTTGTCCAGAAACAGAGAATCTGTTTTTTTTGCATGTGTACAGATTTTGAAAAATTTAGTTAAGAGTTTCATCTTGACTTTTTTTTCTACTTAATATTTTTAAGGAAAAGGGAAAAGTTAATACTTGTTTTTTTCCCTCAGAACTTCATAAAAGATTGTAAAGAAGCTGACAGACACTTTATAAATATTTTCATTATTTGGGAAGTGGAACTGAACCAAAGCAGTCAGTTTCATTAATCATAGGCTTGATATTTCCTCCTTGGACTTTTGGTGCCAAAAGTCTGTATCTGTTTCTACAGTAGCCTACAAAAAAAAAAAAAAAAGAAAAAAAAAGGTTCATTCCAAGCTCTCCCTTCATTTTAGTTTTCCTCATTTTTTTCTAGCAATATTTCTTATCTCATCTCATTTTTATTTTATGATCTTTTCAAATTCCCAGTTTATAAGATCTTCAGTCTTGGTCTCACGGGTTTTTGTTATCCATAGATTCTCGGCATCTTCTTGAAATCTCCATGTGGTTTCTACTATCCATTTGTATTATTTTCTATCTCCTCATCCTAGGGGAGATGTGTACAGGAAATCAACTGCCTGTACACATATCTCATAAAACATTTATCTCCCTTCTCTACATATAAACCCATGTGTTTAATGCCACATTTGCAGCTGCTGTGATTCTTCATTCCTCTAACCATGCTGTCTCTCCTTTCTGCCCAGGGACATTGTTTACACCTGCAACTGTAGCTTTTGTTCATCTCCAGTTTTTTTTACTGTCTCTATAGGTTTGGCTCTTAAGTTAGTTCTACACCCCTAGTTGCTCTTGCTGCTTCAATCACTGTTAGACACACCCTCAGTTACAGCTTCAGCTTTCTGGCCCTTCTTCACCCTTTTAACTGTTAGTTCATTACTTATGCTGAGTCAAAATCTTGATTTGCATGTCTAAAATGTGTTAAAGTCTAAAGCTCTTCTCTTTCCTCTCAAAAAAAACCCTCAAAAAACCCAAAAAACAAAAAACCAAAAAATAAACCAAACAAAAAAAGCATCAACCTATTTCTTTCCATCTGGTTATAACATTCTTGTTTTACAACAAGAACAAATTCTCTTTGGATGCACACTTTGAATGCATGTCATTAGATACCATTAACACAGTGTTGGATCTTCAGTTGCTGGTTTTGTCTGCAACATTAATGTTCAACTGTTGTAAGACAATTTTCCCCATTTTTTAATGTAATTACTTTAAAAATAATTACATTTTAAAGTGGTTTTGTTTTGATGTGGCTTCTGCAACATCCGAGTTGCACAATTTAGTTGTGTGTTGTGTAAAACAATGCTTCCTTTTATGATTTTTTGTCCAGTTTTCTAAAAAATAAAATTAGGTTCAACACTTCAACACTGATTAAGCCTAGAAAAAAAACCACAACATTTGATCTGAAATTAAAAAGGACCCATTTTGTTAAAAGTTCAGTAAATATTTTGTGTTTTACATCTTAAAATTCTCTAACAGAATATTGTAAATAATTCTAGTTAAAGTTGAAGGTGATCATTCATGGCCAAGTTAAAAACTTAAGTATTAACTGCTTCAGGAACTGATATTTTATACCAGTTAACTACTGATTATCTTTAGATGAAAAAAAAAGAAAAAATTAATCAGCCATCTCTCAATGACAATTAGACAGAGAGAGTAGAAAGTGAAATTCTTTGGAACTCTCCTTAGAGGTATGACAATGAGAGATAGAAAAAGATTAAATTTTTAAAGATTGTTTATGAAAAATGTATTTAAAGAGCAAAAAAGTTGGACCACACGTAAGTGTATGAAGCAGGAAGACACTGGTAATCAAAATACTTGTTTGTACTAAAAAAAAATGCCTTTGGGTTTTGTTAGTTTGTTGTTTGGTTTTATTTTTAAACAGATGTATGTTCTAGCATCTTTGTACTTCAGCAACAGAAGGGGATTCATTATGATCATTAGTTTCCTGTGGTGGTGTACATCAGGTACATTTTCATCAGTACTGCTGCTAGTACCATCAGCTAACGTGAAAATTAAGATAAGAAGAAAATTATTTCCTTGTTTTGTCAATATGAGTCTTGATTTCAGTGAAAATGAAGAGTCAAATCCCAAGAGGGCCTAAGCACCTACACTTCCCATTGTTTCATTCTTTTCGGTCCCCCTCTGGAGCTGGGTACTGTAATAATGTCACTACATTGCTGTGTAGACCTGAATGCAGTATGCTAACAGTCTTCGTTCATCAACAAGGTTTTTGTTGGGTTTGTATTTATTTATTTCTGATTTAATATTTTTAGTCCTTCCAGTTCACTACTCAGTCAGAAACATCATTGTCTAGTGTAGTTCCTCACATTTAAAGAAATAGTTACTGATTCACTATAATCACTGACATTTCCTCTGCTTTCATTTGTTTCTGTACCTCTAGCTGTTTCCTCAATTTCATTATTATCAAATAGCTCTTCAGTGATGGACTGCTGTTCCTCATCTTCATATTGATAATTTTATTTTCACATGCATCATCCTGATTTTCAACATCTTCGGTGCAGTCCTCAGATGATGAGTCATTTGCTGCAGACAGATTTTCATTACTGGAGTCATCTTTAGAGTCAGGATGTGTTGGTCTATTCTCAGGGATATTGTTTGCTCCTCTGTTCCTTTCATTATATCTTGGAAAAGATGTGCCTGATGTACTTGCTTGGTCATTATCCAGATAATTAAAATCAAATGTACTTATTTTGTAGATTAAACAAGAACATTTTTTATTATAATTGTTTGTGTTTGAAGCTTTAAAAACATCTTAGTATAAATGTTGAACTTAATTTCATTGGCTATTTAAACATTTAATGTAAGAAGTATTTTCATTCAATAGATAAAACAATGTTAATTTTTAATAGGTTTGCTTCACTGGAGTATATATGTTGACATAGCATAATTTTGTACAACGTGGAGCAAGACACATAAAAGTGGAGGTTCTGGTAGCTTCTGTGTGAAGACTGTCATTTTCATGTGTCACAGCAGTAACTGGTAAAGGCCAGGACTGGTGGAAGGTAAGAAAAGTAAGTGTGGCTGTGAGCTGTGAGTGGGAAACATTTCTAGCCAGAAGGCAGAGAGGAAAGGGCATATATGTTATAAAGCAGAGTTGGCAGAGTCTGAGACTGTCCCAACTGACTCGCCCAGCCTAAGCAGGTAACTTTGACTCCCTCCACAGTCCTTGGACAGATCTTCCTAGGGGAATGTCTATCCATATGTCATAGCTATCTGAGCAGAAGATAAATTTGTCTTTGGAGCTCTTTCTCTCCATGCACTGATGACTGATTGAGACTACATGTCCAATTGCTGAAGTTATGTGAGAAGTGTCCTTCCCAAAAGACATCGGTGTATGTGGCTCATGCTGATGAATGAAGTTCATTCCTACCCATTTGCTTTTGAGGGGTGTGTTCAGCTCCCATTCCTGGGAGGTCAGCTCTATCAACAGGTCACTGATAGTTATCCTTTTATATCTAAGTCACACCAGAGTTCTCTATCTGGCATGGGACACATAATACTTTGACTTCCCTTGAAGTTCTGCTTTTTGTCACTGACTCCACAAAGAATTGTTCTCAAGTATTAAAATTAATTTTAGTTAAAAGATAAGTTTTCTACTTGATAAGTTTTGCACCTGCTTAGAAATAATGTTCTTTGATTTCAATCACAGTCAACTTCAGAGTGTACTAAAACAAATAGCCAGCTCTTCGACTATGGCTTCTTACAAATGGCAATATTTCTGTTAAAGCCTATCTAATATTTTCTGGTATTTTTACTTTTTAATTTTTTTTCATAGATTCAGAGGACATCAGGCTGGGAGGAACCTCAAGGGTCATCAGGTCTAAACTTTCTTGCCAAAACCACAGATATGTTGACTCCACACCCTGTCCACTTGAATCTTAAAAGTGTCCAATGTTGGAGAATCCACCAAGAATCCACTGCTTTCCTGGAGCAATTATTCCAAAGGACTACTGTTCATATTGTGAAAAATTTTTCTCTTATGTCCAATCAGAATCTCCCTGGGAGTAACTTGTATCCATTAAGTTCCATCTTTTCTGGGAGTCTCCTTGTAAATAGGGACTTTCCATAATTATTTTTTTAGGGTGTTTCCATCAACCTGAGTTTTTGTTCCAAAGGCCAAGGGCCCAACAGTGCTGGTAAAATACAGAGGTGAAGAAAGAGGTTGAAAACCTCTGTCCTTTCAGCATAATTGGTCACTAATTCACCTCTCCTGGCTTTGTTGTAGTAGTAGTTGTTGTTGTTGTTGTTGCTCTTGTAGGCATTTCCAAATCTGGGGAAGTAGATTTGACCAATAGAATTTTATTATGCGTATTTGTAACACTGTTATGAAATTTGAATCAATATGTTCTGTAATACTTAATTCCCATCAATGTCAGCATCCCTAAAATCACTGCGCTTGTATTTTTTTTGTACACATTGTGTCCTCCTGACTTAATATTTCTAATACTGTTTGTACAAGATGTTCTGTAGATGCAGCCTTATGGTGCTAATCATGCTTGGCTCATTCTCTTGAACTGGATCCAGAATCACCTCATTTTGCATAATGGTTATCCACTTTGAAGAGTCCTTATATCCAATAGAACAGTCTAAAATCTTGAAGAGTGTGATCTAGTTAGGAACATTCCTTCTTCATATTTTTACATAAAGTAAGGAGGGACTAAAACACTGTAAAGAATCAGTTAAGGGAAAGGAATTGGTAGATGACAATAATTTTTGCCAGCGTTGTGCTATTATTTTGCTTTTGGACATCCTAGTAATTTTTTGTCTTCTTTTTGTTCACAAAATTTCTTTTGTGCACTTTTCTGGGCTTTCATAAAAAAAAAACCAACCAAACTCCAAAAATTAATCAAACAACAAACAAACAAACAACAAAAAATAAGCAGCTTTAGTCTGTACTTGTAGTTAAAACAGAACAAAAGATTATCCTGTGTCCTTTAATGAACATTGCCATCCTGATTTGGTTGGAAGGAAATATACTATTGATTGTGAAAACAAGTTCCCTTGCCTTGAGGTTCTTTTGAAGAAGAATGATCATTTCTGTGTTCATATTTTTGCGTATTTCTGAGCTCTCTTGAGTTTTTGCACACAGGCTCTTCTGAAAAACAGATATTTAATTTTTCCTTCTCCATTTTGCTGTCTAAATAAGCTGTGTTATCTGATTCTTTGTGGATTGTATATAAGTATATAAAAGTAAAGATGGTGTCCCTGAAAGTAGTAATATAAAGAAATCATTCTCATGGCATTGACAGTGCCTGAGATTTACCAGAAGACCTTCTGTTTTTGCTGTATCATCTTTCATAATACAACACATATCCTTTTCTAAAAGCAATGTAGAACTCAGGAAAGAAGGGGTCATTATCTTTGGAAATATGCAAAATTCAAACAGAATAATTTTGGACAATAAAAAAATCTCTAAGAAAATGCCAATTTTTTTTTAATTTGGCAAATGAAACTGAAGCAACAACTAAAATAAAGTAAATAAAATAATTGCTATTTTTATTATCTCTCATTTTTACATCAAACCTTTAGGGTAAGAATTGTTTCTATTAAAAAAAGAAAAATGAAAGAAGATTTTAAAAAAAAAAGAGAGTCAAGAGGATAAAAAATTGGAGCTCGGACCTATTGAGCTGAAATCAATTGCATAGTTCTAGTTGCAAGCAAAAACTGAGGCCTATCTCATAGCAGGTAAGAATTGTTTCCACACTGAAGTTGATCAAAGATATCTGAAGGTCACTTTTTCCCAATCTGGACAGTATAGATGTCTCCAAAACACTCTGTTGGCATTGTCATGCCAATCTGGCCAACCAATCTGGTCAAGGACTAAGCAAATGCAAAGGCTTAGCTTTCGGCTTGGCTTGAGAGGTTGTTCTAGAGCAAGCCAGGGAGGTTTTGGCAGGTTAACATGACTAAGACATGCAAGATTCAGCTCCTAATTCTGTCAATTAGTGCCAGTAGCATTTCAAATGTCCCAAAAGGCTAAAGTAATTTGGAGTGTTCTTTCTTCTCTGCCTCTAAGAAATTGTGACTGTAGCCAAAAAAATATTGGAAATGCTTCCTTGTAAATGCTATTCCTTTGTGTTATCCTTGAGACCAATCCAGTCAGAGTCTGGAAAGAGCCAGAGTATATGGCAACAGATTATCTGAAAAATCATGGGAAAAATTTTGAGCTTTTGTGTTGGGCCCATTTTATTCAGTAGCAGAGTAAATCCACTCTCTCTGGGTCAAAGCTGAATCTTGAAGGTGGACAGCATTGCTGTATTCAGCTTTTTCACTTGTTGGATACACAAGGGAAATTTTGCAAAAGAAAGGGCCCTGTTCTTAGGAAAGATTTTCGGCTCCAAACAGCCAATGCTTGCAGACCTGAGATATTTGGGAATTTGATATATTTGATATATGGGAAAAAGCAAAACTTTATTCTCACCTTCATGCTTAGTATTTATTACTGTTTGTGGGACTAGAGACAATGTTCTAGGTAGGATTCTGTATATCTGGAGAAAGAAGGTGAAAAGCAGAAGGAATTTTGTGCCATGTGGTACTGCAAAAAAAACTTTATCAGGTTGCTGTTGATTATTGGGGTGCAAGAGCCCAGTTACCTGACCAAAAAGGAAATTCTGTAGTGAGAAAGTGACATTGGAGTGGGATGGGGGACAAGAAGTGGAGAGGGGGAGGTAAGGCATGAAAGGGGTTACTGTTTTTAATGAATATTCCTTCCTTATTGTTCTGCTGCTGGCTTTGCTAAAGTAAAACATCTTTATGACTGATCCAGCACTTGGGAGTCCTTGGATGAAAGCACTATGAGTGCTAGATATTCTGAGCAGATGACTTTGAGCATCTCCTTCATTATTCTGTGAATCCATACCCCACTTGGGAAGGGAGCTGCTTTTTGTATGATTGGTGAGATGATTGATTTTCACCTGTGTTTGAAAATTTCATACGTTTTTGGGAAGTGAAAAATAAAATACTTTCATGATGATCTGCTGTAAAACATTGCAGCTATTTGCCATGATGTTGACTTTCAATAAGTGAAAATTAAAGGTCTACGGAAATAATTTTGCTCCCCAGTGATTTAGAGAGACCCAGTCTCGCCATAATTTAGAGTCAACTTTTTGTCCCCGCATAGGTCCATGATTTGCAAGCTGTTTCTGGCAGCCATTGTTGTCAAATCAATGATATTTCTTCTCCTCCTCCTAACTTTTTGGCCCTTTTCCCTCATAATTAACTTCTTCATCAGATATACATTATTTAAGTCTACCTTTCTAAGGCATGCGAACTCCTGAATGAAAATACAGTGCTAAGAATATGTTTTTAACCCATTTCCTTGCCTGACATAATTGTGTTTTTATATACAAAAATTAAATGGAAAATGCCTGTCATCACAAATATTCCATTTTGTTTCATATTCTTAGAATACGAAAAGTAAAGCTAAGCCTTCATATCTCTAAATTTCAGAGTAAATTGCACGTTAATAAGACTTAAAAATGCAATTCATTTTGTTCATGTGCATAATTAAGTAGAAAAATATTCTTAGTTTTTAGGAAAAAATGAGAAAAACAGTAAGTTAATGCTGCATTTGGATTGAGGTGTTTGGGAAACTGCAGTTAACTTTAATCTCGTTGAATCTCTTTGTAACAAGAAAGTTGGCTGATGCACTTGTTAGAAATAACTGGAATGCTCTAGTTGTGCTCTCTCTTTTAATACCTTGTCTCTCCTGTAATACCTGTGTTTCAAATTGATTCTGTGTTTCAAAATGATAAAAAGAAAGAAAAGAGTCAAACCTTTAACTTTCATTTTGACCTTCAAATGCTCATATCCATTAAGAGAATGTGGCCTAATCCACTGTAAAATAAATCTGGTGATTCTACTTTAGGTGACTTTCTTGAACAAAGCTTATCTCAGAGAAATCTTACTTCTGTAGAGTGTGTTTTGCTGCTCGACAGTTTTTATGATAGACATAGAGCACAACATCACTTAATTCTGCAGAGATGAAGACCTTTTGAGTACATCCCTCAGCGACTGATACACTCATTCATCTCAATCAGCACCATTTGGTACCTTACAATTTTCAGTAACAGTTCTACAAATTTAAAAGTAGGATGGTCTACCAAGATACAAAGCTACATTGAGAGCCAGAAGCTTTATTCTGTTTTCAATGCTCAGAGATGTTATCATGTGTATTCTCTAACCTGAAAATAAGGTGCTTATAATCTCATAGGCAATGTATGAAATTGAATTTAAACTTGTTTTTAGAGATATGAAAAATCTGTATTCTGTCCCAATTATTTGACTTGCTATAAACCATTGCCATGAACCATGTCCCAGTTGTCCGAGGTGCTGGAAAAAAGCAGAACAGAAAGTTGGTGATGGATATATCAAGTTTTTAATTTCAAACTATAAACCCACAGCAGATTGATATAGACAGATGAGGGAGTAGCAGGAAACTGTAAGTCAGTGTGATGAGAAGTGTTGCCAGCACTACCAACCTAACTGCTGGCAGGCCCTTCAGAGGCCTTGCAGCAAATAGGTTTGAAGGTGGATGTTTATGGAGAGCTCCCAAGCATGAAGGGTAGCACAAAAAAAAAGTGTTTGAGGATGCAACAAATGAATGATGGACATGGGCATTGTTCACTGGCTGGTGTTGGGAGCTGACACTCTGAAATACAGAATGAACAACTATGCAGGGGCTAGACCATGAAGGGCCTGGGTGGTAAACGATGTAGTTATGGGAAAGATTTCTAAAAAAATATTATATGGTCTGAACAACAGTCTAGGAAAATGGAAGGCTTGCCTTTGTCATGAAATGTTCTCATAATCAAAGACCGAGAGGATAAAACATAGGTCAAAAATTTCTAATTGTTTGAATATGTAAAAAAGGCCGTGTCTTTAGGAAGATACACATAGAAAATATACTGAACTTAATTATAACATCCACCAGAGTAACAAGCGTGATATTTGTGATATATACTAAAGTACTCTTCTGAGAAGCTGAATAGGAATAGCAAAGAAAGGACAAGAATGTTTTAGCCTGTTGACTAGAAACTTAGAAAGAAGAAAATCAGTTTTTCTGGCCAGACTTACTTGGCAGATGTGATGTCTAGGACTTAACTGCATCAGACTCAACACTGGATTAGTATTTGGGTGTGAGATTTTCTTAAAGTTAGGGTAGCAGGGCCCATATGCCTTCATAACCATTCTCCACTCCCAAACTTAGAGGCTGAATGAGAGACTCTAAAGAAAATTAAGAAGCTCAAAAACCAAACGAAAAACCTCCCACAACTCTCCCCAAACAAACAAATGAAAACCAACCAAACAAACAGAAAGACAACCAAAGAAGCAAGAGGACTGGGACAGCAAGCTGGATGATCAAGGGAAGACTTGCTTTAAAGATTTTGAGGAGTAAACAAGGATTGAATGTGAACTTTGCCAGTGAGGAAACTGAGGCAACAGGGAAGGAAGTTTCAGCAGAGGAAAATTTTAGAGATCTAACATGGATTTGAAAGAAAATTCTGAATATTGACTGTAAACACACGGTTTGGTGAGGTTAGAGATGAAGGGGAAGAATGATGCCAAGCTGGGATGAATGGGAGGCAGAGGGTGTGAGAAGTTTCAGCAGTGGTGGCTACACTTTACAGAAGTTCAGTGGAAGCGTTAGATGTGGTCATGTTTGGGTAGAAACACACAGTAATTCTTGTCACAGCAGGCTGCAGCTGACTTTGCTCTGCTCAGACCCTGATCCCACAGCAATCCCAAGTGAAATTCTGTTGTCTAAGATGTATATGATGTTAGGCAAAATGGCTTTTCGAAACCAAATAGTGAAATACTGAAATCGGGTAGCAATTCAGTAACAGTACATTATCCTTTCTCTTTATAGTTTCATTATAATTTTTTCAGAGCTTTATTGAGAAAACTAGGCTTAGTGGGATCATCTGTTCTAGTCTTATTTATATTTCACAATAGATACACTTAAAATTCCTACTTCCCTTACAACAACTTAAAAATAAAATCTGAAAACAGCTATTAACCAAGAAGCACTTTTTCTCTTGCATAAAAAATACAAAAAAACAACTTTATAAAAACCCACTATACTGAAATTACGCAATTAGCAGCTTTCAGTTTGACATATTTCATACTTGGAGATGTTCCCTTGAATTATTTTTTTAAAAATACATTTAATATGACAAGTTAAAAATAAACCTTCATGATGCTTTAGTAGCATGAACTGAGATTAAAACTTCAAAGACAATTGCAAATTGTCTGCAGTTACTGAGCATGTGACTCTTCGAAAACATTGGTCTGTAATGTCAGAATTAAATGTCAGAGCTCTGTATTTACCCCTGAATGGTATAGTTGGCCCCTGTTCAATGACACTAAGGGAACAATGCTTCATTGTATCATTTTAAATGTATTTTCCTTGTGGTTTTTTCCCCTCTGTTAAACAGACCTATTTCGGTATGGTCAACGTGAAATCTGCAAGAAACTAAAACTCCCAACTTCTTACTGGGAACAAAATAATGAAATAAGAAGTTGAGGCTGTGTTCAGGATAAGGGATTTTCTTGTTGAGTAGCTGGCTTGATAAACTTTTGCCAAGTATACACTGCCAAATAAAACCTAACAGAGCTAAATATAAATTAAAATAAAAGCTATATATATTTTTTTCCAGTGTGCTTTTGAATATCCAAGAATGAAATATATGAGTGCATACTTTATTATCAAAGGGCTTTTGTTCTCTGCCCTCGCCCTTCCCTTTATTATGGTCCTGGTTTGCTACTTTTTATCTGGGCACACTGAGTGCAGTTTCTACAGTGAACCTAGATGACAAATAGATATGGCAATATGTCCTCAAAATCAGCTCTTGGGAGATCAAATTTATGTAAATTACTTCTTGTCATGCTAAGGATTTCTGTCTCAGTTGTAACATCCAAGTTCCATGTGCAAATCTTGGGAGTCACAGGGTAAGGATAAAAGCTGAGTTGCTTCCTTTCCTTCCTCCTTTTAAAGAATTCCCTGATCTTCTCTTGGCACCCAAATATTGTTTATATTCTTTCATTTGCTATTCCACCCCACAAATTACTTCACAGACTGATGTTTTAGCAGAGGTAACTTAACATCTTGACATTTCTGCTTTATTCAGCGAAAGGAACCCAACTTCAGGTGTTCCCAGGTAGGCCACTTACCTGCTTTAAAACTGCTGCTCAACCTTCTTCTGCATAGTGTCACCAGAAAGATCTGGACTCCAGGGCTGGGCAGACCCACAAGCTGTGCAGCTTGATCATTCCATTTAGCACAGGCCACACTCCAGGTGTGCACAAGGTGGTAGCCATGGGTACCTGTACCTCCATGGCACATATATCCCATTGTTTCAGACCTCTCTCCTCAGTATCCATGACACTTTTGAAAACTCACTTCTTATTGTAACTGAGAACATAAGATCTTTTGTTTAAATATTATTCTGCTCTTTTACAAGTCCCTTGAAATGTGGCTCTACATTGATAAAAATAACAGCAATGAGACAAAAAACTTGCTGTTAAAAGTCTAATTTCTGTCCACTCCAACTGCATCTCACCTCCTTTCTCATCACTTACCTAAATACTTCTCATACTAGCCAGCATAGGAGAGGAAGGCATGACATTGGCTCCTTGCCTTCCTGTGTAAACATTCAGCAAGGGTCAGGTGATCATCGCTAATCTCTTCTTTTTTATGGATTATTATAATTATTATTAATAATTATTATTATTGTTATTGTTCTTATTGTTATTATTTTCTACTTTAGTTGATGCTTGTGCACTGAGCATTAATGAGCTTGCCTGCTGGAGATACAAATACTGCTTCTGTATTATATTTGCAGATTTTTCTCACAAGTGGAAATTCTAGAACTATAATTCTCTTAAGAGCTAGTAAGTGTATTGGCCACAGAGAGTAAAGCATTTTTTCCTGCTGGTGCAACCTATGTTTTTGGTCAGTGTCAGCTCCATTTCCCAAAACAATGACTACATTGCACCCTTGCCATCTCTGCACAGGCTGACATCTGTGTAAGATTTCTGAGCTTACATTTGACTGAAGAATGTGAAATCCTGCTGGTTCTTCTTTCTGTGGATGCAGTTTTATCATTCTGGATCTGCCTGAAATCTTATAGAAAAGTTCTCTGCCAAAGAGGAGAGCTATCATCATCCTTTTACTTTACTTGATATTTTAATGTACCTGCATATAAACAATAAAGTAGGGAGAAGCAGAAAAGTAAAACATGTTTGCAGTTATCTCTGTAATGTTAGTAATACATAAAGTGTTGTTACACACCTTTTGGACTTAGGTTTTGAAGTCTTTATGCCTAAATATCATACTGCTTTAAACCAACATGATGGCAAAATGTGAGAAATGTGAGTAGTTGAGGCCAAGCTGCAATTTTCTAGGGCAAAATGGAGTCATTAGCCAGCTGGAGAGGGAAGAAAACATTTTCCAAGAGCTTTGCCAGTTAGGCTCTAAGGAAGCTTTCCTCAGGCTGCACTAGGAGCCATCAATGTCTTTGCTACAATATTTTTAGTATCTTCCATCAAAACTTTTCAATAATCATCTACCTGCCAACCATGGGCATTTAAAAAATCATGAATCATACCCCAAAACAACTTGGAATGGACTTAAAAATTATAATACGTAGGGGAAAAATAGGTCTATGCGTCTTACTGAACTTCTAGCTTGTTTCATGATTCCACTTCCATTAGATTTTTTTAAAAGGTGTTGGATTTCATCAAAAGAAAATGAAGAATTGGATTATTTTATGGTAATATGGGTTCATGAGAAAACCCCAGAGTTCTGGAGGCTGCAGGGAAAAATGTGGGGTTCACTGGCACTACAAAGGGGCCTGTACGTGTCTGACTCCTCTGTGGTCAAATTAGCTAGTCCTTGAGTGGGCAGCCCAGGGGAAGAGAAGGAATAAAATTGTGAAAATAACAGGTAGGGAAGGGCTGATCATTTTGAGGGCATAAAATTTTCTATCATTCTTATTTTACAAATTTTATAACCAGGTGAACAAGGGTTGAAGAGCTGGATGATCATGCTGCAGCATCTCCAATGCATTCAGACTTCTGCTGCATAGTTTGAAGCAATCTAGCAGACAGTGAGTTATGTGAAAACTTATTGTCATGACAAAGACCATAAAAAATGGAAAATGAGACAATTAAAGAACCCGTGACAAATTTTATAACAAGTATAGAAAATAACACAAAGGTAATCCATTGTATTATCTTTTCAAGGTTCTTCTCACATGTTGTAAATAGGGTTTATAGTACTAGCTATTTTTTTTGCTACTTTGCCATCAATCACCCTGAGGCATTACTAGACTGTTACTTATCTGCTGACAGGTAAAACGAAACTTTAGTGCTGATATTACTGAAGTTTTATTAGTAAGCATCAAGAGCTCAATAGTAACCAAAAGACAAAAAAGCAAACTTTGTTAAAATATTACGCTGAAATTTTTAGGTTGCTTGCTTTTCTTTTGCTCTCATGGCAGTTTTTCTGCTTGAATCACTTGAACAGACTGGAAAGTGAGGACAGTGAACTCATGGCTGAAAATTTTTCCTTTGTTGTGGGTTAGTTTTTGAGTAAGCATTTTTTTGTATTGCTACCAGATATCAAGAGAAACTTCAGGCTTTGGACAACTACTCTTTTATAAGAGGTATATAATTTTATTCTTTTCTTTTAGCCTTCCTGTGTGTCCAAATTCTGGGTGCAGAGAAATGTTACAGTGCTGGACAATTAATGAGCTGAAATTAAAGTATCTTTATGTCATTCTTATTAAATCAACAGATTTCTGCATGAATCCTGTTTCCCTTTTCACGTTAACTTTGACAACAATTACAAAGATGATAGCATTATCTCAAAGGTGGGTATCACAGACAACATCAGCAGTTTAAATAGCACCACCAAGTCAAAAAGAACCCTGAAATTGTGAGTTCTACTAAACATTTGAAACGGTTAAATTTTAATTATAACCATCTAGGTTATCTGTTGGTAAAGGTCCCCTCGAAACATGTCTTGTCTGATCTTCTCATCTTGTTCAGCACAAAAAAAAAAGCTGGATGAATTTCACCACAGTCTGTCTCTGCAAGCATAAATTTTAAATATATTGAAGCTTTATTTTTGCTTCATATTTTTCTTTGAATAGAGAAGACCAAAAATCAATCATATATCTGGGATTTAGCTGCTTCAAATAGAGGTCAACTGAAGAAGAGCTGGCTTGGTATTAAAGATAATCTACAATGTCAAGGTAAATGTTTAAAGCAAGCAGTTTTTAAAATACTGGTTTTAATAAGATGCGTGACCCTGATGCCTGTTATTTAGTCTTGCACATCTTGCTAACATTAGCTTTTCTAGACTTGGCCTGCAGAGAAGCCACCGTCATTTGCTTCAGCAGCAGATATATATATTAAACTTCTTCATACAGCAATTTCTCAGCTTACAAAAATTCTATTTGCCTGCTTGTTCCAGCGACAGGCTCGGCCTGCTATCACATCTAACTGAAAATTACAATTATTTTACTTTGGACTAGAATGGACTTCATTCTAAAAACCTAGTTTTTAACAAGTTTAGTTGTTCCTTTTTAATTTACTAGTGATCTGTCAGATTACCACATTATATCATTACTACAATGCCTTTTTTTACCTTTGACTTCTGATGCTTGTAAAGGCATGGAAACACATGGATTTCACAGATAATACTAAATTGAGATGGCATGTGAAAATCAGCATGATACAGATGATAAAGAACGTTACAGTGGTTCAAGTATCAGCAGGAAATAAAATTAAATAATCTTGAAAAAAATTTTTGAAATAGAAAATGAAATCATCTAGATCAACACTCCCACCCCATCTGGTGTTTGCAAACTGACTAAAGGTGCACTCTATCCCCTCATCCAGCTGAAGTTATTAAACAGGACTGGCCCCAGTACAGAGCCTTGGGTAACACCACTAGTGACCAACAGCCAGCTGGATGTGACTGCCTTCACCACAGCACCCTGGGCCTGGCCATCCAGACAGTTTTTACTACCCATAGTACCATGAAAGAAGCACAACATCAGAGGCATACTTACTTGTAGGAGTCTCAAAGCAGAAATTGCATCCATGAATAGAGTTCTGGAAATTTTCCTAAAAAGATTAGGAGGAAAAAAATATCTTCTAGAAAAGGAAAGTGATTCCTAGCCAATGACAGTTTGCAGAATAGGTAGGATGTTCCTCTGTAAAAGAAGGTTACTTACTGGGTTAAGGTGCAGATTAGAATTTTAGTTCCTTAGAAAATTACTTAGCTGTTGGGTTATTTTCTGTGATTAGTAATTTTCTTTGAGAAAAAGGAGAGATACAAAAATGGTGGGATATGTTGAATTTTTAACAGGTAAAAAAAGCCATTTTATATCTTTTTTTTTTTTTACCTGAATAGAGTAAGGATTTAATCCACTAGATCTAAAAAAAAAAAAAAAAAAAAAAAAGGGCAATTTTTATCATAAATAATTTGATTCAGCAGAGTAATTAACAAGAAATGTCTTTGCACAATAGTTCAAATAATCTACATGTTGAAGGTCTAAATAAGAAGCATACATAGGAATTAAAGATCACAGTCTATAAAGAGAAATTAAGTTTTGAAAGTAAGGATTTAATGTGTTGCTTGGGATATAACATCCTGAAATAAGTGTTGGATTCACAAGCAGCTCAAACTTAATGTCTCATGCTAGGGCCATGACGAGATTTAAGTGTGTCTTGTGCGTTTTTTTGACAAGTCAGAAGTATATCAAGTATGTGCCACAGCAGGACCATATTAGAGATACCAGGAGCCTAAGCCACGGAATGATTTGAGGTCCCCACCTGTAGAAATGAAAATGCATAAATGTCATAACTCTTCCTGTGTTCTGCAGCACAGGCAGCTCCACTGCAGTACCTCACTCTGCCATTTGCTGTCTGATATATCTCATCTGCCTCAACTGTCCAGTCTCTTGCTATGATTCATTTCCTCAATATGTGTTTGTCCTCACACACAATTTTGCTACTTTACATGTAGAAGCAGCTCTTTCCCCTACTGAGATACAAATATTGGAAAGTTATAATCTGAAATACTGAAATTAATCAGCGTATTCTGTACTTGAGAGAACAGTTAGGATTTTACGCATCATAATTGCATAGGGGGCTGCTCTGTTTATTTCATCTTGTTTGGATATCTATGGTTTTCATTTTTGCTTCCAGCTTTGCATCATGTCTCAACATTGGCTTCAATCACGGATAGAGTTTTCTTTGCCTTCAGAGTCTACTCACATATGCTTGCTTTCCTTCTGTTTTTCTCATTATCCATGTTTGCTGTTCCAAATATTGTTTCCTTTATAGGTCTGAAAAATGTTTGTTTTCTTTTTAGCACAACTTTTGTGGTAATCAAGATTTCTTAACCATCAGGTTCTTATATTCAAGCTCTTATGAGCAAAACTGCATTTTCATTCATGTTTTAACAAGAAAAATTAAAAAAGTAAAAGAGTTAGTTTTCAGCACTTATGAATCTGGATTAAAACTGAAATTTGCAATTTAAAGAAGGTATATTCCTGAAGTTTTTTAAAAAAGTTGAGATATATATATTAGACTTAGGTGACCTTGTTCCTGATAGTCTAGAATGGAATCACCTACTCAGAGTATATTGCAATTCCTTCCAACCAAGGTGTCTAGGAGCAATTCCAGCAGAAACCTAAGTCCACTGGAAAAGACAGGAGGAAACATACACACTCATGTCTTGCCATCATATACATTTGGAATAGGGCTAGGAGATAGATCTCACAGATTCCACTTTACACTTAGCCAAAAATGACCATCTATGCTCTCAAACAGAATTCTTGCTATCATCCTCACCGTCCCTGTCACCGTGTCACCCATGCATCCCAACCTTCCAGTTACCCCCACACCCAGCACTTGTCCTAAACATCTTCATCCACATCTCTTGACATTGAAATCTCCTTTACTTCAAATGAGTTTAAAATTCAAATGGCTTCTTAATAGATGCTAGTGAAATGCAATATTGCTACCATTTGTCTTTGATAAAACACCATTTGTCATTATTGCTAAAGCTTTTGTTCCTCCTCCCCAAAGTCTGCTGACAGGAGGGAGGTGTTGCTGCTGCCTTTGATTCTGTCACATGTGTTTTGGTTTGCCTTCTTTTTTTCTTTTAGTTTTCCTATTTTTAGGGCTTGCTTAGATGATATTTGAGGGTGGCACTTCTTCAGGAGTGTAAGTTCTGTCCTTCTACTTCATCCATCCCCAAAGGTGTTGAGAGATAGAAAAGTAGAACCCATCCCTTCCCTGCTAATGCTTTGCCCTTCACAAAACACAGAGCAGGAGTAGCACAATACATTTAATATACTTCAGCATTTCAATGCGGCCCTTAGATGTGAGAAATTCAGTTCCTCTATTACCTTTTCTCCCAAGAATTGATCACTACAAAATTTAGACACAGAAAGAAGAATGGAGTTCATTGACTTGCTTTGTCTCCCCAGCTACCAGAGCTATTTGTAGTTTTTGTTAGTCTGTTTTTACACAGGAAAGCATATAATCACTGGCAAATAGTAACTTAGACTAGACAGCTTAGGCTCAAACTTACTTCAAGAAAATCTTCCCAATTTGGAATTAGCAAATGGGTTTTCTAGGGCAGTTGATACTTCTGTGTCTTTTCTTTTCCTCAATAGAAGTAGCCCATAGAACTGTTTTGAGAATTATCTTGAGATTCCTGGCTGAAAGAATTTTAGCAAAGATTTAGTGTTTTATAGACAAATGTTTCAGACTGAAGTACTTTGAGTAGAAAAATGAAGCATTCCTGGACAGGTATAAAGAAAACACAGGAGACTGGGAGTATAAAAGAGCAATTTTTCAGTTTTCTCAGATATTGTTTTCAGCAGAAAACCACTTTTGAAAAATGAAATTCCAGGCAGTATTTGGAAGAGCTCAGAAAAGCCAGATCAGGATCTATGTAGGTATTCTGTATTTACTACCAGCACGTGTCTTGAGAGTTTGGAATTTGGTCCTTTATTCAAGTATGTGTATCACAGTGATCTGCCAACTGATGTTAACAAAATACTCGCACCAGTTTCACTGAGTGATGGATTGAGCCCTGAGGGCTCTGCGTGGTTATGAAGGCCAGTACTGACTAGTTGTGTGTGTCTGTTAATTTTTTTTTAACCATCCAACCTTGCCACACAAAGAGTGTTGGTAAGCCACATAATGGAAAGCATGTATAGCTAGTTTTTAGTAGAATATAGCCCTTGTGGGTAAATAATCTTACTTTCCTTCCCCAAGTACTGCATTAGAAAAAATGTTCAGTATAAAGTGATTGTATAGATAGCCTGATTGTAAAGCAAGATTAATACGAAAGGCAAGAAGTCTGCAATAAAACCTCCTAACTTAAATCATCTGCATTTGTGTACAAGCATTCATATTTAGCAACAGTCCCAAGGCTGAGATTAAAGCTGTTTGGTAGGTTACTTCAAGGCCTTTTTATTGCTAAATCTTATTATGTCTCTAAAATGTAGAAATTAATCACCTGTCATCAAAGCAACAGTGGATTATTGACTTCTAAATGTCTCTACGAAGTGATTCATGACAGAATGAAACAGGAGACTGAACTAGCACTGAAATTCTTTTTGCATGTGATAAAAAGGGTCTATTAAAAGTGGTCGAACAAATGCTGGCTATTAGGTAATCATCACAAAGGATTTTGTTATCAAAACGTGGTGCTTCTTGAATAACCTTATTCAGTTACACAGATTTGCAACACCAATCCCCTAATGGGGAAGTTATCTGGAGAATTTAGATTGTTCATCTGAGAAGCCTGACATTCACTAAATTGTAGCAGGATATTCTGATCTACCTGCAAGAGAATGATGGTGGAGTATTGTTTGCACATGCTCCCAGGTATTTTAACCCAAAATCATGTGGGTAATCCAGTTAAGAATCATTGGGTTATGACAGGAAAATTCCTTATGATTTGGATATTTTGCTGTATATTCAATATCAGTTTTTCTTTGAAACATGTCAAAAAATGCCATGAGGATGTACTACTGAGGTGAAGAGAAATCTGGCTTTTTATTAAGTCTAAGTGAGCTTCTTAAGAATTTGTAATGGCCCCCATTCAGTTATAGCTATCGTGCAGTAGTGACTGTGTGATGTGATCTGAGGATACAAGCTGCATTGGCTGGGACTTTTGGTAGAAGTCTGTATGTCCCTGACTGCTCCTGATAAGCCTGTATTCATCCCATTGGAGGTCTTTCTGAAAATCAGAAGGGAAGTCCTCAATACAGATGTGTTGATATGCATTTCTTCTCCAAAAAGGGAGATATTAAAATTATTTTCTAAGAAAATCAAGATGGAGAACATAGAGATTCTGAAAAGATACCCTAGATGTTTTTCATATATTAAAAGACCAACAAACATTTTTGAAAAGGTAATTTTTTAATGTTATTTCAGAGTTTCCATAAATCACATTACAACTCTGCAGAGAGGGCCTCAGATTTCTTCTTTTAAAAGGCAGGGGTTTAGACTGGAGGGTACTTCCTGCCCGAAATTTCAGAGCACATGCTCTCACAGCAAGTCTGCAGACTGGCACCAAGTGTACTCCCATTTATCTGTTGCTTACATGTATTACAAGACAGATACTCACTGAATTTTCACTTAAAGCCTTATTTTTGTCCAGTACAATTTAGGGGAATATGAAGGAAAGATGTTCGGAAGACTGACTGTTATGCTCTTAGGTATGGGATTGTGATTGCAAAAATAGTGAAACACCAGTTTTCCTGTCCAATGTGCAAACCCAGAATTTCTCTCTAGCTGTTTAGTAACCCTTATCGGAAGTTGCTGGACATGCCTTGGCTGCTAAAGTCCACCGTCTTGAGTTCTGACAGTCATCCTGCCTTGTGATGGCTTCCACTGGGCTCAGAAACTGCTTCTTCCTCTATCCCTGCTTCTGTTTTCCACATTGATTTTTACAGAAAATGGTGACATTGATTTGTATAAAAATGGAAATGCTTTTGATAGCACCATGTGGTGTCAGGCAATTTGGGCACTTAAAATGATTACTCTCATTCAATCTAACCTGCTCAGAAGGGAATTTGTGTGTGCACGTGTCTGTGCTTACCTGCTTCCTGTGTGCTATGAAAGGCTCTTTTTTTAAGCCTTGCTGTGTGTACAGGGTTTTCTGCCTTAGCTCTTTGCCAGCTTGCTGCTTCTGTCCTCACTGTCATAACTGGGTTGTTAATGTTGAGCTCCTATGGCTTTGTTGTGACTAAGAGTGTTACATGGACCCTCCTCAGATGTAAATACAGGCTGTGCATATGCCCATGGTCCCTGCCGAGATGCCAGATCATTGATACAGAAGACAGAAAAAACTTGCTCCACAAGTCACATGGACAGGACAGTGTAAGTGAAAGTTTTCCGTTCTCATTCCTGTTCCCCTCAACTTTAACTCACAGCCCTCTGATTATAGTTGAACAGTGCAGGGCACACTCCTCCTCACGTACCTTCCTCATGCTGGGCCATGCTGCTGCCTTGTGTTAGTGGTGTCTCCTGGAAACAAACTCAGCATTACACACTTGTGGAGCTGTCCAGAGGGCTGCTGCACCCCAGAGTGCACAGGGACATGGGGCAGCTCACCTGGAGACACAACTTGGCAGATTCCTCGGTGAGTTTCATGAGTGTTTTGTTGGTCCAGCCCTCAAATTTCTCGAAGTGCCTCTGGATTAGAGCTCAGCCACCCATTTCTGTCAGCCACCTCTTTAAATGCTGTGTTGTCTGCGGATTTGCTGAGGATGCAATCTCTGTTTTCATCCATGTTGTTAATGAAGATGTTGAAAAATATGAGCCCCAGTATTGACCCCAAGGGTACTGTGCTTGTTATTGGATAGCAGCCATATGTTGAATCCCTGATCACTACCCTTTTGGTATGGCAGTACAGCCTATTTTCAACACACCTAACTGTCCAGCCCACTCAACATTGCCATTACTATAGAAAATCCTATCTTTTGGGGATGGGATTTTTTAAATTATTATTTTAGAATAGATAACTAATAACAACTACTTAAAATGTGGGCAGGAGTGGGCAGTGATGAAATAGGAGTTCATGTGGGACTCATACAATATTCAGTACATTTGGGTTAGTTTTGAACCATATAACTCTGTCACATCAAGGTGACTATCGATTATCTCCTTTTAGTTTTGATTTTTTTTTAATATATATTTGCTGTCAAAATTGTACCCTTGCTTGTTTATATATTTTTTTTATACTAGGACCTGTGGTCCAGTTAATGTCAATAGAAGCTTGCCTGAAATCCTAGGTATGTTGCTAGGTAGTCCGAACATCCTTATCTTTGGTATCTGAAAACACCATTTGGCAATGTTGTAGATATGCAGGTTATTAACAAGAGTTAATAAGATTCAGATGTGACTGATAAAGACACCATGGTTAGCATCTTATAAATATTTGTGGCAAAACACAGAAATTAATTTCCTAGAAATAGAGCCCTTTACCATTTGAAATAAAACCCTCTGTTGCTTTTTGAAAAGCCTCGCCTTGATGTTTCCAACTTCTTGTGCACTTTTAGGCAGGAAGACAGAAGGGTTCTTTTTTTTTTTAGTATTTTGAATGGTATGCTATATCTTCTCTTAGAAATATGTTACTGCTTATCTTATGAAGCTATGATTTTTATTTTCACTTGACCTTAACTTTTAATCAAAACATTGTTGAAGAAATTTTTTGGCATTGAAGTGGAGGTGGGAATTCAATACTGGCCTCTTATGACACAGATGCAATAATGTTACTTGCTGTTTGAAGAGTCTTTGTCTCTCTGTCAGGGACTGGCTAGAGAGCCTGGACACTTTCTAAGCATGTGTCCAATTTCTAGAAAATTCACATGTGCAGAGACCTTGTCATTATCTCCAGGTCTCTTATGGTCTTTTAGGGTCTTCTGTAGGTTTTCTTTTCTGATACGCACTAATTCGCCTGGGTTTTTGTTCCTCTTTCTTGTATGTGCTAAAATAATTGAAGGAAGAAGCAGAAAAGAAGAAAGCAAAAACTCCTCTCTAGTGTTGTCTCAGCTTGTCTTCAGTGGCACACCTATGAGACAGGAAAAAACCCCAGATGGAAGAAGGATTTAGGAAGAGAGAATGAGGATGATAGCAACGGAGTGGGTGACTCCATACTGATGCGTAGTATTTAACTCTGTGGAATTTGGTTATAGGGGTAAAATAGAAGAGAGAGATTTCTAAGGATGGGTTTAGAGTATGAGAGTTTACTGTGAAAGAGCATGGGTGTGAGAGGCTTGCTGGGCTGCAAGATGCAGCTCAAAGCAGGCCAGAGAAAGAGAGAGAAAGAGGCAAAAAGAGCAAAAAGAGTGCGATTTGCCGTTTACAGTACAATAAATCATCTTCTCTGTTGGATATTCTAATTCTCTTTAACCAATCTGAAACAAGCTACAAACTCTACAATATTTGCATGCAACCTATAAGAATCATTACATTACCATATGGGGTTATATTTTAAACCTTAAAAAAACTGCTTTTGAGAATCTCCTACCAGGCAGGTGTGGTTTGTTCTGACCTTTGGACCTGCCTAGGCAGAGGGTATTGTTCTATCAAGAAGGAGGATTACCTTCAGCCAGCTCTACCATTGTTTCTTAGTTACTCTTTAAGTCAAACCTTGTCTTCATCTCAATTTCAATTATACTTTCCATATTTCCAGCATGTTTTGCAAGGTAATCATATCTATAAGGCTTTCCTATTTCATCTTCCCCAACACTGATGTATTCATCTTAGGATGGACGTATGCATGTGTGTGTGTATATCTATCAGGAAAATGGGACATGCCAGCTTCCCTAAAACACTTGCATACCAGGAGTATGATTCTAGTTACAACTACTTGTCCTGAGAATATCAGGAAATCTCTTTCAAATGTTTCTAGTGAAAATGAGGAGTAAAAGCTCATTGTGCTCTAATCTGTAATAAAAATACCATTGTTAATGAATGCAGGAAGAAATGGGAACGGTAATGTCCCAAATAATTTTTTGAAGTCGTGTGTTTGCAACTAATGAGTTTTAAGAAGATTCTTGTAAAATAATTTCTTGTGGAGTATTTTCAGTACTTTCAGATTCAGAGGCACACTGTGCCTACCTACTGGGGTTGCTCTTCAGAGTTGCAAAGCTGCACTAAATTCCAAATGAATTATTATCAATGAAAGAGCCTTTCACTACTCTCCTTGACTAAAGTAGCTACCCGCCTATGTATCATTGCATATAACGTGAGAAAACCTCATAGACTCTGTCTATCTGAAAGAAGCATCATCTTTGTATCATGGGGAATATTGAAAGCACACTTTTCCCTTCTAATCTTAAAATGGCAGCCAGGAAAGGAGTTTAGATGAAAGCCTCTAAATCACAGTGATCCCTCCCTAATTATGGTATACCTCAGTTTGGTTCCGGCACCTTTGAAAAGGGAATCTGCTGGCAAGTGCAGCACAAAGGTGCAGTTCATGAATGGCTTTCCTGAATGGATCAAATGGTCTTAGACTGGTGTAAAATGTGTACGAGTGAGATCATAATTAGGTTCATTAAATTAACTAATAGCTACCCTAACATCTCATAGTCTCATGGCATCTGGCACTTAGATACATGTTTTATTAGATAAGTCAAGAGTGGGGATGTGTTTTTCTGTTTACTCACAGTTCGGTAGTTCAAAGGAGAATTTCTGAGAATGTGTTGTATATATTTGAGCCCCTTGAGACACATTCTTTATTGCTTCCCCTACACTAATCCATTGAAACATCTCTGATGTCAGATGACTTTCTTGTACAGCAGTGTTTTCTGCTGAATACTGGATTTATGGTGAGAAAAATTTGGGCCCTCATTTTCATTCTGTTTTACTTGTTTTCAAGCAGACTTCTTGCTTCACTTTTGGTGGCACAGTTGGCGATCCCCAAATCCTTCTGCAGAGCTCCGTTTTCTCTAGTAGCATATGGCTATCTAACAGGTGGAGCAGACACAGTACAAATGAGAATTTGCCTTTGGGTCTTTTCATACTTTAGCTTCTGTGAATCTGGCTGTTGCATTTTTTACTAATTTGCTATTTTAAACTTGGCTATTTTTTTTACTCATCTTAATCCAGCACATTTCTTATGTGTCTGAACAAGTTTAAAAGATTCTTACAAACTGAAAATCCCTTATGATTCTTGTTCTTCTTCCTACTCCTCCCCCTCTACTATCACATTGTTCTGGTTCATAGAAGCCTTTTAGGCGTGGCAGTATCTTTGCCTTGTCTCCTGCCAAGCTGTCTGAGCTCCTTCCTCAATGCCTTTCATCACTGATTTGTGTAAGCTATCTGCCTTCCCTTAAGGTTTGATCACTGTTTGGATGCCATGTACTTGCCTTGTCTCCTGCTTCTTTCGAGAGGAAGGGTGGGCAGGACCCTGAGCATCTCACCTTGAGGTTAGAGGAGCCATTAACCTTTCTGGAAAGGGTAAAGAAGGTGGGTAAAGGACTTGTTTTGCATCACTAAACATGCCTAGTAACCAGTGAATCTGACCCACTCTGTTTATGCACATGGACAGCATCAGGCATACTACTGAGACTTAACAGACAATAAAATAATGGATGAGTTAAAAATGCCTATGACAAATTCAATACAAGAACTGAAATACAGGGTAAGTGGAAAGGTGAAGTGTTGGTGAAAGTCTTAAATCTCAAGCTGACCTTTTTTTTCACTCGCAGGACTTGCTGTTGCAACTTCTGTGCTGTTCCGTGGTTGCTTTAATTTATATGACTAATGACATGAAAGATGTAAAACCTGTAAAAATACAGTGTTTGGCTGCTTAAATTAAGTTTATGAGTTTTTCTTAAGCCTGCCAAACAACTTAAATATTTCATGGCTTTCACAGGCTACAGTTCTAATATTTATAACTCTTGTGTGCAGATTTCAAAAATTATAATTACAACTCCCAGGATCCCAGATACAGCAGATGTTCAATATTTTGTACAATGTTGGCAGAAATGCTTTTCATGCTCTTTTTGATCTCAGTACCCCATGTATTGTATCTGCTACAACAAGCTGTTGATAAGAGAGTTTATTGTTATTTCCCTGTAAAAGACTCTGTAGGGCAGATTCAGGATGGCATATAAAGGAGAATGAATGAGGATTCAGCCCTAATGAATAATGAGGAACCCTGTGCAGTGCATTCTTTCAAATGCTGCCCTAGTAAATGGCATATAGGACGTCTCTCATCTCATAGATCCACATAGGACTTTTGGAGTTACTGTGACCCTTTCGTTTTAGGCTATACATCCTTGCCCCATTCGCCTGTATTGATGGATCGTGTCATTTCTCATTCTCTCTTGTATATCCACCCCCATGGTGCCTCTGTTCCCTCTAGGAGAGTGCAAGAATAGCCTTATTTGAGTCAGATGCCAAAGCCCATATATATGTTTTAATCAGAGAGTTGATGTGTGAGATAAAATTGTGGCACTGACTCGGACTTCTCTAATGATCTGCTTGCATGAGAAGAAGAGAAATGAGCTTTAAGCAGCTGGGCTTGTCTCAGCTCTTGCCATGTTTTAGTTATATTGTATGGCCTATTACTGTAATTGGGCTTTTTTTCTTACAGTGATATTGGGTACTCAGTTAAACAGTTAAACTTCACTGTCACTCAAATGATTGCCCCAAATTTACAACACCATAACTGTAATCACACTCTACCCTTTAACAGGTAGATTTTAATGCAGTCCACAAAGGTCAAAAAGAAAAAAAAAAAAAAGAAAGAAAGAAAAAAAAGAATATCACGTTAATCGGTTAATACAATATCCTGGAGTATTACTGTAAATGCTTAACAATAGAAAATAGTAGAGGTCATTATATAAATCAAATTATGTAAATTTAATTATACATTTATTCATTTAGGTCACAATTAGAAATTTGCAGAAGATGTTAAATTTCACACAATTTCTAAAGAATTGCTTAGTAAAAATTCAGATTAATACCTGGCATCTGATTTTCATTATTAACTGGAAAATACCCATATAAATATAAAAGTTAGATTGGAAACATAATAAATTCTGAAAAAAATATAATTTATGGATGTACAGACCTCTTCTATTATCCATGTCTCTAGTATAACTGTAAGAAAGCTAATATACAATGTTTTCAGGAATTATTTGTGCTGGAGCTTGTTTGTTTGTTCTTTCTCCTAGTTGCGCACACAATGAAATACTCAAACAATGAGAAATGTTGCCAATTTCTATTTACAAACAAGAAATCTACCAAAATAGAAATACACAAAGCATACGGAAAACGCTTGAAGCTTACCAAGATAGTCTGGGACAGAAGATGATAAGTAAAATGCATTCAAAGTGTTGACTTCAGATGTAATAAAACTACTCTGGAAGACAATCAGCTGTGGGAGATTGTTTGTTATTTATAACACACAGATCATTTTGTGAATCTGAACAGCGCTACCCAGGTAGCGCTAATAGATTTAAAGTTGTATCATTTTGGGAATATTTTAGGACAATATTTTATATGCTAAATGTAAGATAAAAGAGTGGTTCTGGATAACTGAGGAAGTTAACTCACATATGTTGTACTTGTCCATGGGGCAATGTAAAAATCCACACTGAGTTATGGAACTGGATGTCTGGAGCCATAGTAACACTTTTTGGCATGCTGGTCAAACACCCTTTCACTGGTTTCCCGTTCTCAAAACCATCTCTTTAATTCTTTTAGGAGTTCAGTGCATTTACTACCTTTCATATGTTTGAAATAGGTGCTCCTTTTTCATATCCAAGGTACAAAGGTGTCTTAAAAACAGATCTGGACATCAGTGTTTGTTGTGGCACAGGTTCAGTAATTTTAGTTCTGCGGTTTTTGTATCCAGCATTTGTAACTGAAAAGGTAACTTGTCTTCTGAGCTGGGTTCTCCTGAAAACTCTAAGTTAAAAGAGCATTTTTTACTCTGTTTCTCTCCAGGAGATACATTACCACCCAGAACTGATGCAGAGGAGTTACTCAAAAGCCTGTAAAATTAACAACATAGCCATGAGCAGTGGACTGAAAATGCTAATTAATGTCTCATCGCGGACTGTGGGATGAGGCAAGATTCATTATGTCCTGGCTCCGCCACTTAGTTCAGTTCTGGAGAATTTGTGTTTTAATGTAACTGGACCAACATTTCTAACTGAATTTAGTTAAATAGTCTTTTCAGAGGATATTTTCACATACTTCTGTGGAGATTAAATGCCTTGCAGAGGCCTCTAATTTTCCCAGGAAAAGTTGTTATTTATGGGCATCGTTAAACCCATGCTTCAGTCTAGCAAATCCTATTGTTTCTACATTTTGTCTTTGTCCAATTCTAACTTGCAGTTTTCAGCTGATTATTATACCAGGCCTGTGTTTGCTGAGCTGCTCTTTGCCCAGAAGTGAGTTTTTCTGGGATGCCCAGAGAAAGTTCAGGTATCTTAAAAAACCCAGGTAGTGGGGGGTTTATTTATAATGCTTTAACAATTCATCTAAGATAAAGTCTTACAATATCTGTAGACTGATGTCTTATGTTAGTGAGTGATTACTAGGAGCTGGCATTTGGAAGGGTCATGCTTTGTGGCATTTTAGGATCTTCAAAATGTATTTCTTGTTTTTTGCTATAAATGGTTTGTTAGTAAACGTGCAGTATCTGGAGATGTTTGTAAGTTCTGCTACATCTTTGAATACTGAAAAATGTGCAGCCATGAAGAATGCAGCCACAGCATTGTGAGGGAAGGCCCTTCCTTGCACTCGCTCTTGAAAGGACCACCTGAAATAAATCAGACACTGTGTTTCTATGGAGTAAACAATTGAAAATATGGATTGCATTCCTGCCTCCCAAAGTGTTGTAAACATACACGTATCTATTAGTGTTTGTGAGGTTTTCTGACACCTTTTAGACGTGTCATAAAAACAAATCCTATCAAGGAAAAATATACTTATTTTTAAAGTGGGGCTCACACGTTGCTTGGTAAATAAGATGCTGAAATATAATGCCAGCAGAAAACACAGAACAGCTATCTCAATCATAGAACCTTGTCCATCTCCTAGACAAAGTGTGGTGATTTTTCCTATGGAAATATATTGTGCAATTGTACAATAAATTGCTAATTAAAACAAAGATGCCAAAAGAAACAATGAATTTTTCATTACTAATTCCTGGAGTTTTGATGATTTCTCTTTTCAACTCTGAAGTAAAATTTATAAGAAAAATGTTCCTCTAATCATTACATCCAAGGTAGGTGAAACTGGTATAACCAGTTAAGCTGGATTCTTGGAGAGGTATTCAGTCCTTTACAGAACAAACTCAATTGTTGTGGAGATTTAACATTCCTTTGCTCTAGATAGTAATTAATCACTATTCTTCAGCTCCTTTTCAATTATGTGATTGATGATTTCTGATAAATCAAAAGAAAATGAAACAAATGGAAATAATTGGGAGATGAGACAGGGAAAAACCCGAAACAAACAGCGAAACCAGCACTGTGAGCACCTGGCGTGCCTCACAGAGCCAAAAGGTGTGGAGGAAGAGATACTATTTTATAACAGATAGATAGAATTCTTCTATTATTATAAGGTCAGTACTTAGAAGGGCTGCAAATTAAAGTCCTCATCTTCTCATGACTGAAATCCCAATTTATGTAGATTGCAACATAACGAGATCCTCACACGTGATTGCAACATAATGAGTGACAAAGCATTTAATGGCATGAGGGCCTTGTCTGGAACCTTTATTTAGTAATATCTGGAGTTTTTTAACATTCGTTCTCCCTAATCTCCTTTTCCATCTCCTCTCTGAGACCTTAATGAGTGCTCACTGGCTCTGCTCTTAACATATTTTCATTGCCTGTTTTAAAATAAATGTTTGGAATATTTATCTTTTGTGCCCAGGAGAGGGAATGCATTATATGGTAATGGGTGAACTCTCTTACTCTGGGAAACAAGATTAATATCTCCCAGAATGAGAATAGGAGAGTTTTGTATATGATGAACTCCGTAGACCAAGGAATAGGAAACTCATGAATGCAAGAAATTCAAATGGGGCTGTATCCCAGGGAGTAAAAGAGAGGCCAGAAGAGCCATTGTTGCCTTGACAATGTGATCCTTAAAGGTAGAGAAGTAGAAGTAGTTCAGGATGTCAGACACACTTTGTGTTCTCTGTTTCTCATAACATTTTTGAGAGAGAGGTAAGGGAAAACAAAAAGAGTAGGGTTCACAAAGACCACTGCACACACCACAGCAAGTAGACAAGCAAAGGCAGAAGTGCAAAAGGCCATTGGCAGGGCACATTTTTCTATCTCTAAATAGGAGGGTAGAAGATATGAGCAGCAGGAGTCTCATAGTTGTGAGGCAGTGATCAGCAGGAGGAAGGGAACCAGTTCTGGATGAAATGGGAATCATCAGCTGGACCGTCAAACTATTTCACAGTCTGCTGGGAGGTCTGGCCTTCTCTTTCATCTTGAGGAGTTCGTAAGAATAGTTCTGAAAAAAAAAAGAAAACTGGACAAAGAGTTTTTCCTCGGTTCTGATGGGACTGCTTTAGCTTGGGGTTTTGGGGGGTTTATTTTTTTGGAGGACTATGATTGGTTGGCTTGTGTGTGTGTGTGTGAGTGTGTGTGTGTGTGTATGTGTGTGTGTGTGTGTGTGTGTCCAAGTGTGGTGTTGGGATTATTTTTCCAGCTCCCTCCTCCAAGGCAACATGAAAACTTGATAGGAGGTTGGAATCATTCTTTGGAAAAAGACAGGTTCAATATGCCTATATAAATCTTCATTTCTATAAGTCAGAATGTTCTGAAAGTTCCTGCTGACACACAAAACTTGCTTGGAAGAAATTAGATTCAAACCATTCACTTCACTATTGAGATGATATTATCAGTGATTTCATGAGAAAAATTTCTTTAAATGGCTGTATAAATCTCATAAATGGGAAAACAGTTGCTCTGATTTGTACTTGGTGTAATAGTAGATATTCCGTGAATAAAGAGATGGCTCTTTACAGGATAGATATCAGATCATTGACATTTAACCCAGCGACTCTTGAGCCTAATAGGAGGTCATTGATAAAAACACATTTGGCAATTTCAAATGATCTTCTTTCTGATGGAATCTTTTATCACCCAAAACAATTACACATATACTGGGTGTACCTACATGCACAGCTGGCATAAAGTTACACATGACGATGACTGTAAGAATACTCTAAACTAGAAAAGTCTACAAGAGCAATAAAAGTCTATCATTGTGCATCATTGACCTGGAGTTGATGTTGGACATTATATGAAGGACTGAGAAATTTGGGATCTGTAATAGGCAGCAAAGTCTCACATCCATAACTCATAGCTTCAATCAGCTCAGGTCAGCCCTGGCAAAAATCATCCCTTGACACTTGTCTGTGATAGGATATGAGTTGATGTTGTTTTTTGGTCACACAAAAAAAACCCCATCACCAATGAGCCTGCTGGTCACACCCTCACTGAGGATGTGAATAATCTCACCAGAGTCAGAGGGACCACACAAATAAAACAGCTGAGATATGACATTAAAAGTCTCCACAGCTTCAGTCAGGACAAATCCTATGAAGCCAACCTTCTGCAGATTTATGGCTCCAACCTGGCTACTTTGGGATCCAGCACCTTAAGAGCTTCTTTACTTGTGGCTGGAGTAGTCCTTGCAGGTGTCTCCATTGTGTTATCTTTAATGGAGATAAATTCTCTTTCATAAAAATTATCTCAACTGCAGACACTAGTGCTGATTCTTTTCCACCGGAATGTAAACTTGAGGATATTACCAGATCATATTTCATTGAAACTGTCAGTAACTTCAAACATCTAGGGGCCCAGGTAGTGAAGACTCATGTTGGTACACAGAGCAGATAGACTGGTTTGGTTTTTATTTCTGTTGGAGTAAAAACTGCCCATTTTGCAAGGCTGGACATAAACTGGGAAAGCACAGTGGAAGAGATTGAACTCTTGATTTTGTAAAGGCTTTCTGTGATCTGTATATGTGGTTTTTCCTGTCATTTAATTCAAGGGGGAAATGTGTGGAGGGACTCGGTTCCTCTCAGGGGGAAATAATGGTGAGGTTCAGTGGCTTCAACTAACTCATGTAACTTTGTACAGGAGTAAGAAAATGTACAACTCAGGCTCTGCAAGCTGATGATGTAGCTCCTTTAAGCCTTCCAAAGCAGATTGCTAGTATTTACACTCCAGATTTACTTCTGAGGAGGTAAGGTGAACAGAGAGAGGGCTTCAGTTTATTGGGCTACCTGGTTTTGAAGGTAATTTTCTCATAGGTCAACTTCACTCTTCACAGTGGCATGTTTTCTGCTTATTAAAATGAAGTAACCAGAGCTAAATAGTATCTGCTGAAGCTCTCTTGACTGGCTTACAATTGGAAAGGCAAAAATATTTGGTAGCTGGTGTGATCGCAGAAGCCAGGTGTAGTACTGTAGCTAAAGATGGTGAGAAGCAAAACGGAACCTGCAGTAACTTGTAGACCCTGAGGTGTAAAATATAAAAATTGAGCTAGATGGCATCAGCATTATATAACTTGCCTACACCATGATAAGCTGGTGTTTTGATTAGAGAAGATGCCATGGAAAGAGTTAGGAGAAAAGGTTTTGGAGAAATTGACCACTTTAGAGGTGACCAAGTGGGGTTGATTTCAGCTCACAACTTGATGCCTAAATGCAGTCAAGCAGGAGTGAGATGTTTGACCTCCTGTTACAGTAAGTCAAACTATCACTACCTATCAGTGACCTCTACAGGGATATCTAATGCCTTTTGAGACACCTCAAGATATTTCACCAGTTCTTGCTGTCTCACCACTTGTGTACGTCTATCACAAGTCCTCTGCCTATATCTGCCAATCCCAGCAGTCGTCTTGAGTTTTACATGGTGTCCCCAAACACCTTTGTTGGAGGAAATGAATAAATCCTTGTACTCCACTGAATATATTTGGAGTTTTGACATCCACTTCACATGTAGATATCTAATTTAGGTGGCTACAAGTGGACCTGATTTCCACCTCCGGTATCTCTTTATGGAAAACTGGTTTTCTTGGAGCTAGGAGAGGAGTTGGAAATTTCCCAGTTACAGAGTCCGAAGCGGAAAGTGACTGTCATGTGCTTGTCAAAGAAACATCACTCAGTGATATTTACACTGGCAAAATTTACAGTAAAACTGAGGATATGATCTGTTGTGAGTAATGCAATGTCAAGCTTCCTCTGAGAGGGGCAGTCCTTGTTCTCTTGCCCTCATGTGCCATGGAGTCCTCCTTTTTCATTTCAGGAAATCAAATGTCTGTATCAGCAAGATGAATTAGTTCAGCAGGCTGAGAGGACAAAACCCTGAATTTTAAAAAAAAAATTTTATTTTTCAGAGTTGGTTTTGCACTTGAACACCATGAAATGAATCAACTCATCCTGCAGGCTCTTGCTTATCAAGGTGAACAAAAAGAAGGGAAAGGAAACTGAAGACTTTCCTTCAGTTGTTTGGACTTACTTTGCATAACTCTAATGTTAGCATTGGCCTAAAGGCATTGGAACAGAGGGAAGGCAACTTATAACACCTAAGTAAATCTTATACGTAGTATTATTTTACCAGATTTGTTCTTTGTTTTATACACTGTCAATATGAATCATGATGGAAGCACTATCTCCTTAGGATGATAAGTAAGCATCTATTTTTCCACAGGCTGTTGAGTAAAATAGAGAGAGAGAGAGAGAGGGAGAGGGAGAGAGGGAGAGAGTGTGTGTGTGTGCACTTCAGAATCAATATCAAAATCCTTGAACTCACTACTTTTGCCTGGTGATCACACCATCAGATATGCGTATTATGAAGAGAAATGCTTTAAAATAAGTGTCTTTTTTTTTCAAATTAACCATTTCAAACTTCAAATAAATATTTAATATATATTATATTATATATAATAATTGTTAACGGTTTAAGGGTATTTTCAATCTGTTCTCCGAAGCTGTCTGTTCTGCCTATGAGCTCATCCTCGTTCTGGCAACACATTTAAGAATACAAACAACAAAACATTTTTCCGTCTTCCTTCCAGGTCTTGGGGCAAGTAGCTTAGTTATGTTAAGATGCTTGTTTTGTCTTTTAAATGTTTTGTGAGTCTGTTTGAAGAAAATATCAAAGGACTCCTGAATAAATGAAAAGCAATTTGATGTAGCAAAAGAGATCTAATCATTGGGATCTGTGTTTGCATATCCAACCAAAGAAAGTAAAAAATCCAAAGGAAATTAGATGAAGCCAATAGCTCTCTGCTAATGTCTTTGCTTATGTATCAATACCTTCTTTAATGAAAAATCAAAGCTGCTACTGCAGCTGTAGTAATAGTGCTCTTGTGGGGACAAAAAGAAACCAGTATTTAATTTTGGAGAAGATTTTAGGAAGAGCAATTACAGGTCTAAAATTTGGTACTATTGGTGGCTACCAATATTACTTGGGGATGTAAAAATTCCCGGGGTAATAAACATTGCTGCAGGTTCAGATAATTTTCTTACTTACATGTCAATCAAAATTTGGAACCATACTTCTCAGTAAAGAATGTTTGCAAGGATAAATAAAGGTATAGTGTTGTTTTCATTGCAGTCTGAAGTGCAGAACATGCGATTCAAGCTTGAATGTCTAAGAAAAGACATCTTCAAATCTGCTGTAAAATAATTATTTTTTACTGCAACTTATAACTCTCCTTTTTTTTTTATAACTAGATGGCCTACTGCTTTTACAATATGTTTGTCCCTTCATGTGCTAGAACATAGCTGAAGAATAGAGTTATGCATATTTTCATCACAGTGCTCTGAAGAACTCTTTTAATCATATTTTGTTCACTGGCTGGGGAAAAATTTCCATAATCTTTGTTGATAAATTGGTATTTGATAAATTGGTAATCATGGCTATCTTGATTAAAATGTGATTAAAATACTCTTCAAAGTAGGGAAAAATATATATACTTTCATGGCTTACATTGCCTGTACATTTTAAGATCATTTAACAGGAAATCCATTTCTCCTCGTGCAAAAATTCTTGGTAATGTTCTGCAAATTATTACACATCATTATGCTCAGCTGTGCTCATTACAGGTGTGGAATTCACAAGCCCTTAAGACCCCCAACATGTTTGGGTGTGTTTGGGTCTCTCCATGTGAAGAACTGCATAGGTCTGGACCATAAGAAATTACATGAACTTGTGAAGTCTGACCTAAGATAGAAATATATTAATTGCAGGCTGTCCTTGTGTTCATCTCTCCCTAATGCTACAAATGCTTACCCATATAAACTGTAATGGTTTCAGTGGAGTTAGAGAGATCCAGATTTTGGAGTAGCCAATGAAATTGAGATTAGGAAATGGAAGGCCTGGTTATGCATCGGTAGCTTTGTTATTCACTTATTTTGGGAGAGTCTATTCATTGTTCCACCTGTAGCCATATCTAAATTGACAGATGAAACTGTTACTGCACCATGATTGCTATGCACCTGGCAAGACATGTCTCCTGCTTTCCCCACTACCCAAAATCCCACAATGACTCTGTACTGAACTCCGTGGCCTCATGAAACAGATGTGATCATTGCTTGGGAGAACTCTGCTTGGGATAGACCAAACTTGTCATTTGGATGATTCCTTGTGGATGAGGCTCAGCCATGCACTCTGGCTCCATTCTTCTGACCACCGCTTTTGTCCTGGACCAGCTGGGTTCCTGGGTATTTTTGCTGACCCAGCCACATACTTTTCTTTGACTGGCAAAACAGGAGAGAGATATGGGAAAAGGTAAGGATCCCTTAAATGGGGAAACTGAAGGAAGTCCCAGGAGGTAGCAGGGAAAATTTTCTATCAACTCAACTGAAAATGAGTTAGCAAACTAGACAACAAAGTTCCACTTGACCTAAACTTCCAGCAACAATGAAAGCTGTGTACTCACATTATAGACTATGCCCTTACCCACAATATTCTGTATGAAAGATACTGTATCAGTCACATTGTAAAAGACCTAGATCAACTTAAAAAAATAAAACCCAATAGAATGATTACAGCCGCTGCATAGAATGACAAGTATTATCAACAAAAATTAATCAGGCGCATCTTTTAGTGAACTCAATTAATAATGTGCAACAACAGGGTCTCTTTTCTTAAGATGAAAATTAATTAGTGGAGGGAAGGTCACTTGGAGATGCTGACATCACTCATCAGAATGCTCTGGCAGCTCTAATTATTTGTCTTCCAGGCTTGAGTGATCAGAAATTATTGCAATACCTGAGCAACATTTTGAAAAAGCTTTGTGCATGGCTCTTTTAATTAGACCTGGTATTTGATTAATGCAGTGGAAGCATTTAGATCAGCCTCTTATCATTGAGTGACTTAGAAGTTTTAGGGTATTATAGTGTGCAAGACAGGGTCACTACAGTAGATTTTTAATTCAGACTTTAAAAAAAATCAGCTTTAACAATTTAAATGAACATACATGTCCTTTCCCTTTTTCTTTATCATTACCTTGAATGAAATTATATATTTTTCAGCATCAAATGATGTAAACTGCAGAGTGTGTGAAAATATAATTTGTGTGTGCATAATAATACACAATTTACATTTATGTGTATAAATTTCAAAGCGCCTGCTAAATTTGTGCAAGCTGGATTTATACAAAATTATAACAAAGCAGAACATTGAGCAGTAATCTAACTTACATTGACTTTTTTTTTTGTTTTTTATTTATATGTAGAAACACACTCACTTGTGTGTACATAAATATATAAGAATGATTTCCTGTTAGAATTGTGTGAATAATTTAGAGCAATTTTCAATGCCTTTGAAGCCAGGCACTGGTTCTTGTTCTAATAAACCTACCTGGTGGTACAGGTTGTACTGGCAACTGAGTAGTAGGCAAACACAAAGAACAAGAATATTATTAAATGCAAGAAACACAACAATGAATAAATAAAAATATCACACATTCATTAAAAGATAACAGTAGTAAAAATCCACAAAAGATCTCAATCAAACAATAAAAAATCACCACAGACACTTAGGGATGACAAATGCTCTTAGTAGATGGCAGCCATCTACTTCCTGGACCTCTGAATTCTTGCTGGTTAGTCTGGATACACAACTGGCTTTTTCTGTCCATGGCCCCTCTAGAGCCAAAAGATCTAATTATTTTAAAGGGTTCCTAAAGCAAGTTTGAGCTTCTAATATAGCGATTGTTACAAGTACACAAAATACATGAAATATTTATTATTATAACTCGCTCATTTTATTAATCAGTTTTGGTTAGGAATGAAATTTAGATTTAAAGCATATACAGAATACTACTGAAAATACAGAATACCATTTCATAGTCAAACAGGAAGGCAAATCAGTGTTATATTTCCCCCGTGTTTTTAAATCAAAATAAACTCTGAAATGAGCACAATTCTATAGAAGTTAATGTAATTGTTCTGGCTGAACACTAGATTTGGCCCATTATGTTGTATTCTCTCTCTGATTTCCTCCCAGCATGGTTTTATTATGACACAGCTTTAAATCATAAACTTATTCAGTCTAAGAGACTATAAAACAGAGTGATCAATTTTTATTTTTGATGTATTTGGTTATTTACAGCTTCATTGTCCAGCTAGGGAATATGCAGCACTGATATACCACCACTGACTTCAATAGAATTATACCCTTTTATACTGAGGCTGAATTTGGCAATAACTGCTAGAAATGAACATATCCAGAAAAATGTAATAAATTGCAATTTCTCATAAAACTCTGTGAAATAAATTGCTTGGAATCTCCTATTACTTAAAGTTCTAAAAAATTATGTTTTTCTGTATCAGGTATAATTTGTTAACATCACCCAGATGGTAAGGGGTCTAGAAATTACTTTCTGGGCGGAAGGGATCATAGGCTGAAACAAAAATACTCTTGCAGAATAAGTCAGGCTACAGTGGATAGTTTTCCTCGAAGTTTATGTTGTGGTAGGTCAAGTTTTTTTTTCACTGGCTAGCTGATCAGTCAAGGCTACAGTTGATAGTTTTCCTCGAAGTTTATGTTGTGGTAGGTCAAGTTTTTTTTTCACTGGCTAGCTGAGATGACTTGCAGGAATTAAGGGGTGAGCTTCTATTGCCCACACCTACAAAATCGGTCCAAATATTGATTTCTCATTGTCCACCAGAGCTACTACCATGAAGCAAGTATTTCTCTGCAGCAGTGTGATCCTAAGGACTAGATTTCAGTGAGCTTTTAATTTTGTTTTTGTGGTCAAAATTTAGTATTAAAATAAACTTTGTGCTACTAAATGAAAATATATTGAAAACATCAAGAAGGTTTTCAGATACAGCTAGTGCTGTATTTATTTTCTGTGAGGCAATAAGCTCTTTCTGGTAATTTTATTTAGGCTTACACTCTATCCAAATTTGGAACAGCTGTTTGGCTTTTTAGACAATGCCCTGGAAATTTTCATAAGCATTTGTGGAGGCAAATTCTGGAAGATGTCATATTAAATGGGGCGAAACATAAACAT
Organism: Petroica traversi; assembly: GCA_025920805.1. Lineage (NCBI taxonomy): Eukaryota > Metazoa > Chordata > Aves > Passeriformes > Petroicidae > Petroica > Petroica traversi. The sequence continues at coordinate 8,979,968 of JAHLSL010000062.1, read as the reverse complement.
TCTGTTTTTCCATGTCACATGGCCAGGTACTAAAAAGATGCTAATGTGTGTTAAAAGTTACCTTTAAAAGAATATAGCAAAGAAAATAATAATATAATGATAATAATAATTATGACATTATTATTATTGTCAATAGTGTGGTGAAAGAATATAAAATAATTGATCTTCACTTATAATTTTGGGTTACTTAAGTTGATTTTTGACTTGTACCTAGCTACCCAAATTTCATTGCTTTGCAAGTAGAAAGAGTGTCTTTTACTCTCCTAAAAATTTTAATTAAATATAATTCTCCCAGTAGTATTCTGTCACTCCTGTTTACAGGAAAACTGTTTCAAATTTCTGTGTGAAATGCATCACACCAGAGCAAGGGCATGATTTAGTTGCTCACTCAGAGGAGTCCAACTTCATGTAAGATTATGTATGGTACCTCCTCCACCTGCAGGTGCCATTCCTAGAATATGTCACATCTGTACCTCAACTCTTGGCCCAGGAAGATGCAGATATTTGGAACACCTTCCCATAACTCTATTATTTTACTCTGTCTGAGATCTGAACTTGGAAAGAATGAATATGTTCAAGCAAATCTTGGAAATTCACCAAATTCCAATATGATTTGACACTTAAGAATAAATCAGTTGTCAAAATCTCCTTGAGCTATGCACAAAACAATGTCAGGTCCTTGCAACTCAGATTCTGTGGTGGCTCTATTAGGCAGATGTTTCCAGTCATTTTATGTTTAGAAATGCACTGTGTGTTTTTATTCATTTGTAGCTGTTGTATTAATTGCCTCTTTTATCACTTATCACTAAAAAGACAAACTCCTAGAACTTTATGGCTGAATATTGTTGTCAGTTTACCTAGGAAATTGCTGGGATAATATTAATCCAATTTAGAACAGCAAACTAGAGAGCAGGATTTAATCTCAGCAATGTGAAGAACTTCATAAGTACATACCAGCAAAAAATAAATGTATGGAAATGAACTGCAGTTAGTCAGAAATTTGGGTTCATTTTACAGTCTATTATTAGACTTGAAGTTTGTCCACTGTTCTTCATTGTTTATTAATAGATACATTTTATAGAAAGACATACTTGCTGATCTTGTATGAAGAATTTTTGTATAGAATATTTTTACTTCCAGATTTCAGAATGTCATAGCAGCATTTGACACATATTTATGTGAATGTACATTTTGCTGCTTTCTTGAAACAGAAATCTATGCAGTTTTTTAAAGGACTGGCTTTTCTCATTGTTTAAAATGTGTTACTTTGTACCAGATGCCCGGTGTAATTTATGTTAATGATAATTAACAATATTTGAAGCAAATAGTGATAAATAGATGCTCCCCCCAAACATTATGCATCTAGTTGTCTAAGTAATCAAATTAGCAAAAGCTTTGCCAGTGTTTAGACATAGGTCTTTATTAGAAAAAGTATACATCATTCCAGCCGTGATATTTCTTATGCTTATTATTTTGATCAAACTTGAATCACAAAATTACTCTAAAGAAATTTACTGCCTTTGGAAACTATTTATCTCTGATTCTGGAGGCTAAGCTTTATTTCTCCTTCCTGCAAATACAAGATTAAAAGAACTCTACATTTAAAAAAATAATGCAAAGTGCTTTGTTTTATACAATCCTTTGTTAAAAGGCCCTCAGCTTTCATAATAACAGTAAAATCAGATATTTCCATCTATTTATAAAATACATAGAAGTCTATCCTTGAACTGCTTCAGTAACATAACCATATCATGAAGATAAGCTTTTATGTGTATTGATTTTGACCTCCATACCAAATGCTAGCTAATGGATGAAGAGAAGGTACACACTTATAGATATATTAAAGCTGCGCATTGCATTTTACAGCAATTAAATAAATATTAGAGAAACTCCTACCACTCTTTGTTTAGCTGTGTGGGGCTCAGCTGTGTTGCTTCTAACCCTAACTACATCACTTCAAATTACCAGTAAATTAACAGAGTAACACTTTCAACCTCAGAGCAGATTTGATCCAAATAGTCTTTAAATGCCATTTCTGTTCCTATTAACCTAAAGATCGGCATAGCAGATATTTTCGTAAGGCTGCCCAGCAATACAGGGCATTAATGGCTAAGTTGTGACAGCACTTTTCATGATGATTTATGATTCAGTGTTTAACTTGATTACTCCACTGCTGACTCTGAATACTATTTCAATTAGTGCACAGAAGGTCACATCACAAATATTCCTCTATAATCTATTCCTATTAACACTAATACACAGAGTAACCAAATCTTTTCACCCTTGTTGATTCAAACCATCCATAGCACTAACTGCAGACTTGTTTACCAGTTTACTGCTCTGGACACATCTGCAATGGAAATTTTCAGTGCTTTGCGTATCATCAATAGTTGTACCATGCCATCACAAATAAGCATCCCTTTGCTCGTGAGTGTGCATTCATAATTATCAAAGGTTTATATATTTTAAATGTAAGGTACATTTTAAGAAAGAACTCACCTCTAAATTATTATTTCACAGCTAATCACAGAGGGAAAAATAATGAGAAGATATTTAAGAACCACAACAGAAGAGGTATGCAAGTTAAACTCAGAATAATATATAAATATAGGGGTAGGGGACTTGGTAAAGATGAAATCTGGGAGCCATACTTTGCCTGATGGTTATCCACCACATTCCTGCACACAGCTCTGGAGTTATTGGCAGTAAACAAGGAGTAAATAAGTTGGAAACTGAAAAGAGGAAGCATGAAAAAGCTTGTCAGCTCAACCAGAAACCTTGATTCTCCTGTTCCTACTCACACCTGCCTTCTGCCATCTCTAAGTGTCGAGGAAGTACTTTTATGCCTTGGACTTGAGTAGGAGAAACATGCTAATGCTTCCAACTAAGGTTCTGGCTGTCTCACTTTTGTCAGGATGGGTTGTCTTTTATCTGTTTCATATTTAAGGTTTGTTGGGATTGATACATTGAACTTTCCTCTCTCCATAGGCTCTAAGGGGAGTTGCATCGGGAGACATTTTTAACAGGTGAAGGTCAATCTATACCATAACTGCAGCAATAGCTTCTGCCCCTTCCTGTGCTACTCCTGATAGTCCTGTAGTCCTCCTCTGAAGCCCTTCAAATGCTGAATACCACTAAAGATTCCTAGCTTTTGGGATTTACACATTTAAGACAAGCTGATTTCATGTTAATATCAAATTGGATTGGACACCCTCATGGAAATAGCTTGTATTTCTAGCCTTTCAGGACTTTTAAAAATGCAAATGAAAAGATTTTTAGTGTTTTTGGGAGGACTACATTCACAGTCTTGTTTTTTTAAGAAACCTTTTCTATGTCTGGCAATGGACTATGTTTTGAGTTGGCTGACTTTAGTGGATGTAACTGCGTTAATGTTCTGATTCAGACGAGGAACATGCTTCTAACAATAGTAACAATATTGTTCCTACTTTCCTTGTTGTGGATGGTATTTCAGAGCAAATTTAAGAGTGCATGAACTGGATTCCCTTTGGGATGAAATTAACACAAAGAAAGTTATCTGGGAGCCACCAAAGGAGTTCCAGCTGCTAATTTATGTTCATCTTGTGGACCAGTTTAGAAGTTCACAGTAAATTCTCTCCTAAACATTTCTCTGTGTGTCAGGTCCTTAGCAGCAACCATTTAGCTCCAAAGACATTGCATGCAGGTCAGAGTAAGGGTGTCTTTAGACAGTAAAAACCTAAGTATAAAATTTGAAGTTAGTAATTAACACTGTTTTGTTAGCAATGTATATACCTAGAAGGTAACAAGAGTGTTTTGAAATTGAATTATATTATATTATTATTACATTCTTTATTTTATAGGTAAGTTTCTTCTTTTTTTCCTCCCCAAATATTGCATTCAGAGCTAGCTTACACAAATCTGTTGTTAATTTGCACACAGATGTCACTCTCTGCAGGACATAAAACCAAAGCAGAGATAGCCAGCAGTACTATTTGTTGTGGCATCATATTTACAGAAGCAGCCTGGCTTTCATGAGGGTTTTTTCTTAAAACAAAAGCAAACTCTCCAGAGGGAAAATGGACAAAGCCCTAATTTGCTGTTCACGAATATTTAGGTTCATACCTATTTATTTGCTGTACTGCAAGTATTCTTTTTGAGAAACATAAAACTGTTGAAAATTGAAGCATTTCAATTTCTAGAACAGTGCTCCTGTTTCCCACTGTGTTGCAAAATGTGTCTGACTGCAGTTTTGGACAATGTTTTTCAGGGGACTAAAATTGTGACTTTTTCTTTTCCAAGTTTTATCATGCTGAAACTTCCAGAAAATATTTAAAAATGAGCCATGCTGACAACCTCTTTTCTTAAATAGCTGGCAGGAACTGAATTGAGATCTAACATGTATTGAACTGAATTGAGCAGCTAACATGGATATCTGCAAGTTGTTGGAGAAAAATTTACTTTCAGAAATTAGAGCTTGGAAACAGGTGCGTAGTGGTAGTTTGCAGATGGAGGTTTGTAACAGCCACCCCCTGACTTATACCCCTGGCAAAGTGCAAGTAAGCTTAGACAAATTTATTTAAGTCCATAAATCTATAGGTTATCTATATGAATAGCCTGAACTTGCAGCATTTAGGGATGGAAAAACACAAAATTTTATTGATCACTATGAAGAATAACTTTCCTTTATCTATACTGTAAGAATTTTGTCTCTGCTGTAAGAAATGTGAAGAAGTACGTGACAGCATAAACAGCACCATTTTCTTTTGGTCTTTTACCTTTGATGTTTGTGATTACAGCACAAATAGGAGCAGTATTAAAGGAATAGTATGCCTTAAGAACTGAAGAAACTATCACTAAAGCTCTGCCCTTTTTTAAGAGATTTACCCTAACTCACTGAGTATAAGTTCACAGAATTATGTGCAATGTTGTTACATGAATGACTCAACTATCACATTATTTCATTCATTATTCCACTTTACTTTTAAAATACAGTTCACTAGGCTTTTAGTGGAGAAGAGGGCCTGGATTTGGAAGGCGGCCACTTGTAGGTACACATGAATGTTCATGAATTTATATGCATACATTAAATCGTCTCTGGTAATAATGCTGTTTAGGAAGTGTCACTTACACAACATACTGTGTTGTAAGTTTAAATTGCATTTTGAGTTTCTCTCCAGATTGCTAAGATATGAATTCAAGGGCTAATACTGATTTCTGCAGATACTTCAAGACATAGGAATTTGATTTATTATTTTATATTAACATTTTCTGCCTGCAATAAATATAAAGGGATGTCAGTAGCAAAAACTCTTGTATGTCTTTGGTACCTTTTGTGAACTTCCTTATTATTCAAATTTATTTTTTTCCTGTATTAGATGTCCGAATGATTTGAAGAGGAGTAAAACTCTACCAAAAAATCATGCATGGTAATTGCAATAAAATGACAGAACTTGATTTCCTAAAATAATCACTCCGGTAGGTGTCACATGACAACGGAAAACGAAAGAAACCAATATTCCTTTATTTCTTGCTCACTGTATATTCTAAAACATCTTCAGACAATTTGGTGATGTGTACCCAAAACCAGTGCTTTTAAATACATCTATTAGAAAGAAACTGAAACTGAAATAAACTTGGTATAAAACAAGCATATTACTTCCAGTGCTTAAGTGAATGTGGGACCACTACTGGTACGTGCATCAAAAAGTGCTGATCTTTTAAAACTTGTATTTAACATCAAAAGTTAATTTTCTGAAAGGTCAGTTCTTTGACAAATGCACCAACATTTTCAAATTTTAAAAGTGGTCTAAGTCACTGCAGAAGAAAGACAATGAGAACTATAGAGGAGCAGGCTGGAGGGAACCTGTGCAGAGGTGGACAAAGGACGAGAGTGATAGAAATAAAGAGAGAATGGATGGGCATGGGCAAGGCAGGAGACAATCTGTGCCTGAATATTGCAGACAATGGGGAAGGAAAGCCTGCAAGCAATAACAGTTACTTCTCTCCAGTGCCTTAAACAGAGTAGCTGAGTTGCAACACCCCTCAGTTTTATGGAACATGGCTGCACAGCTGGAAAACAAGCATCTTACTCCCTCTGGAGTCTAGGACACAAGGAAGTAGATTTTGTTTTCACTTCCATGACTTTTATAGTGTGTTTTCTGCCTTTGTTCATTAGTTATTCATTCTTATTCCTTTTATTTTTTTTTCTTGTTTCATTTTTTTAAATTGGGAAATTGCATACTTAGGCAATAATAAATTTGTGATAAATTTCTTTTTTATACACTCAATGCAGAAAGAAATACATAATAGAGTTTTCACAGTATAGTAACTTCCAAAATTAACACAGTTAAGTTCCAGAGACGTGCAAGTGACATCTACAGGTGCTTAGAAATTTGCTTTCCTCTAATATTTGATATTACGAAAGTCCATTGATTGGTAGGTAGCATCAAGAGGAGAACTTAGGGAATTGCTAATGTTCAAATTATTTTAATGGCCCTCACTAAGGTGATGAATTAAGGTTATGCAGGTACTTTGCCATTCCTTAAATCTGACATGAGTCTTCAGAAATTAATTTTTTCTGTGACCCAATTTTTGCAGGTAATTATCCTTTCTGTTGTTTTCTCTAGTGCAGGGAATACCTCAGCTAAGATTTTCATCCTGAGATTTGGCATACCTCTTTCCAGCCATCACTACAAACAGGAAACAGTGGGAACCATGAAAATTGGTTTGTGAAATAGTTGACTTTCTGAAGTCATATTCACTGGATTTAACTTTTAAACAAAGACCCACAGTATTTTACTTTTCTGGCTTCTGCCAAATAAATAAATGCACAAAGCAGTGAACAATGAAAAACTTCCTTCTGCAACATGAATATCACCTTTGCCAACAATTTGATTGTGTCCTAGGGACATGCAGAGAAGGAATTAAAAGGAAAGATCCTCTATCATCTCCTTTTTGTTTGTGCATTGTTTATCTCTGGATCGGTTTATTAGCCTGGAGATAATGTGACAGTTGACTTGAGCAGTAACACAGCACTCATTAGTAAGCTTGACAGGGAGGTGCCAGCAGCTACTTGAGATTGTATTTTATCAATCTTCATGGCTCATTTGGGAGGCTCACTACACTGTGATCTGCTCCCAGTGCTCACTGGGACAGGAGCAAGCAACTGCCAGTGCTGCTAAGAGTGGGGACTTGCAGAAGTTCGCTGTGATGAGATAATCTCTTAGTGAAGAAATGTAGTGCTGACCTAACAATTCTGCAACGTCTACCTGACAAATTCAATATCAAATGTAGGACACTTGTATAGAGTTTTAAATGTAAATTTTCTAACGTTTCTGTACCCCTTAGGATAGTTATTTGCAGAACTCTCTCTAAAAAGAAAATTGAAAAGATGGGTAAAAACATTAATGCCACTCTTGAAACTGTCCTCAATCAAAAGAAGCAGTGAAAATACTTTACAGATTTCAGTGTTTGTTCTCTCTTCCTTGACTTTTCCCATGATATATTTGGTAGATTATTGTAATTTTGAAGTAATTTGATGCTTTTTTTCTAATTTTAAGATTGTATTGATTTGCAGCATTCTGATTCATCACAATGATGCAAGTCCCCACATGAAAGGATTTTGTATCTTTCCTTCCACAGATATTGAACTGCAGTAAATAACATGAGATAATATAAAAATAAAAAAGAACAGTGTTTCTCCCTTCCTCTCTGTATGTTGAGCTCTTCAGAGGCATTAGAAACATGTTTTCAATGCCCCTGGAAAAGATAGAGACATATTCATAAAATACAGACAAGCTAAGATTCTAATTTATTTCACTGATTAAGAATGAGTACTTGGGTTAAAAAATTAACTATTGTAAGATTCATGATAAAAACATGACTCTTGGCAAAAATGGTGCCTGTTGTGTGTGTTGCTGAAGCATCACGTGCTGCTGATAGTTTCCTACTGCTGTGTGTTAGTAATGTCCCCCAGATTACCAGCTGAGGAAACAGAATGTCAGCTTTTGTCATGCAAGAAGAAATGTTTTAATGTGTTTAGGAGGTTAGTGCAGTATGAATTACTGAGATACCATATGTCCTCTAAAACACAAGGCAAATTTATCTTGCCAGAAAAACTGCAAGTAAAAAGCACTTAGTTGTGTGGTCTGATACCAGGCCTATAAAAAAACCCCAAACAATCCCCCCCCCACCATGCTTATGTGCCACATTTTGTAGACTCAGTTAAGAATTACATTACAACAGTAACATATAGAATGTGTATAGAACAGTCTGACTTAATTTATTCCATTTTTTGTGTATTAATAGTTTGTTGAAATTATTTTAAAAATATTTTTAATACCTTATCCATATATAGTTTGCTTATAACTACAAAAATATTACTTTCTTTTAAAGGATTATATCATCCCTGTACCAGAAAATGGTTAACCCCAAATTCCTGTAATAAAAAATGAAAAGCGACTCAGCCCAGTCAGACTCACTGAATAAAGACAAGAGATACTAAAGGTGACAGAACTCCAGGACTTCAGTAAGAGAGGGAGAACTGAGGCAGAAAGATGTGAGGTTGGATGCCCATTTGGGGAGCATGTACATATTTAAAAGGAGAAGTATTGAAAGGGAAGGAGAAACCACTCCTTCACCAGTGAATGCTGAACTCATATGTACGAATGAAGCATAAATGCAGCATTTACAATGGTGTTTAAAATTATACCCTTTGAAGTGATTATGCCCTTTTTAATTGATCATTCACTTGTTGATACTAGTTACGTATTTGAGTTTTGTATAATCTGGAAAGAATTTCAGTTTACAAACCTAGAAGTCAACATGTGAATTAATTTGTTCAACAATATCATCACTGAAATAATGTTATGCCTGTAGCAGAAAACAATCAAAACAAGAAAATTCACTGCTAAGTCTTCACCATGCCATATGTCCTCTAATATCTAATTACAACAGGACCACAATGAGCAAGTCATTAAACTTGCACCCTATTGTGCATAGGTATTAGAGGACATGTGGTGCATTTAAAATAAAAGAATGACATTCCATGCAATTCTTTTATTTTTGGCAACAGTTTTCAGCATAGGAAACTTTGGTCTCTCTTTTGGTCTTCTGGGAAAATTGCCAAGATAATAATTTTTGACAAAAATTATTTAAAAACAAAAACCCTCAGACCTCGGGAATCTGCAACAGCTATTTATATTAAATACATATCAACTTTGTTACAGAGGTCTTGCAATTTTTCTATATTCAAACATTTCTGATGAGGTTTTTCACCATTTAAAGAAACTGAGTTGACATAGGCTAGGAAGAAAAGTTCTTTTATGAAAGCTGATTAAAGGATATTAAATAAAGAACAGACCTTACTAGACCCTTTTTGGAATAGAGATAAATCCATGCTGAAATACTACACAGATAATTGGTTGGATCAGTTTTATTGAAATCTCCATTAACAACCCAGAAAAGGGACTTGACCAAGAATTATCTTAGTCTGTAGATGATTTCAGTAAAATGTTACACCAATGAAAAGGAACTCCAGAATGACCTTAAAAATCTGAGTCAGTGGGCAAAAACATGACAAATGAAATTTTATATAGGTAAGTTTAAAGCATCTACGAAAGAGTAAAGTTTGAACACAAACTTGGAAATCAGCACTATGGAAAAGGTCAGTCCTTAAATCATCTGTTTGGTGGCTAGGAATGTCCAAAGAGGCCTTCAAAACACTGCTCATCTCAAAGCAGGGAAGGAAGAGGAAAACAGAAGCTCTCATTTGCTTACAGTTTAAGACTTCGTTAGCTCAACATCTTGAGTATTGTGGGTAGTTTGGGCCTCTCCATGGATGGACATAAAGAATTTTAGTAGGATAGGGAATTAGGAGGCAGAGTATCAGATTTAAGAGGAGATATTCCATTTTCAGAGGAGAAAGTTAGATGTGATACAACTGAAATTCACAAAATCATGAAGGTGGATAGAGTGTAAGTTGGTTAATTATGCTTATAGATAGTTGAACATTTCCCTTTCTGATACACAATTAGAATATATCAGAAGCATAAATGACAATTCAAATTGTGATTTCAAGCTTTGCAGATCCCATGAAAAAGAATAGCAGCTTAGAGCCTATGCTTGAGTATTACGGATGTTATTATAATTATTATTTTGTAACACCTTTATTTATTTTTCAAATTTATTCTTATTTCACAGTTTCAAAATTCTCACTTTATATCCACTGGATAGATTTTGATTCATCATTTAGTTCTAACCAGTCAGTGTTAAAACATGGAAATCAATGTGGTCCTTTGTGGTCCAAAGTATGGTAATGTAAATTAACCAAGATAACACAATAGTTACAGTGCACAAGATTTAACTGGAACTCTCAAAACCATACTGAACTGCGTAGAAGTCAGAGTTCAATAGAAACTCCAGATAAAGTCTGATATCATATATTTATATCTATCTCACACATTAGGACCATCATTGTTTTTGTAATATTTCTACACTTGATACTTTCACTTTTCCTTGTTTTTTAACAGCTTTATAGGTTGTATATCCCCTTATCTTCCAGTTATTTTAAGAATTCTTTGGACACACATCACTGTTTTTAGCTGTTGCAACTCTTCCTATAGTTTCTGCACTATGTACAAAGAAGAGTGTTTGCTTTCCACGGCAGAATATCCTTAGCACAGTGTGCTGGTTTCAGCTGGGGTAGAGTTAATTTTCTTCACAGTAGCTGACATGAGGCTGTGTTTTAGATTTGTGCTGAACACAGGGTTGATGATATAGAGCTGTTTTTGTTATTGCTGAGCACGGCTTGCACAAGGCGGAAGCCTCTTCTGTTTCCTCTATTGCCACACTGGTGAGGAGGTTTGGGGTACATGGGACATTGGCAGGAGACACAACCAGGACAGGTGACCCAGGTGACAGGAGGCAAGAGGCTCATTCCAGACCATGTGGCATCATGCTCAGTATATAAAGGTGAAAGAAAGGAGGAGGAAGGGGGGATGTTCAGAGTGCTGGTGTTTGTCTGCCCAAGTCACTGTTAGGTGTGATGGGGCCCTGCCCTCCTGGAGATGGCTGAACCCCTGCCTCCCTTGGGAAGTGGGGAATTAATTCCGTGTTTTGTTCTGCTTGCATGACTCTTGCTTTTCCTAATAAACTGTCTTTATCTCAATCCATGAGTTTTCTCACTTTTTTCTCTTCTAGTCCTCTCCCTTCCCCCACTGATGGGGGAGTAAGTGTTTGTGTGAGGCTTGGTTGCTGGTGTGGTTAGGCTGTGATACAGACTATTAGTGTAAAAGAGGAGGAAAATGGAAAACAATTATGTTCAAGTCTCTTCCAAACACAATGCAATAAAGCAAAAATGTGGTATTAAAATGGACTCATTCCTGTGTTACTTTAACATGTCATTTCAGGCTGTGTTTTCAAAGTGTTTTCTTTCCTTGATACAGCCCCAATGCAGACATTTGAGATATATAGATCAGCCATATGAACTTTATGAAATGTCAGTAATTGCTGTGCATGCACATAAAGTCGTTATTTTAAACAAAAAAGCCTACTTAGATTCCCCATCCCCCTTACAAAATAGGTGAAGAGATTAGCTCACATTAAGGTCCAGTGGCTTGCAAAATTAAAACTGTTGGAGCAGAAAAAATCCCTGATCAGATATTTTAAAATCAGAATGATAAGATCAACAATGGGCTACCAATAAATTTCAGAGTTTTGAAATAAATCATCTTGCATCTAAGGTTTCTTAATGTTAAAAAGAATATATTAGAACACAGTATCAAAGTAAATAACTAGCAGGAATATAAAATCCAATCTCTTTAACTATATTATCTTGTCCATTTAGTTAAGGCTCTGTGAGGTTTTCATAAAAACTGGACTATTTCCAAAAGTTTCTCACCATTACCATTTCAATATAATAGACTAAAAGCAAGCACATGTACATGTGTGCCAAAACCATACAATATATGTCTATATTGCTACTTTTCATTAATATCATGGAGGATTGCACAGACGAAGAAGGGAGCAGAAGTACCTGAACTAAATGCACTGTAAAAACCAAATATCTGTAAATGGAAAAATATGGGGACTTTAAGTACAGGAACTTCATTTAGTGCCTAAGAATTAATAAGGTTAATATGTCTTTTGCAGTCCACATGTTCTTATAAATAAGACCTTTAAATATCTTGCTTTAGTTAAACACCTCCATGGATTGCTAGGCTGATGGTGATATCTTTTAGCAGGATCCTGCTTTTCAATGTCATTTTCATTCAGGCTTTCTTATGATATTAGTCATGCCATTGTCAAACATTTTTTTTCTTGTTATTTGTTTTTATATGGTTAGTTGCTACCAAAACATGAAATTAAGATTGTGTTATAGAAGGTAGCACTGTATGTGAGAGGGTTGGTGCTGTTGTGTGTAGAAAAGAGAAACACGCTGAAAAAATGGAAGTGACCAAAAAGATAGAAATTCTTCCCATGGCAAAGTTTTCTTTCATTTTCTGATATAGATTTTTTATTACACAGGAATTAAATGCCAAATTTAATTAAATAAATAAATAAACCATATCATGCCAAGCATATTATGATCTAGAGTAAAATACTGATGTTGGCTGCCCTGATATACAGATAGTCCCAGATAACTATGCTGCAAAACATCACACAGTGCTTTAAAAACACAGCAGCATGCAACTTAAATTTTAAGCAGAAGAATTACTTTTTATTGCATCAAATGACTGAGTAAAAACTTAGACAAATACAGTTTTATCTAGTCATATTGTGGGTATGTACCAAAAAATAAGTTAGCTATGTATGTTTGGTGTTTTCTGAATGCTTGAAAATGCAGTTGGGAAAACAAAGCTGTCTGAAATCACAGAATACACAGATTTTCAAGTATTCAAATGCATTCTTTCCTCAGCTCCTCTGTGACAAACCTTGGATCTGTGTATGTGTGTGTGTAGGGAAAAGTGTCTTTTTTTGTTTTCAGGGTTAGCTTGGGTGCTTGTATTGCAAATCACAGCCACAGGAATTGTATTTTCACATTTAGAAACCGCATTTTTGAAACTTTTTGATGTTCATTTTACCCTTAAAATAAAGACTATACATGGCTGATCTATACCTCATATGAGAAATAATTCAAACTTGAGATAGATTCCAGCCAACATTTTTAAAAATGGTGATTTATGAGATGGATAATTCAAATTGCCCTGAAAATTTCTGTTTTACATGAAATATTTTGAAGCATGTATTAACCTTTGAGATGTTTTGGGCTGTTGGCCAGAATCACAAGTCTCCTTTAAGGTAAGGGTTTTTTTCTAAACACTGTTACCTTCTCATAGACCAATGTTACAAAAATAATTTAATATTTTTCTCAGTAGTGTCATCTGCTCTGCAGTTTTATTTGGCGTGTGTATAGATGTCTAATCTCTGAGTTGGATGGACTGCATGCTCCGTGTGAGTGGGAACAAAGCTGTTCAGGAAGCCAGCAAAAAGCTGTCACACTAATCTGCGGGTTAGCTAACCTTTGCTGAGGAACTGCTCAAGGTGTTTTTTGTCAAGAGCACTGCTTGCTTTGGTCACACTGCTTGTGTGGTCCAGACATTGTGGGGAGCCTGAATCACCTAAGAAAGCCATTGTAATAAAATAACTGGTGCTGCTGCTATCATTAGCTCCTGTTATCCAAAGGGTGCACTATTTCCTATTTTCTAACTATGTGAAGTTAATTTGGTAAGAAAAGAGGAAATGGGTTTTCATCGAGTTGTAGAGATTTTTACTCACCCATGGATGCAAATCTTTTATCTTCTAAATTAATAAAGTAATTTAATTTGCTACTGCACCACCTTCAATTCTCTTTCACGTCTCCTATAAGTTCCTTTTCTCTTTTTGTAGTGCCCACAGTCAATTCTCATAGACTCGAACTCCTGGCTGGGCAAGGGGCCACACAGCGTTGAGGCTGCACAAGTGCCAGCAGGCCATCAGCACAGCAGCAGGGAGGGCCATGGCTACCTATGGAGATCATTCATAGCCCATCTACTAATTCTTGAAAGACTTGTTCCAATTAAATATCTTTGGGTCTTCTGTTACTTTATCAAGCTTGGATAAAATTGATCAGAGTTTTATCAATGGCCAGGAGCTGACCAGGACTGATGGATGAGCAGTCCTTTATTCATTCACAAACCCCTTTTTTTCAATAGGAAGCCAGCACAAGCAGCTCATAATTGCAGAGTGTGTCAGGCAGAGGTGGATGTTGGGGTACCTTTGCCAGCCCTCAGAGTTTGCTGTGTCTCACTTGGCAAATCATATTTTTTTCTCTTTGCGAAGTTTTTTTGTTCTGGCTCATGCTATAACAAAATCATCCCTTTGAGATTCCTTTCTGTGGTTTTGCTGCATGCACTTTATAGAAAAATTGCAGGCCAATTCATTTAAATACTCTGACTGTGGTGGGATCATGCATCATGTTAAAAGTCTTATAAAGTTCTGAGACCATATCAAGAGTAAATTGAAATGTTCAATCTAATTTAAGCAAAAAACAGCCTTTAGGAAACTGCTGACCCAGCTTTCTGGGTTTTTAAAATTTTGATTAAAAAGGAAAAAGATCTGCATTTATGCTATCTTGGTCCAGGTCTGTTCAGTTATTTGCTTCAACACTGCCTCTCAATACCCCTTAGTTTGTTTTGACCAAATTTCACCGCAGACTATAGGTTTCACGTATCCCAGATCAGTGGAAATGTGTGATGTGGACTGCAAAGGGGGAGAGAGGGTCCCCACTAGTGACCCAGCTGAAGAAAATATTGTAACCCTCGTTAGACATTAGGGAATCCACACAAAGCAGATGTGCTTTCCCTGAGCAGGAAATGTTGACTGGAAGTGTAGCATCAGTCGGGGGAGAGGGTATCAGCTGTGACACACAAATCCATAGGAAATTCAGCTTGTTTAGCTCTAGTACTCACTAACCTGTGAATGAGAATGCCATTGAATCTGTCATATGTAAGAGAGTGCACATGCATATTCCCTCAGCTAGATGAAAGCAAGCCTTGTTATTTCCTAAACACTGTTACAAATAAGATTCAATTGTAAATTTTTAAGATGTGTATTTCATTTGCTAGTGATCTTATGTTACATTACATCTACTATTCTTTCTAACTCTGCAGCAACAACACAACTCAATATAGCAAGATTTACTGTCGCTCAAGTCAGATTATTGAATGTTCCTGGTTACATAAAATACTATGCCTACAACCTCACCATGGAAAAGAAAGCTAAAAGGCTGAGAGGAGCTTCTATCTTGGGTATATTACTCTCCATTTTAAAAATGCACAGGTAAGTAGTTGTTGCTGCACATATTTCTTAGCCACTGATATTCTTTTACAGAAAATTTCTCTGTTTTATTTCTAGCAATGGGCATCTGAGCTGAGTAGGCATGAAGAAAAGTGGCTGCAGCAATTTAGGATGTTTTGTAGTACAAGCTTTTCTAAGAATTTGTTCAAATCATTGTGCTACTTCTCTTATTTGCCGCTTATAAGAATTTGATTTGCTGCATTTCTTTGATTTTCATTTGGAGGAAAATACTCCAATTTCATCCTGTTCATGTCTTTTGTTACCCTTGGAATCTCTAAAATACTTAGAACTTGACCTTTCAAGTGCTCTTGATCTACCAAATCAGTTAATATAAGGGTTTCAGATATCTCCATTGTTTTACACCACCTCAAAAATGCTGCAGGGCTTCAATGACTTAATTAATTAAATCTCAAGTTCCTTAAATAATCTGAACCTGAAGATATGCAAAAACATCTTTCTTTTCAAAAGCAGTATTTCCTTTCCACTGAAATTCTTCTCTTTTAGGACTCTGGACCATCCAGATTAGTTAATACTGCCAAGAGGGTAGGTGAAATAGAATTAGAGACAATGGCCCATTTATTATCTGTGAATCTTTTAGACTGCTTTTTGGTGAAAGCCGGCTTGAGAAGCAAACTTTGCTGAAAACAACGTATAAAATCACCAGTTTGCAAATGGAAAACTTTCTATAGGAGGTGCTAGTTGTTCTAACATTACATTAGCTCCATTGCAACCTGCACAGTTTACACAGTGCAAAACTCCTCAAAACAGGGAACCTGTATTTGGGTTGGTTACATATAGCTAGTTAGTCCTTCAGTGAATTCTAGAGAAGTAATTCAGCACCAAAAGTCTTTGGTTTGAGAAACAGGGTTTATAATAAAAGAGGTAATGAGATGACCCAATGCTGTTGAGCTGGGCAGTAAGGAATGTTCCCCTCTGTGCTGGTGGATCCTCTTGGGCAGCAGAGAAGGTTTGAGAGCCCTTTGAACAATCACTTCTACAAGTGCTCAGCCACATCAGTAACACCACAGTGTAATTCAGCATACTCTAATAACCACATCTGAGCCCTCTAGAGGTTTTTGTTTTAGAACAGATTTCTACAAAAATACCAGTCTGAAAGTATATATTTTTCAGTGGTGTGAGGACTGTAAAAAATTATTTTTGTAATGAGGTAGCATTTTCTTTCCCCATGTGAAACACTGATGGAAATCAAGATAAATAAATGCAATGTCAGGTTAAAAAAAATGTTGTAGTTTCATGTTGTTGGTTTGCAAATTGAATTTTTACATAAAATTTACACTAAATGGAACCTCATTATACAGTGATGAGGTCCAGTGTGATCCAAATCGTTAAAATCACTGTACTGCTTAATGATTCACTAAGTGGTACTGCAGTGCCATAAATTTAGTACTAGTTTCATGATTCAAAACACCAGACTGAGACACCAGCAAATCGTATGTGGATCATTAAATTTACAATGAATGTCAGAGATGAAATAAGGGGGAAAAAACACTTTGAGAGATAGGGATAATATGTGCTCTAAGGTGACATCCATCAAGATAAATGATCTTATACCACTTCTGCTTGGATAATAATGGGGGGTTGTTTTTTTGTTATTCTTCATTTCATAATTTCTAAAGGAGCTGAAAGTCTAAGCCTTTTTAAGAATTAAAGTATCTGTCATTTTCTGAGTACCTTGTGATCTATTTTATTTGTATTTGTACAATATACATATGCTGCTACATTCTCCTCTGACCCCACCGGGCCAGATTTTCCCCTTGGTATGATCAAAATAGTTTGGCTTTCTACATTCTACAACAGTGGATTAAAATAGTGTAGCTACTACACTGAAAGTGCTATCAGAATCCTTGAAAATAATGCTTTGAAGTTTTGTATACATATAATGGATGATCAAATAACGAAATTCCTTTCTGATAACAACAGCAGCAACAACAACAAGAAAACTATTGTTATTATTATTTATATTTCATTAGCATGCACATTCTAAATTACCTACAATATAAAAAATGTTATCTAAAGAAGCAATCTAGTCATATTCAAGGTAAAGGCATGGGATACTTCACTCTATAAGCTTTAGGAGACTGAACAGTTTGCTTTTCATTTTACTCACTGTTTAATTGTTTTAATTCTCCACAAACAGCTGTTCCCCATCATGAATCAGAAATCATCAAAACAGTAGACAACACGTGGGCTAAATTTTTCAGAACCAACATATCCTAAGTAAGGAGTGATGCATAGATTTGAAAATGAAAAATATTAATGGAATTTTAATAAATAAATAAATAAATTATAAACGTCAATCACAGCATTATGACTGGAGGGGAGAATTTAATTTTTTTATCCAGAAATATATAAATTGAATAGAATTATATATTGTTTAAGGTATTTTACTGTCTCTGAGATCTAATGACACTACATGGAAAAGTAAGAATTCTGAAATTGCGTATCTAGGCATTAGGCAAGTTTTCCAAATTTTTGCCCTACTGTCTTATTAAAAATGTCTTTACATTTCAATGCACTAAGATGCCAAGTGTAGAAAAAGCTAGGACATAAATGCTGTGAAATATAACACTTCCCAACAACAACAAAAAAAGATAAAAATTATGGAATATAAAACCATAAATCTTAATTGTAATTTCAGAAACTTTTTATTCTAGGTTCTTTTTAATTTTGATTTAGCTAGCATAAAGCATGTGAAAAAAATATGGGACTTCTTTCTGCATTTTATTTATTTATGAAATGAAATAAAATTAAGCTATTTGCCATGCAGTCAGAAATGCAAAATATAAATATTCTTTTACAAAAATTTGACTATGTAGTGTGTGTGATCTTGAACTCTCCTACATTTTGAATTGCTATTATATGCAATTATTAGTAAGAATGGTTTAGGAAAACGTAAGAGACATCCGCAGTGTTAATCTCTGACTATTTTTGTGTCCCTCTGTAATCTGACTCTTGGTCAGTTCTTCTGTCCACCATTTTTAATGTTCTGTTCCATGAGCTAAGAGTTTCACTATTGCCTGCCCTGTGCATCTCTTTTTTTATTGAAAATGTAAGATTTCTGCTATTCTTGCTGTCTTCTCTGTTCCTTCTTTACCCTACTCCATGGAATTTTCATCAATCCACAGGACTGTTACCAAACACAGCCCACACTTTGCATGATGGAAACAGTGATTCGTGTTATTACAATAATGACTACACTAATTTCTTTTGGATCAAGTATCAAAGTGGAGAAGCAGCAAATGCTTTTTTTTGCGCATCCAAGAGCTTAAGCTATAGAAAAGTCTTCAAGGTCTATGCAGGTCTTGAATTAGTTTGAAATTATATTTTACACACTCATTTTAAATCACTACCTGCCATAGGATTTTTTCTAAAAAGATTGTTTAAAAATATAGTATCTGTTGTAAGGAGGTTGTAGGGAGTTTGCCCTGTGAAACTGTACTTTAAAACAATTTATGCCAGCCAACCTGGATTTATTTTTTTTTTCACACTAGTCTTGTAAAAGTGGAAAGTGAGATGAAAGGAAAATGAATTCATTTACTTTCAGACACAGGAAATGCTACTAAATTTGGATATGTGAAAATCTTGAACTTTCACTGGGGAAAAAAATAAATGATTTGAGGCCCTAGTGATCACACAGAGGATCCAGACAATTTGACAGGTATGAATTTATCTCACTTGTGAATGAATAACCTTTGGTAACTCACTTGAGACTTAAATATTCTGAACACATTTTCTCTAGAACACTTCAAAAGACACAGTTCATTTCTGTCTCTACCAAACAGCCCCTTTGGTTACCTTCAGTTTACTGAGTTTTTTGCTTTGCAAGTTTGGAAAATTAACATAATAAAAGCCTACCAGTGAGTTTTACTCATGGAGGAATGAAACTAGGTTAACTCTTTGATTATTCTAAAGTCTTAAAAATCTGTTTTTGTATCAGCTGGGGGGGGAGGAGGGATTAATTGATCTGCTCTAAATCTTGCTTCAGCTGTAAATTAAAATTCATCTCACTTTAAAATACAGGCGCATATTTTCAAAGCAGTGCTTGAATATATTCAGAAGTTGACTTCATTGTAAGCTGTTTCGTGCAAGGCAGACCAGGGTGCACCTCCAAGAAATGCTGCATACCCTCAAAGGAAGCAGAGAGATGAAGATATCAACGAAAGTAAGAGGAGATGAATTGCACCCCATGCTGAGAGTGGTGTATCATGGGTCAGAAGTGATCTCGGCTTGCTGAGTGTGTTTTGTAGATAGGTGAAGTCCACTAAACTAGTACTTTAAGGTTACTTTGCTACTGGATATGTCCCTTTACCAGTCACTAACTGTGAACTGGCAACTATGATACATACAGAAGATCCAGATACTCATCTTGAATACACTTTTTGAAATTTAATGATAAAAAGTATATATAAAAGATCTTGGAAATTAAAGCATGAAAAGAAACTAAAAAGGGCAGTGAATATGAAAGCAACTGGTGCTTTAAACTTTATGTTTTTCAAAGTTAGATGTTTCTGTGCTTATGCTAAACCTCTGTTGCAATGCAAATTTCTAAATAGTCTTGTGTAATATGTGGAAATTTTTGTGATTTCAAATTTTTCAGAAGGTTGAGTTATTCAAAATGTTTTTTTGTTTCATAATTTTCTGCTGAGTAGGCATATGGAAGTGAGAAACCATGAGATTACAGAATGGCCAAGGTTGGAAGGTACCTGTAGAGATCAGCAGCTCTGGCTTCTAAAATCTGAATTTAAGGTTTCTAAATGCAAGCACCAACATACGAGTTAGGTACTTAAGCTTTCATCTAGTCAATAAAATTAATAGAAGATAAGAGTTCTTAAAATCACCCCAAATTAGCTAATTATATTTAGTCAGATGTACAACCTTCTTGCTTGTTTTGACTAACATTCAGCTGTCCGTAATGGGAACTGCATTGGGTCAGGCTGAGACGGATCCCAGTTCCCCATAGCAGCCCTCACAGTGCTGAGCTTTGCACTGGTAGCTGGCAAGGGGCTGATAACACCCCAGTGCTTTGGGTGGTGCTGAGCAGTGCTGGCACTGCATCCGTGCCCTCTCCAACCTTTCACCCTCACCAGTACAGGGGGGGGTGGGCAAAATCCTGTGAGGGGACACAGCCAGGACAGGTGACCCAAACTGACCAAAGGGGTATTCCATACCATATGGTGCCAGCTCAGATTTAAAAGCTAAGAAAAGGACCAGGAAGGGGAGAATTTCTTATTTACAATATTTGCCTTCTGGAGCAACCTCTACATGTGCTGAAGCCCTGAGTCCCAGGAATCAGCCAGGTATCACTTGGTGATGGAAAGTAGAGAATTATACATTTGGGTTTTTTTCTTTCACAAGTGCAACCTTTCATTTTTGCTTTATTAAACTGCCTTATGTCAGCCTACAAGATGTTTTCCCTCTAATTTTCTCTCTCCAGCTGACAACAGGGAGGATAGAGCAGCATGGTGGGCACCTCATGCCCAGCCAAGGTCAACTGATCACAGGAGTTTAGACTCCTAATTTACTTATAGGTACTGACATTTTGACAATTAAGTTGGGGTTTGCACCCTGCACTGAATAATCTTGGGAATGTTGATCCACTGTGTTCATTGTTGTTTAATTCACACTTTGGAAATTCACCAGCCTTGTGGGCTTCTTCTCGTATGGTATCACCAACCTGGAGAATATATGCATGTTTTTTCCCCCTCTCTCTGCAAAAGTTCTTTTTCTGCACCTGAGGAGATCTATTCTGTAGGTCTGAAGGAAACACACTGATAGGCATTCTTTTTCATATACATTTAAGAGACTAAGTGTAACAATTTTTTCATTGCAATGGTGTCCTGATAGGGCAGCAATGGCCCAAGCAGAGAGGTTTTACTTCTGTGAGTGATATGCATCAGTGCTGATGTTCTTGTTGTCACCTGAGTAATACATCTGCTACAGGTCTGACCTTCTGAAACCACATTAAGGAGACAAGTACGAGCTAGGTGACTGATAATAGCTGATGCACGTGCTTCCTAGATCTGATGCTCTCTCTGCTTCATCTTTTCTTCTGTAAAGCACTAAAGCTAGAAAGAAAACATGTCACTCATCTAAAAAGGATTATAAGCTTTCCTTGAAAACAATAGTGTAATTTAAACAGGCTAGATCAATAAAAGAAATACATATATGTCTTAAAGCAGCATTGTGACACACTTTTTAGTATCTACAATGCATTATAAAGTAGTCAACATACAATATCTTAACTAATACAAAAAATGACATATCAATCACTTTTATTGTGCTCCATCTTCATATGACATTTCAGCTCTTTGTTTAGATAATAATAATTGTACACAACTCTGTAGAGCTTTGTTTCTTTAGTCTCCACGTGTCTAAAGCATTGTTATATTTAATAGGAAGATTTCTACTTGCAGTATAATTACATTGTATGTATAATTACATTGTTTGTATTTAATTAGACTAACACTGTGTTAGGTATTGATTGGCAACATGGGCTGAAATATAACGTGAAGAGACTTCATGGTAAATATGAATGTTTCGTTTATAGCTGTAAAACAATTTTAAAACCTACCTCAGTTAAAAATGGTAGTTGTGAATTATGGCAGATACAGTCTCACACTATCACATATTTACTAGCTGGACAGCATCCACAGCATGAAACTACTGTTTCAAGATGTGGAATTACTCATTTTTCACAGGATAAACTATTTATTTATATATTAAAGAGTTTTTCATATAAGCAGTCATGGTCCAAATGCAGATGTGGAATTTTAAAACTATATGTTACACAAATATGCATAAAAGGATTACAAGGAGGAATTCTTGTGAATCTCTGTAATGTAAAAGGAATGTTTGTTGCTTCCTGTTAAACCCTCACAGCTCCATGAGCAATCTGTTTAAAAGGTGGTAGAAGATAACATGATCCTGCCTAATCTAGAGAAATGAACTCCAGGAGCAAAGCAGATCTCAAGGCACACCTACAATTGTACTTTTAACTAAAGCAATTACAAACTTTGCCTAAAAGAGAAGTTTGTTCCTTGTGGTGATGAAGTATGGTCTGTAGCCTAATCCTGAACAGGCTGAGGAGCAAAAGTCTGTGTTAATAGTGTTCTATTAATTAGAATTGGTAATTTATAATATAGTTACAGTTTTGAAAAATAAAATACATATGAACTCTCGTGAGAAAATGCTGCCACTGTTGATGGCACAACAGTATAAGTGCAAACACTTGTAATTAGATTTGCTCCAGTGATATCAGAGAGTGAAGGACAAGGGATCTCTCAGAAATATGTCTATTTGCAATTTTATATGACTGCTGAAAAAATTTGCTCTGGTCATTTCACTGCAAGTGCGGCCAAAGTACACTTATTCTTTCAGCTAGGTTACTTAATTAGGAGGCTCACCAAATTCTGCTTGTTAGGGTAGATCTGAGTAGTGCCATGATTAAACCATGATTAAACCTGGAAGTGATAAAGCCCTGGCTTCCTAAGGAAAACTTTAGTCCTAGAGAACAAAGATTTGAATATGTTGAGTGAGAAAAGATCTCTCTTGGCTGAAAATGGTGCTGAATAATCATTGAAGTAATCAAGAATCTTGTGTTGCAAACTTTAGTCTTTATTAGTAGTGGTGACAGATGACTAATTCTTCATACATTTGCTTTTTAAAGTTTTTAAAAATAATTTTAAATTATTGCTCTTAATTTCTGTCACCTGTATTCCAGGAGGCCATCAATGCACACA
The DNA here is from genome assembly GCA_025920805.1 of Petroica traversi. Taxonomy (NCBI): domain Eukaryota; kingdom Metazoa; phylum Chordata; class Aves; order Passeriformes; family Petroicidae; genus Petroica; species Petroica traversi. The sequence continues at coordinate 8,956,893 of JAHLSL010000062.1, read as the reverse complement.
TTACTCTGCTTATTGTGCAACTGATTTTGAAATTAAAAAAAAAAAAAAGAAAAGCAGAAAAAAAGGAAAAAAAAAGAAAAAAAGGAAAATGAGGGAGTTGCAGACAGTCAATATCTTGGATATGCCATGCCACTAATTTTCCTGAAGTTTCCCTATGTTGCCACTGAACAAAGGAAACTGGTGCCAGTTTATTTAGGAATAAACAAATACATAAGCTCATGTTGACCTTGTCTTTTAAGGTTAAGGTGTGCCTTATAGGATACTTTCACTCATGAAATTATATGCTTGCAGGTGACCTTGTAAATGTTTATGCATTTCTCTCCATTTTTTCATTTTAGAGTTGTCCTGATTGAGTGCACTGGAGTCACTATATATTAATGTGACAGTTCAAATTACGGGTAGCTTGTAGAATAAAAAAGTAAGTAAATTGGATAAATGGGGTTTTACTGGGATAGCTAAATTAATTAATTTTCTAGGAAAAAGGAGAGTCTCTCTAACACTTAAATATCTAGAAGGTGATTATTTGTAAATAAATAATGCATAGAGAATACTTTTAATAAATGTAGTTGGTCAGATTTATTATTCTCTGCCAGCAAGTATTTTGCAATAATTTCAGCAGAATGTTCCAGACTGACATCTAACCTAAATCAGCACCACTTTGCTCACCCTACCCCTCCATTTTCTGAATTCTCGTATTTCTGAGTAGGCAACTAATAGCAGTGACTGCTATAGAACCTTTTGCTTTCGCAGAATTATTAAACATGTAAATAGAACCTTACTGACAATAGTGTCAGAATGCCTGTCTTGTTTTAGGATGGCTGCCTTGAAGGTGAAAGAGAAGGTTAATTTATCAACTTATCAGTTCTTCTTACTAAAGATCTTTAAAGGCTACAGGATTAGACTACTTGTATTTATGATTTTGTGATGTGGACTTCTGTCCACCGTGACTGAAATTTCTGCAGCAGCCTCTGCTGTCTATGCATAATGACTCTCATTGGAAACAGATATAGATGGATTTATTTTAAACTTCTAGCTTACTTGTCCAATTCCAGTTGAAGATTTCATATTGTGAGATTTTTTTAGAGTGTCAATCCTAACAAAATGTGAATATACAGCTAATCGGGCAGGAAACCAACTACCTATACTGAGGTCTGAGGTAGAAGAATGTCAAAGTGATCATATGAGGAAGGATCAACCCCTAACTGTGACAATTAAAATGTTAGGTACCTAAATAAATTACGTTTCTCTTAGTACAGTTGTGTCTGCTTAATGATTGATCTTTACTATGGATGGTGAAATTGATGTCCATAAAGATGGTTCTATTTGCTAAGCTAGCATACAATTCTCACAAAGATTTAGTAATTTCTACACTTGGAATATTCTGAAACACAGCCCATGTTCCTGTCATGGCAAATTAGGTCAATATGGAGAAACACGGAGTCATGGGATGATGAAACTTTAAAGAATACATTATGAACTGATGTCTTTTTCATTTTATTTTTCATCTGTGACATTTAACAAATTGAATGTTAAATATTGAGAGACAGAGAAATGCTTTGTTTGATTACTAATAAACAGGGAAAAAGAATTCCCTCAGCTAGTTTGTAGCATAGTGAGATAAAGCTGAGCTTAATGATAGATTTTGGAGATGCTGTTTGAGGTACCTTATTCCCCACTTATTTAGAGATTGGTGCGCTATAGTACAGTTCACATGATTTATTAAGCTTTTTATTTACTTTTATGGAGTTAATTCAGGAATCTTCAATTTTGCCTTTGCAATATCCCATAAGGAGCTTTTAGAATCCCAAGACTTTGAGGCAATTCTGCAAGCCACATACCTCACAAGGTACCTCTCTGTCACCTGCACTCTGTCACAATATCTTGAGTGCATGACTATTTTTTCATGTTAGAAAAGGAACTAGATTTGGTAATGTTACAGAGAGTTGAACACTGACTGAATCCCCTTCCCTACTTGCCACCGTGGAAGTCACACTCCAGACACAATGAAAGCAAGAAAAGTTAACTTTCACATTTTAATATTTTTTTTCCTTAGGTGCAAAACAGAAAGACCAACATAAGTTTCTGCACCCAACAGCAAAGGTCTATAAGGTGACAATGAAATTTGTGTATAAACTTCTAGGGCTCTAGCCAGGGGTCTAATAGAACAGCCTGCAAACTCATGATTCAAGAGCACATGTATTATATTTTAGACCAGCATTATATAAGATATGTACTATTCAGTTCATGTCAGCAGGTCATAAACTACAGCCACGTACGTTGTAGTGCACTCTGAATGCTTCTTTGTTAGACTCTCACTGCAATGAAGTCATTGAAAGGATTATGACAAAATGTAAATAATGAAGTTAGGATATGACTTGCTTTCCTGCTAATACAAACAATATTTATAATTAGTAAATTATTGCCATGTAACATCTCATGTATTAATAAATAAAAATGGATATACATAATTCTGTTCCTGAGACAAACATGTTTTGAGATTTGCTCACTTGGAAAGAAATTATGGAATGTGAAATAGCAAATAGGTCTCCTAACTTCTGCCCTGGCTGCTCCTAACCAGATCACACTTTTGAATTATAATTTAACTGTATGACTAATATTATATATGCAATAATAAATAAGACACTTGGGGCATGGGACAAGGGACTTTAAACTCTGTCTCTGTCTCAGGACTGTAATTGTTTATTTACCTCTGTGTGATTCAAACCTGTAAGTATCCTCTTAAACCCCAGTGTTTATATTATAAATTTGGGTATGATAACTCTTTTTTCTTGCTTTTTTTTGTAAGTGGCAACTGTGGTGAAAGGAGTAAATGTAATCTTGATTTCTGTGATGATCATTTATTCAGGGATGTTTGATTTTTTAAAGACAAAAGTTGTTTACTATGTAATACATAAATAAATTGACACATATTTTGAAGACTCTTTTTGATAGAATAATCTGGCACTAAATTTTATGGTAAATGGAGAGGTTAAAATAGCGTAGAACTGTGGCATTTACTGGTGAGGTCTTTTACATAAGAGCATGAAATTACTTGCAGTCCTGGTAACTTATTATGTGAAGCGCATTTGTTGTGTTGCCCTGTCCTACAGTCCAGCTGAATGTGGTAGATCATTACTCTTGTACTGCTCTCCTTTCGTCTGCCCATTTCTTCTGCCCACTTCCTCTGCCCACTTCCTCTCATCTCATCTCATCTCATCTCATCTCATCTCATCTCATCTCATCTCATCTCATCTCATCTCATCTCATCTCATCTCATCTCATCTCATCTCATCAGAACAGGAGGTCCTAGCCCTGAGATGCTGTGGTACTGCTGCTGGTTCCTGTAACACACTGTGTTCAAAAGCAAGGCCTCAGGCAACCAGGATCAAAGAACATCTTGCCTGTACATGATGCAGGGGTTTGAGAAATGGGAAGTATGGGAAGACCAGAGTTGCAGTGCACCAATACACACTGGGGACTCCCCACCTGCAAAGCTGCTTTGCAGAATCGTCCCTAGGGGTCCTGGTGGACACTAAGCTCAATGTGAAGCAGTCGTATGCCCTTGCCACAAGGAAGGCCAGTGGTATCCTGGACTGGTTCATGTGGTTGCTGCTAGGGCAAGGGAGGGGATCCTTTCCCGCTGCTCTGTATTGGTGAGGCCACTCCTGAAGTACTGTTATGAATTCTGAGCTTCTCTGTCCTGGAGAGTACCACACAGTACTGGACCATTCTCCTGGAGAGTCCAGCAAAGGGCCATGAAAATGATGAAGGGATTGAAGAATCTCTCCTGTGAGGAAAAGCCAAGAGAACTGGTACTATTTGGCCTGGAGAAAAGCAGGCTCAGGGGAAAAGTTGCCAATGTATATAAATATCTGCAGGGAGTGTGAAAAAAACATGGAGCCAGGCTCTCTTTCAGTGATACCCTGTGACAGGACCAGAGGCAATAGGCATAAGTTGAAACAGGACATTTCTTCTGACTATCCAAAAACACTCTTTCACTGGCACAAGTTTCCTAGAGAGGTTATGGAATCTCTCTCCCAAAAGGTATGCAAAAGCTATTTTTGTCCTGGGTAACCAGTCCTAGATGGCCCTTTTTATGCAGTGGAAGTTAAACTAGGTAACTTCCAGAGCTCCCTTCCAACCTCAATCAGTTAGTGATACTGTGAATGGCTGAGAGGCATGTGGAATGTAGTGTTTAAATCTATATTTAGGAATGCAAAGTTAGAGAATGATGATGCCTGGAAAATCTCGCTGGTGACCTGGCTCAGGAAATGAATTTGAAGGTTGATTGCTATATGTAACTTTGTGGTGCAACTCAGAAAAACTTTGATGATGTCTGCTGTACTTAGATTGATCTTTCAGGTGGTGGAGATATAATTATTTCAGGCATAGGAAGCAGCTGATTTCTAATTTCACACATGCTGTAAAAGAAGCTTAACTTAGGTCCCCATGCATAAAAGAGCCATCACCCTTACTGACTTCTCTTGAATTGTTTCTTCTGCCCCGTCCCCTCACATGAAAGGAAATAAGTACATTTACTGCTTCTACACATGATCTGGAAGCACAGAACGTGTCTTCAATGCCTTTTATTTGCAGACTAAGCTGCTAAACCATGGCCAGAAATGTTATTTAATATATATTTACTCCTTAGCAATAGCTAAAGCTTTATCATGGATAGAATTAAGAGGCTTCCTACAGAACTTGCTGGCTGCTGGTAGGCAGCTATGTGCTCCCACTGATTTATGCTGTTATTCCCACTGAGTCTTGGCCATCTAATCCGGGACCTTGATAGCAGAAAGGAAGTCAAGCAGATTAAAAGTTTAGGCATTACAAATCCCAGCACAGCAGCACCCAATTCATTTTATATATCTTGCCCTCAGTGTCTAACACATACATTTTATCAGCAGCTTGTAGGGCATGCAGTCAGACAATTTCCATTATGGTCAGTGAAATAGCATGGTTAAAATCCTGTGCAATGCTTTATAAATTTAAATTTAAGCATAAATGTTCTGTAACAAGATTATTGTATCTGATCTGACGGTTGGAGAAAGCTCACTCATTTTGTATTGTCAGCACTTGGAGCAGTCATTGATGTATTAAGCTCTTACACAAGTCATGGCATCTTACTTGAACCAATGTGCAGCCGCAAGGGATTTCAGTTGAAAGAGTAGATGCAAGATACACATTTATAACAGTGAGGGCAATCAGCTTTGCAATGGATTAGTGAAGAATATGGTAAATTCCTCATCACTTGGAGTCCTTTTATCAATGTCAGGTGTCTTTCTAAAAGAAACAATCTATTTCAATAACATTTTATTAGGTTATATGCACAAATAAGGAGAAGAAATCTACAGTTTTCATGCAGAAAATTGGTTTAGATTAGCATAGTTTCCACTTCTGTTCTTAGCAATTTATGGTAAGTAAGGTTATGAGAAAAAAAAATAATTGAGACAAACTACCAGATTGTTTCCCTCTAAACCACTAAAACAGGAAGTGAGCTGTGACAGTATTGTCCTGAAATTGCTGCCTTAACAATCAAAGAATCATAGAATTGTTTAGATTGGAAAAGACCTCTAAGATCATTGAGACCAACTGTTAACCCACTAGTGCCAAGTATACCACTAAACAATGTCCCTAAGCATCACATCTACATGTCTTTTAAATATCCCCAGGGATGGGGATTCCACCTCTGTCTTGGGTGACAAATTTCAGTGTTGAGCAAACCTTATAATTAAGAAATTTTCCCTAATATCCAATCTAAAACTTTTCTGGGGTGAGTTGAGAGCACTTTGTCTCATTCTGTCACTTGTTACATGGCAGAAGAGACTGACTCACACCTGGCTACAGCCTCCTTTCAGGCAGTCAGAGAGATAAAAATTCCCCATTTTTCTTTCCTTCAGGCTAAACAACCCCGTCACCCTCCATTGCTTCTCACAGCTCTTGTGCTCCAGACCCTTCCCCAGCTCTGTTGCCCTTCTCTGGACACGCTCCAGCTGCTTAACATTTTTCTTGCCCCAAAAGTGAACACATGATTTGAGGTGTGGCCTCACCAGTGCTGAGTACAGGGAAAAAAAATCACTGCCCTGGTCTTGCTGGCCTGGTCCTGCTGATCCAGGCCAGGATGTCACTGGCCATCTCGATCACCTGGACATACCCTGGCTCATGTTCAGCAACTGTTGGTCAGAACCCCAGGTCCTTTTCTGCTTGGCACCTTTCCAACCTCTCTTCCCCCAACCTGTAGCACTGCTTGGGGTTGTTGTAACCCAGGTGCAAGACTCAGCACTTGGCCTTGTTGAACCTCATCCAACTGGCCTTGGCCCATTGATCCACCCTGCCCAGATCCCTCTGCAGAGCCTTCCTGCCCTCCAGCAGATCAACACTCCTGCCCAGATTGCTGCCATCTGCGAACTTACAGAGCGTGCCCTCAAACTCTGTTTGGAACGTGTATAAAGGTTTTAGACAGGGCCAGCCCCAATACTGAGCCCTGGGAAACACCACTGGTGACTGGCTGCCAGCTGGGTTTTGTTCCGTTCAATAATACTCTGAGTTCAAACACCTAGCCAATTCTTCACCCAGTGAACAGTAAGTACATGCATCCAAGCCATGGGAAGTCAATTTCTCCAGGAGAGTGCTGGTACCTTCCAGAGCAGATCCACTCTACATTTAACCCAAATTCTGAAACTCCTGACTCCACGGGTACGCTGAAAACTTTTTTCTGTTTGTTTATGTATTTTAAAACATTGTCATCTCTGCCTGCACATGATGGATCTAGCACTTACCTACACACAGGATAGAATTTTCTGAAGCAAATCCCTTTTGTCAAAATGAGTTTTGCAAGTATAAACTCCATTACTTACACGTGTGAATGCTTATGACTACATATTTGAAAGCCCCTTTCAAAATTTAGTCTTTAAATAAACACGCAAATTAGCAAGACTGTATGGTTCTCCAAATGAAATCTTTCCTTTAAAATAAATGTGATATTTCACTAGAAGTAAATGGAACCACTTACAGAAGTGGGTTTATAAACAATATTGAGTTTGTGTAAATCTGTAGCAATTGATGTTTTAACAAAATTGGAGATGCATTTTAACAGGTATTTTAGCTTGAGTTTTCTAAAATAATAAATTTTGGTAGCCAAACCTACATGACAAAGGTATGAATCAACTTCTCCACCTTCTTCAAGCAGAGATCTTAGGCATGTATTGTACCTGTGGTGGTGTAAAGGGGTTTGGTTATTACACAAAAATGTAAAAAGGTAGTTCTTAATTCAATATCACATCAAGGATTTTCATGCTGACAGAGAACATGGATTTTTAGTCTCAGAAAAATATCATGGATAAATAACTGGTATTTGTGTTTCTTTCAACAATTAGCAAAATGCTGACTTCATTTATATTGTGATTTTTAAAGAAAAAATACTGGAAATACCTTAGTCTATTCTTAAGCAAACTATTCAGATGTATACTAATTCAGATGTAGAACACATGCCTATATACTTCCTATTAAATGAAAATTTTCCATTCACAAAAGACTGAAGAATCTGCCTGTTAAGAACTTTACTGCAAAAGTCAGGCTTCAAAGACTCGAGTGCAATGTGTTTCTAATGTTGTACTATGTTCCACAAAAATACACAATGCCCTTTTTGTTTGTTTTGCATATTTTAGATGGGAATTATGACTTCTGTTAAACAAACTGAAAATGAGCAGGCATAGTGGGCCTGGCTACTTTAGCTACTGCTAGTTTTTACAACCTAGTCTTTTTTTGGCAAACATAAATCTTGAATGACCTTTAGCTATTAGAAAAGGTGTAAAGACCTTAATGCACCACAGCTGTGAAAAGTTGAGAAAGTCCTGTGCCAGTTTTTAGATCTTGCATTTGCTGTTACCAAGACAAGATGCACATTAAAAACTACCTGAAAGTTGCAACTGCTTTCTGTAAAAATTTTCTCCATTCTCCATTTACCTTGTGCTGATTCTCTAAGTCTTTTAGATTGCTACAATCCTAGGATTGTAGATCCTAATGCATCTATATCCCTTTCTATGGCTTAGCATTCATTTCTCTATTGTCTCTCCTTCTCATTGGAATATTTAAGTCATATATGTATGATATTCGGAACGTTGTAGACCTCCAGAAGATTGCCTGATGACGGTTCTGGTGAAAAATATTTAATTAGGGAAAATGGTTGGGTATTTGGGACTATTTGGGATATTTGTTTATTTAAGACAGAGACTACTAAGTGGCTATATCTATCATAATTGTTCATCAATATATAAGAATAATGTGAAGAGTTCTTGAGGTGAACTTTGTTATAAGGAAAAGTCTTCCAGCTCTTGAAGCTATTGAAGCTCTTTGAAACAGATTAGACATGGGTGTTCTAGAATCCCTTTACTTGGATATTTTTGAGAAAAAATTAAACAGACTTTTGGCAAGTGAAGTCTTGAACAAGTCTCAGAGGAAAAGAAAGGTCTAGATTAAATCATCATTCTTGTTCTCTATTTAATGGCACTTTCCAGTCAGGATAAGTTAATTTTTTTAAGCATGATTTGGCTAAAAACGTATATGCTTTGTGACATTCAGTAATTGTTATTAACACTGTTTAGTGAATTGTTGCCAAACACCTTGCAGAAGATGTTTATCTAATGGATGCAATCTTTGTTCATTTACTGTTCGGGACATAGTGGAGCTTTGACAAAAATGTATAAGATATGTATTTGATAATGGCTGTGTATTTTCACCTGGGTTATCATGTAGAGATCAGGCCACTCAGTGAGATACAGGACCCCTTTCTGATTTTTGATAAAATTTGGTTCTTGTTCACATCTTTGGGGGTCAGGGAAAAGCATGAATACTCTCAGATTTTATAACACAGAATCAAAGAATGGCTGAGGTTGGAAGACATCTCTAAAGATCATCTCTAAAGTCCAGCCTACCCAAGTAGGATGGGCTAGGGCAGATGTCCAGGACTGTGTATAGACAGGTTTCTATTTTGTCCAAGGATGGAGCCTCCATGGACTCTTTGAGCAACCTCTTACAATGTTTGACCACCACTTCAGTGAAATATTTTTTTTCTCGTTCCCATCACTTCCTGCACTTCAGTAAGTTCATGATCCAGACTTAGGAGAGCCCAGTAATGGCTCTGTCACTCCAGATGTTTCTCAGTGTACGACTTTGCATTTCCTTTTGTTAAATTTCTTGAGATTCCTTTTAGCAAAGTTTATTATACTTTTCTAATGACTAAGCTTAAGCACCTAATCCAACTGTTGTTTCTTCACATTTTACTTGTAGGCTGCTGAGTGTTGTATCAGTCAATGCATAGTAGATATCACTCCATGTATATTCTCTACATATCCATGTAATTGGAAACAAATCAGTAAAGTAGGGTTATTTCTCACTTTAATTAATTTTTTTCTATACGGTCCACTTTTCAAGCTTAATTATAAACTTTAGTAAGTCTACCTAAGGAAGGTTTAGAGAAAAGGAAGGTCTCCAAAGCAGGTTTCATTCCATACACAGAAATACACCTAAAACACATATATTGACTCGCTCTCTGCAAATCCTGTTCTCAACTGACTACAGATGGAATTTGCATGGGCAGTATTTGTCTGCTACAGAGAAATGAGAAGTGGTAACTCTAAATGTGAGGATCTGAGAATATTGTAATTCTTACCTAACACAGATGAAATACACATGGATTTACTCATTAGATAACAGTCCTGTCTATAAGTTTAAATATTTTGCAGCCCTCACACGACAAAGTGTTTAAAAAGTAATAATGAAATAAAATGTTGTTAGAATTTATTTTGGAAGCATTTACAAAATATCCCTATATTTTAAGTGCAGCAGTGTTTTTCACTAAGTTTTAAATTCTCTAAAGCAAAATTTCCTGATTTTTTCTGACCTTAAACACTAAAATATGCTTTCTTCAAGTTACCATCTAAATTATTGTCCATAGTAGTTTCCTAAGATTGATCCATTTCTGCCCTACAAGAAGGTAATAAAGAATCAAGCTACATCTGGTTTGATTTCCCTGTAATGAAACAGCCAATTGCCCCATGTCAGAAAAGATCTACTGTAGGTATTCTTCTGGGATTTACCTGGCTTTTGCAGTCAATAAAGAAATAAGATCTAACATTTCATTTATAAAACATGAATTCCTCTGGGTTAGAAGCATCAAGAATGATAATAGGTTTTTACTCTTACATACAGAATATTTTAGCAAGATTTTTTTTGCTATCCACCATTAAGAACACAAAAATTACCATTCTTTGTGATTTTAGGACTGGTATACTTATTTTACAATGCAACAAGATAGTTTTCTGCAGTGCTTACAAATGCTGAACTGAATTAATGAGGAAAGATTTAAATAAAATTACTGTAACAAGCCTCACAAGTGAGATGAAGGATGTTCCAGTTTGCAGAAGTGGGGTTTTCAATGTACAAATTACCATATTGTAGCAAATTCCTCAAGGTACAATTTTTATTCTTCATTTATTTATCTTCCATGAATACTTCAACATTTGATTTGACTCAGCTTTTCCCTTGTCTTTGTCTGTTTTCGCAGTTGTATCAGATTTTTAAAATTTGACTGCACCATTCCCCATTCGGATGATCTTTCTGATCACAGGGAGTTACAGTCAGCTTTTGGATGTAGAAAATAAGAAAAAATTACTTCCTTAGCTTTGAAGATGTTACAGTCACTTTCCTGGAAATAATACTTTTGTCTGCAGACAAGTTTTTTTATCCGAAATTTGTATCAGAAGTGTTAAAATTGAATTAGTCGTAGAAGCAGCACATGCTTTAAACTGAGCTGATAAAGGGTTCCGTTTCTCCACTCTACACCAGCTGCTCAAACGAGTGGTTTTTTGGTGTCCTTTTATTCCCTGGTTCCCACCAAACTTTAAGTCTCTCTTATCATAGTACCCTGATGACTCCATGCTGACAAGATATCTCCCAGTTATCCCTGTCTTCTTCCACTTTAGTGCTTGTTACCTTCTTTGCTCTTGTACTCCAGTGATGCTCTTCCCCTCCGTTCTCCAGCTTTCTCTCTAGTCTACAAACTGGCCTGGGAGGAATGTGGGCTCTTCTGCCAGATGAACTGAGTTATGTAAATGCTGAATGATTGGAGACCCATCTGGCCTCTTCCCCTGCCTCTCTCTTGGCCCCCAGCTGCCAGGTGGACCAAAAAACTGTTCTGCCCTTGACAAGCCAGAAAAAAAAGGTACAGCTGTGTGACAGTCACAGTTTGTTTGCAGAAATGTGCTGCTGTGCATGCCAAAGTCCTGATCCCCCACACACATCCTGGCATGTTTTCCTTTCTCTGAGAGAGAGCAATGAATTCCCTTTCTGAGTTCCTGGGGTCCAAGAAGCAGAGAGGTGCTGGTATGTTTTGGTCAGAAGACAGCCTAGGGCACTTGGTTCTGAATTTCCTTGGTTTTATATAGTTTGTGTCCCTCACTGGATGTATATTAAATCCTTGGCTCTAGCTGAGAGGAATTCAGGTAGGTTAATTAATTAAACATTTTCATACTGGGGGTTACAAGACCTTTCAGGTCCACAGGGAACATACAAATGATGCCATCCTCCAGGATAATCTATTATGCTTTGCCTCTGTGACTGCCTTTATACATAGCCCCAGAATGGATTTTTAATATTTCTGGAACTTGTTGCTGATCAAACAACAGTTTGAGAATTTTTATCTTAGTCTTGAAAAACAACTTGTAGTTTTTACATAGCTTCATCTCTGACCTACCTTCCATATCTTTATCCAAGGCATGAAAAGTAATCACCATCCAAGAAACATCAGACGAGAATAAATCCCCTAGCAGTTAGAGAAAAAAATCCCTTCTTAGAGCTCTTCTGTATGTAGTATTCATCCTTTGACATCTTTTTTTTTTATTAATAAAATGATGTCAAAATAGAAAAAGAAAATGTATCTACGTCTAAATGACATTCAAGATTGCAGCACGCTTATTAGCTGTTTCAAGAAGTTTTGAAGTGGCAAGTTTTAAAAATTACCAAGAACAATGCTCCAGAAATTCATGTCAGTGACGAGCTCTGAACTATACACTGGCATTGCAAATCTCTTCACTTCATGTGTTTCTTCTTGCTCAATGTGACATCACACTCACTGAGAAATAAACTCTTCTTCTTCTTTCAAATTCTGACACAGTCACAGCTCTGGGGTTGGAAGGTGAAGCTTTTGAGGAGTGCCATAATTTACCATTGTGCCACTTCTGCGCTCTAAATTAAGGGTTGCAGTGACAGTAACTATTGAGAAAATTGGGATGCTAGCATGGCAAGTCTTTTTTCTACTCTGGCAGAGTATTAGAATTTCTCACTATGAGTATTCAGCATTAATAAATAAGTTCCTAGTATCAAAGTGGAGGCAGAATGTGAAGGAGCTAGCTAGAACATGAATTAATATTCATACAGCAATGAACAGAGATAGTGCTACATTATGAGTTTGGGTGGAAATTCTCAAGTCTCTTTCAGGTTCAAGTTATATACTACAGATTCACCAAGGATGTATGTTACATATTACGGTTTTCTTGAGTCACATGTTATCAGGGTAGTGAGGGGGTTTTTGCTTTCATTTTGGCCAAATTTAGCCTTTTTTTTCTCCCAAGGGAACTTTCATCTTATTATGTGAAGGAAAATATGCTGTGAAGCACTAAAGCGTTGTACTTGCCTGTATGTCTGTAATATCTCTATCAGACCATTTTTGTGATGCTGCATTGAGGGGGGTGCCTTCTCTGAAGGGGAAGAACATCTCTCTGAGCAGGCCAAAGCACTGATTTTGCCAACAAGCCAAAATGAGATAATGTAAGACAGATATTTGGTAAGTGCGAAGTAAAATTTAATTTCAGCCATTTTTCCTTTAATGAATCATTATAGTTCTGTTACTGAAATGTATTACATTAGCATAAAAATCCACTTTTAAATGAGACAATCAGTATTAGCAATCATATCTATCCTCTATAATAGTTTACTTACATTGTGCAGACAACTCAGACAAAACCAGTTGTGAATAAATATTATTTTGTTACGTTGCTAAAAGTATCTTTTTGTATTTGAAAATAACTTAGGCTCTCTTTGATCTTAGTATCCTTGAATGAAAGCAGCAAGTTGTTTCCTTGTTTTTGAATTACTGAATTGCAACAGAATTCCTAGGCTGGCAGAATATTTGTGTTTGGCTCCTTCTAGACATCTAGGGCTCCAAACTCTGTACACAAATATGTGATTTTTAAAAAAAAAGTGTGTTCATACATTTCCTGCATTTAAAAAGATGGACATTATTTTTAGCTCGCCAGGAGGGGAAGGTGATCTCTGTCATAAGAAGAAATTTTCAAACATATATTGAACCCATGATAACCATAGCCATGCTCCCAATATTTTTAACATCTTTCATTTCTGACTTTCTGTAGCTCAGAAGTAGATTGTGAACTCATGTAAGTAGTCAAACACATAAGATACAGCCTTTGAATGCTGAGCAGCTTTCTCTTGGCTTCCCTTTTTTTTCACTCATTAAGATAAACACCTATTTCCAGAGAAACCAGTTTTAGCTGTCGGAAAGGAAGAATGGAAACCACTCCAGTAAGAAACTGAAGTGAGATCTTACAGTGACTAGCTCTGATGGTTTCAACAATAGTTCTCATAGGAATTGTGCAGAGGGAGTTTTTCAATTTCACATCCTTTCCCGTGGCTCACAACTATGAATAACATGGATTTCACAAAAAATCAAACAGGATTTCCTTTTACTGCAAGTAAAACTGTGTTATATGGACCATGTCCCATTTTTGGGCACTTTCTTTTCTGAAAGATCAATAGCAATATATGGACTCTCCTAGTTGTTTATACAATTTTTTACTCATTTTTTTCATTACTGGAATCACTACTAATGTGATTTCACTAGTTTCATGTTGACATGTTCTCAAAGCTATCAATAGCAAAAGGAATATAAACTCTTCAATTAGAGTTTAGTTTTGCTTTATCTGTGGTATCTTTTCCTCCTGGTCCTTGTTTTGTATCCTTATTAAAGCTGAACATGTCACATTACTTAAACGTTCACAAGATACTTATCAGAACAGTAAAGTGTTCTGCAGACATCACAGTTTGCACTGCAGTTTGTACTGCAGCCTCCGTTTGTACTTCTGCTGTAACAATTACTTATTTTATGTTTTGCCATAACAGTGTTATACTGCTCCTATACACACCATAATTGTAAAACATACTGTGCTTCTGCATTCATTTAAAGAGCACCTACTTGATAAGTACAAAGTAATTAAGCAATAAGACATGACAGGCAATGCATTTCTGGGGGATTATTCCACTTCTCAGGTGGCTGAAGTCACTCAACCTTTAGCCTCATATCTTTCAAGACATCTGAGAAGTGCAATAACTCCCCAGAAATGCACTGCTTACCACAGTTTATTGCTATTATGAAATGGAAATTATGAAACCAAAATAGGATTAAAAGATTAGATCTGTGCATTTATGGAGGATTACTTATACAGGTATGACATCACTGTCAGCTCTATATGCGTTCTGAGAGTTCTTAAAGACACTTTAGAATTAACACGTGAGAAACACAACTCATCCTAAACTGCTGTTTCAGCAGTCCTCATTACCAACTTTACTTAGACCAGCCCGCCAACATTTCCCTACAAAATCATATTTGTATTCTCAGTACAGACTTTGTCTCTGATCCTAATCACACAACCTCAGGGGGTGTGGTTATTCTGAAATAATCATACCCCCTGGAGGATTAGAGGCATTTGGTTGCTTCCTTGCCTTGTAACACCCCAAGGTCATTATCTCATGATAATCACCTCTCCTGGAGTTGCCTTATTGCTTAAGTGTAACACTAAATTTTAATTACAATGAAATAGAGCTCTTCTGGTAGTTTATACAATATCTTGTGTGCTCAAAGCCAGATGGAAATAATGCCTAACTTTTACTGTAATAGCATGTAGTGGGCTTGTGCATCAGCACAATAAATGGTTATGTTTTTGTTGGTTTTTTGATGAGAAAATAATTTTCAACTAAATTTGCAACACACCACCATCAAATTTAATCTGGAGTCTTATTATTCTGATTTGTTGTAAATAAATTTTAAACTAAAAAAAAATAGTGTGAAGACACACACTGATAGCGTTCCAAGTTACCACTCACACAGATTACTGAGTTTCAAATGAGTTTTCTGAAGGTAGGAAGAATAAAATTCAGTTCTTTAGACATTTCAGTCCGTCTTCAGTAAAATATTGCTTTTGCATTGAAATTTTAAGTACTAAATTACAAGTGTGATTCAAGATTCCTGATTCTTTCAAAAGACTCCAAAAAAAAAAAATAGAATTCATACAGCATTCAGATAAGGAATGCATTTCTCATATCTTAACTCTTCAACTGCGAAGTTGGAAATGGCATTACATTTTTAGATATTTTCTGAGAAAGGTGAAGAAATTTAAATTTCCAAGTCTATAAGGTTCCTTTCTTGTCAGACAGAGTAAACTCTTATATGATGGTTTTGCTTAAGAACTTACATGTGTACAAACTTATTAAGCATTTTCAATTATTTACATATCAAGATCTTAAAATATTTTTAAACACTGTCTCTGAATAGAGAAGTAATGGCATTTTGTTTTTATCAGTTCCCTGGTAAGAATACTTGAGGTTATAGAAAACACAATTTTTCAAATCAAATAGATGCAAACATATAAGATGTAGTTAATTTCAATAATTTAAACAACAGCACAAGAAAACAGACAATGTAAAAAGCAAGAGATCTCTTGGGCTACATGGTACTGTCTGACTGCATCATGTTTATAGCTGGTTCTACACCATTTTGATCCCAATTAGAACTGTACTTGTATCTTGAGGCATTTAGAGATAGGTGGTTGCTGTTCATTCTTAGTAACTCTTTTGATACAACACAGACTTTTTTTCAGAACACTTTAAAAATGTTGTTTTCATTCTCTTACTCTCTTTCAGATATCTACAACAATGATAATAATATGAAAATCCTTGTGAAAATAATCAAAATATAATTTCCTATATTTGTCAGATTTTATTTTGTTGTATTTTACCTTTATGCTCAACAATTTGTCAATTAAATGTTAATATTGAATTTACCTCTTCAAGGGGCATGTCCTGATATTTGTACTGTTGTTAGCATAAATTTTATTTCCTTATTAACTCAGCATGAAAATGAAAATATTCTCCTCTAGTATGATCACAGATTAAATCTGCTGTTATGTGTTTGTTGGAGAGAGAGTTTCAGATGGATCACCCTTCCTCAACAAATCTCACTATTACCAATGCCTTTTTTCCCACCCACTGATGCTTTTTGGAAACCAGTGACAATTTTCCAGCTGACTTATTAGGAATGGATTTCATGAACATATTAAGCTTCTACATTCTGCATGAAAAGAGTGTGCCTCAAACAAGGGAGCTCATAGTGTTCCTCATCAGGATATGAGGAAAACTTTCCTAATGAGGGAAAAAAGGTATCAAAACATCCCTTAGTATACCTCATAGGACTGGTATGTGAAAGATATTAGAAATTAAATTTCATTAGATCTAATTCTAGTTTGTCTATTTTTTAGATCTTTTTAAATGTTTTCTTTGAAGAGAGAAAAATTCTTTCCTTATACGCCCTTTGAAATCAGTAAATCACTGGAGGAAGAATTAATTCTAACCTGAAATGTCAGAGATCTGTTGACTTCACTAAGATTATAGTGGTGGGGCAAATAGTAAAATTTGGCTAATCCTTCTGACACAAACCTGAATTGATTCTGTAGTGTGGGACAACAAAATGTAATCAGGTTTCTGCTGTGCTGAAGTTTGCTGCCATTGACAAGCATTCATTATTTTTTAGTGGTATTGATACTGAATTGCCTAACAGAGAAAGAAATGCTTTATTTTTGTCATTTTGTTTAATAATAATAATAATAATAATAATAATAATAATAATAATAATAATAATAATAATAATAATAATAATAATAATAATAATAATGTTGTGTTAGAAAACCAAATTATTAACTGTTGTACAAAGTAACCATACTGTGAGTATTTCACTCTTACCAATGCCTCTTATCTTGTTCTGCTTTTACACATAGGTCATATTATGCACTGCTTTGTGCTAGTTTGACAAGAACTAATGTGGATACTTAAATATTTTAAAGGCTGCACATTTCAGAATGATAAAATACTCAACTGATCTTCCTTTCCTGTTGTATTTGTGGCTAATGATAAAATAATTATATATTTTTTTTTCTGTAAGAGATTTTTAACAACAAACACTAAAAGATCTTTTGAGAAAAAATCTTCATATAGAGCCATGCAATGACACTTTTTAACTACAGTTGTTTTTTATTCAGCCATAAAATCTATCTTTCATATAGAAACCCACTTACATGTCTTACTTCAGTGAAGGTTATTTGTAGACTGAAGGTCTTTTCTTGTCAAGATATGATGAATACCATGTGTGAAGACAGAAGAGCATCAGGACCTGTATTAGCCGGAAAACCCACTGATCTGTGAATAACCTAAAAAAGAAAACCTGAAGATTAGCAACGTCGCTTTTAAGAATGATCCATCAAATTCAACAAGCAGATTCACAGAGATGAATCATCTAGTTCCTTTTATTCCAACAATACAGTAAAGGTTATTTCCCTTCCTTACTAATAGAAGTTCTGAAATGCAAGAAATACAGACTTGTGAGTCCTTTTTCAGTCATAAGGCAACGAACCTGTATTTTTTCATTCAGTGTGGTTTTTAATTTTTTTATTTGTCAATTGAAGTAGGGCTGGCTTAGCCCATCTAGTACACAGCTAAATTGTGTGATTATGGCTCATTTTTAAGTAAGGTTATATTTTCTGCAAAGATTAGGTCCACTGTCAAAGCCATTTTAAATAATATGAAATAGATTTTATGCATTTTAGCAATTTTTATTACTTTCTCACAGCATATTGAACTATTGCTTCTTTCTTGCATGAAAATCAAGTAAGACCACTGTGATAACCTTCTGTGATGTGGGATAAAAACCTTGGAAATTTTCTCAGCCCTCTCCTCTCCTCTCCTCTCCTCTCCTCTCCTCTCCTCTCCTCTCCTCTCCTCTCCTCTCCTCTCCTCTCCTCTCCTCTCCTTTTTCTTTACAAATACTTTATGTTGTGATCCTCACTAAGCACTGTCTGTGAAGAGGGAGCTGCAAACTTTCACTACTTGCTCTTCTTTTGATTATTTTTGTACACCTTCTCTCTGTTTTTTCAACATCCTTTCAAACACACTACTTTTGGTTCATAAAATTGTGGTGACTGATGTATATTAGTAATTTTGTTATCAAATCTAAGTCTATACTTCATTTAGGTTGATCAACAGCTAAAAACTGTTGCATAATCATTGCTTTGCATAAGAAATGGTTAAAAAAAATGTTACATGTGATTCAAATGGCTTTCTTTTCTCTCGACTTTGCATTCCCCTTTTTAACATTTTCTTAATATTTGTAAAGAAGGTTACTTTACAGAACCTAAACAATTCAGAAACAGCTGGGATTCTCATAAGAATCTTGTATCTTGCTGCTATTTCTGGGACATCAGGGCCAAGAAGTACCTTTAATATTCAGATATTTTAAAAAGACCATTTAGATGTGAGATTATTTTTATAACTTTAGTGCATTTAGAAAGTGACTGGAATATCCCCAAGCCACAGTTCTTACATGCTAGAAAATAGGATAGCTGGTTTATCATTATGGACAAATGGAGAGCAAATTAAATAGAGTGAAATAAATTACAATAAAGCATAATTTTTATTTCTTTAATGGGGGAGAAGTGAACATTCAGTGAAAAGTTCATTAGAAGCAGTTACTTTTTAGAAGGGTTGTGAGCAGAAAGCAAAATTTTATCAGTTTTATCAGTTAACTCTATATCAACTAATATGAAGATGTGATAAGTAAATTTAAATATGGATATATTATAGATTTCTGTACATCCAAAAGGATCTTCTATTTGTGCTTGCTGAAGATGCCCTTCACCATGCCAGAGAAACATTTTGTTCCTGCAAGTGCCAAAGCATCATTGCTATGGGTGTCTGTGGTAAGGAAGGGGGGACCAATTGACACATGGCTTCCCTACCAGCCTGGAGGATGCTGAGCTCAGGGATAGTCCTCTGCATTTCTGACTGGCATCCTGAATTTCTCAGTTTCTTGGTTTGCTGGCAGAAGTTAAAGAAGTTGTTTTTGCTGGTAATACTCCACACTTCAGCTCACAGCCAGAGTTTGGCCAGTCATGCATTAGCATGCATTTCCTCCCTAAAATAATAATCCTAATAAAATCCATGACAAACAACTTTTATGTACTTCCTTCTTTCCTTTCATCTATGTAACTCTAAATTTTACTAGACACAATAAACTTTTCAACTATGAACAAGGGAATTGCAGCATTTTTTAGGAGCCATCAGGTGACAAAAGTCCATTTCTCTTCCCTTTAAATAGATAGTAATTATTTGTACTGTGATATAAAGCCTTTTTCACAGTTATTTATACAGTAATTTTCATTATGCAAATGAAATAATAAAATAGCATCGATGTAACATAGCTAATGATTTATAGTTTCAGGAATGAGGACCTTATGCTTGAACCATCTCAGAATATCTGGAATAACCTTGAGGGCATTTGAACACTTAAGTATCATCCATTTAGAGCTCTTAAAACTATATAATGGATAAACACAAAGTGAATCTAGGGTATTTATAATAAATTAGCTATTTAGAGGGGGTCTAGGATGTGTATTTAGAATTTCAGGTTTTGTGAGGTCCAGGCGTACCTAAATATTTGCCTTTTGACACCTGAAATTAAAAATGAAACTCAACATGGCAGTATATCCAAAAGAAATGCAGAAGAGAGAAATTCCACTCATTACAAAAAGCTTAAACAGTGAGAAGGCCTTGAAACATATGTCCCAGCAAAAGGAATAGTCATAAATCACATGTGAACTTGCAGCAGTGAAAGGCCCTAAGTTAGACTTTGGCAGTGAAAGTCTACCTGTATTATTGATTTGAACTTGAATTTAAACAGCCACCCCTTCAATTTAATATCCCATTCTGAGGGCATTAAAGCAGACTCACTGCTAAATAAAACAGAGAATTAAATAGACGTGTTGCTAGATATAGCAAAACAATGAAACAATTTAATTAGGCGATAATGTTTCTGGCACTGGTGTATAAACAGCAATAAACTTTTTGTGGTTGATTAAATGCTGAAGTGAAACAGAGCATGAAATCTTTCTCAGAGTAAGGAGCTGCTTCTGGATCTTCCCATTACCTGTATATCTCCACCCTTCAGCAAGGCAGCAGGACTCACTCGCAGCACTCCTGTGACAGCTGTGGGTGTTGGGAGCGCAGACTTGAGAGCATCCAGATCTCAAAAGGAAAAAAAGCAGTTGAATATTTTTAGGAACTCAAAGCAAGTGCTGCTCCAGGTCCTCATTCATGCTGTCTGTGAAGCATTATAACTTGTCTTGCTAAAAATTTTCTGCATGATTGTCAGGTCTACAGCTGCTTATTAAGGATTTTGATGATCACTTTTTCTAATGACTCTATAAGGCCATCTTGGATAATCTAGTATTTCTTCTGTGAAAATCTCAAATAATTTCCATAAGGTAAGTTGTACCAGACAATGCCATCTTGTAAATCTGTTTCGGTAAAGGACGATTTAGAATAATTTTTTTGTTGGATAGCACTCAATTTCTTTCCCCAACTGTTTTACGTTTTTCCAGATGCATTCTTGCTGTTTGTGGGTACACTACTATTAAGTAGGAGCATTTTTTTTTTTTAAATGGTGAAAGAAGTCCCCTCAAATAATTTAAGAAAAATAATTTTTAACCCTGTCCATTTTAATTTTTTAAATCAAATGTTATTGTCCTGGTTTAGGGCAAATATTTAGGAGGAAACCTCTGGGGGGTC